>CM058079.1:14661624-14687558 GCA_030247045.1 Colobus guereza | reverse complement strand
CAAAAACATTTGTTGAATCAAATGAAAGAATGAACTTTGTGTTATGAATCCACATATCACAAAACGGTTTGACAGATAGCTTCTTCCTAGTTTTTATCACCAGATGTTCAATTTCTCGCTATAGGCCACCATGTGCTATGAAATGTGCATTCCCAGATTCCACAAAAAATGTGTTTTCAACCTGCTGAAAAACAAGAAGGATTTAACTCTGAGATGAATCCACACACCACAAAGTGGTTTCACAGATAGCTTCTTTCCAGTTTTTATCATGGGATATTGGTTTTTTTCTTGCAGGCTTCAATAGGCTCCGAAATGTCCCCTTGCAGATTCTACAAAAAGAGTATCCCCAACCTGCTGAATAAAAAGAAAGGTTTAACTCTGTGAGCTGAATCCACACATCGCAAAGCAGTTTCACAGATAGCTTCTTTCTAGTTTTTGTGGTGGGATATTAGGTTTATCCCTATAGGCCTCAATGGGCTTTGTAATGGCCCTTCACAGATTCTACAAAAATAGTCTTTCCAACGTGCTGAATCAAAAGAAGCATTTATCTCTGTGAGATGAATCCACACATCACAAAGCAGTTTCACAGATAGCTACTTTTCTACTTTATATTGTGAGATATTCAGTTTTTCACTATAGACCTCAATGTACTCTGAAAAGTACCTATGTAGAAGGTGTAAAAAGATTTTCCAACCTGTAGAATCAAAAGAAACATTTAATTTTGTGAGATAAATCCGGCCATCAAAAAGCAGTTTCAGAGGTAGCTTCTTTCTAGTGTTTATCATGAGATATTAGGTTTTTCACTATAGTTCTTAATAAGCTTTGAAATGTCCCTTTGAAGATTCTACACAGTGTTTCCAACCTCCTGAATCACAAGAAAGGTTTAACTCTTTGAGATGAATCCACACATGACAAAGGGGTTTCACAGATAGCTTCTTTCCAGTTTTTAATTTGGGTTTCCACTATAGGCCTCAATGGGCTCCGGAATGTCCTTTTTTAGATTGTACAATGAAAGGGTTTCCAACCTGCTGAGTCAAAAGAAAAGTTTAACTCTGTGAGATGAATCCACCTATCACAAAGCAGTTTCAGAGGTAGCTTCTTTCTAGTTTTCATCTCAGCATATTTGGTTTTTCACAATAGACTTCAAAGGGATCCAAAATGTCCCATTCTAGATTATAAAAAAAGAATGTTTCCAAAGTACTGAATCAAAAGAAAGGTTTAACTCTGTGAGATTAATCCACCCATCACAAAGCTGTTTCACAGATACAGTATTTCTAGTTTTTATTATGGGATATTTGATTTTTCACTATACACCTCAATGGGTTCTGAAATGTCCCTTCCTAGATTCTACAAAAAGAGTGTTTCCAACCCACTGAATAAAAATAATGGTTTAACTCTGCAAGATGAATCCACACATCTCAAAGTGGTTTCACAGATAGTTTCTTTCTAGTTTTTATCGTGGGACATTCTGGTTTTTACTATAGGTCCCAATGGAATTTGAAATGTCTCTTCATTGATTCTTCAAAAAGAGTGTCTCCAACCTTCTGAATTAAAGGAAAGGTTTAATTCTGTGAAATAAATCTACACATCACAAACCTGTTTCACAGATAGCTTCTCTCTAGTTTGTATCACAGGATATTCAGTTTTTCACTATAGGCCTCAATAGGCTTGAAATGTCCCTTTGTAGATTCTACAAAGAAAGTGTTTCCAACATGCTGAGTCGAAGGAAATGTTTATCTCTATGAATGAATCCACATAGTGCAAAGCGGTTCCACAGATGGCTTCTTTCTAGTTGTTATCACGAGATCTTTGGTTTTCTACCATAGTCCTCAATCAGCTCTGAAATATTCCTTTGTAGATTCTATAAAGAGAATGTTTCCAACCTCCTGAATCAAAAAAGATGTTTAACCCTTTGAGATGAATCTACACATCACAAAGGGGTTTCAGAGATAGCTTCTTTCTGGTTTTTATCTAAGGATATTCGGTTTTTCACTATTGGCCTCAATAGGCTCTGAAATGTCCCTTTGTAGATTGTACAAAAAAAGGATTTCCAACCTGCTGAATCAAAATAAATGTTTAACTTTGTGAGATGAATCCACTCATCACAAGTGGTGTCAGAGGTAGCTTCTTTCTAGTTTTTATTGTGCGATATTTGGTTTTTATACTATAGGCCTCAATGAGATCCAAAATGTTGCTTTGTAGATTTTACAAAAATAGAGTTTCCAGCCTGCAGAAACAGAAGAAATGCTTAACTTTTTGAGATGAATCCACCAATAACAAAGCAGTTTCAGAGGTAGCTTCTTTCTAGTTTTTATCACAGAATATTTGGTTTTACAATATAGGCCTCAGTGGGCTCTGAAATGTACATCCTACAAAAAGAGTGTTTCCAACCTGCTAAATCAAAAGAAAGGATTATCTCTGAGATGAATCCACACATTGAAAAGTGGTTTCCAGATAGCTGCTTTCTAGTTTTTAATCACAGGATATTTGGTTTTTCAATCTAGTCCACAGTGGGCTCTGAAATATCCCTTGTAGAGTATACAATAGAAGGGCTTCCGAGCTGCAGAATCAAAAGAAATGTTTAACTTTATCAGATAAATCCACCCATCACAAAGAGGTTTCAGAAGCAGCTTCTTTCTAGTTTTTATCTCGGATATCAATTTTTAACTATAGGCCTCAGTGAGTTCTGAAATATACCTTTGTAGATTCTACAAAAGGAGTGTTTCCAACCTCCTGAATCAAAAGAAAGGTTTAACACTGTGAGGTGAATCCACATAGCACAAAGCGTTTCACCGATTGCTTCTTTCTACTTTTGATTGTGGGACACTCGATTTTTCACTATATGCCTCAATGGCCTCTGAAATGCCTCTTTGTAGATTCTACAAAAACAATGTTTCCAACCTGCCAAATTAAAAGAAAGATTTTACTCTGAGAGATGAATCCGCACATCACAAAGTGGTTTCACATGGAGCTTCTTTCTAGTTTTTATCACAGGGTATTCAGTTTTTTACTATAGGCCTCAATGGGCTCCAAAATGTCCCTTTCTAGATTCTAAAAAAAGAATGTTTCCAAAGTGCTGAATAAAAAGAAAGGTTTAACTCTGTGAGGTGAACCCACACATTGAAAAGCAGTTTCTCAGATGGCTTCTTTCTAGTTTTTATCGTGGGATATTCAGTTTTTCACTATAGGTCTCAATGGGCTATAAAATGTCCCTTCGTAGATTCTACAAAAAGAATGTTTCCAACCTGCTCAATAACAAGAAGATTTAACTCAATGAGATGAATCCATACATTGCAAAGTGGTTTCACCACTAGCTTCTTTCCACTTTTTATCATGAGACATTCAGTTTTTCCCTATAGGACTCAATGGACTTTGAAATGTTCCTTTGTAGATTTTACAAAGAGGTTGCTTCCAACACGGTGAATCAAAAGAAAGGTTTAACTCTGTGAGATGAATCCACAAATCACAAAGCAGTTTCACAGATAGCTTCTTTCTAGTTTTTATTGCGTGTTATTCGGTTTTTCACTATAGTCCTCAATAGGCTTTGAAATATCCCTCTGTACATTGTACAAAAAAAAAGGTCTTCAACCTCCTGAATCAAAAGAAAGGTTTAACTCTTTGAGATGAATCCACACATTACAAAGCAGTTTAACAGATAGCTTCTTTCTGGTTTTTATCGTGGAGTATTTCGTTTTGCCCTATAGGCCTCAATAGTCTCTGAACTGTCCATTCACGGATTCTACAAAAATAGTGTTCCCAACCTACTGAATCATAAGAAAGGTTTACCACTGTGAGACGTATCCACACGTCATAAAACAGTTTCAAAGATAACTTCTTTCAAGATTTTATCATGGGACATTCAATTTTTCACCATAGGCCTCAATGGGCTCCAAATGTCCTTTTGTACATTAAACAAAAAGACTGTTTCCAACCTGCAGAATCAAAAGAATGATTTAAATCTGTGAGATGATCCCACATCACCAAACAGTTTCACAGAAAACTTCTTTCTAGTTTCTATCATGGGGTATTTTGTTTTTCAGTATAGGCCTCAATAAGATTCTAAATGTCCCTTCGTAGCTTCTACAAAAAGAGTGCTTCCAACCTGCTGAATCAAAAGAATGGTTTACCTCAGCCATACGAATCCATAAATCACAAAGCAGTTTCATAGATAGCTTCTTTCTAGTGCTTTCTGTGGAATATTTGATTTTTCACTGTATTCTTCAATGGTCTCTGAAATGCCCTTTGCAGATTCTACAAAAATAGTGTTTTCAACCTGCTAAAAAAAATAAAAATTTATTTCTGTGAGATGAATTCAGACATCACAAAGCAGTTTCACAGATAGATTCTTGCTAGTTTTATTATGGGATATTCAGTTTTTTACTGTTGATCTCAATGAACTCCAAAATGTCCCTTCATAGATTCCATGAAAAGATTGTTCTTAACCTGATTACTCAAAATAAAGATTTAACTGTCTGAGATGAATCCACACATTGCAAAGGGTTTTCACAGATAACTTCTTTCCAGTGTTTATCATGGGATATTGTGTTGTTAACTAGAGTCCTCAGTGGGCTCTGAAATATCTCTTCTTAGATTTTACAAAAAGAGTGTTTCCAATCTGCTGAATAAAAAAAAAACTTGCTTAACACTGTGAGATAAATCCACACATCCCAAAACTTTTTCACAGATAGCTTCTATCTAGTTTTTAATGCAGGATATTTCATTTTTCACTACAGGCCTCAATAGGCTCCAAAGTGTTTCTTCATAGATTCTACAAAGAGAGTGTTTCCATTCTGCTGAATCAAAAGAAAAGTTTAAATCTGTGAGATAAATCTACATATCACAAAGTGTTTTCACAGGTAGATTCATTGTAGTTTTATCACAGGATATTCAGTTTTCCACTGTTGGCCTCAATGGGCTCTAAAATATCCCTTCGTAGATTCTACAGAAAGATTGTTTCCAACCTGCTTAATCAAAAGAAAGGTTTAAATGTGTGAGATAAATCCAGACATCACAAAATGTTTTCACAGATAACTTCTTTCTAGTGTTTATTGTGGGATATTGGAATTTTAACTATAGGCCTCAATGGGCTCTGAAATATCCCTTCTTAGATTTTACAAAAAGTGTTTCCAGCATGCTGAATCAAAAAAAAAGAAGTTTGACACTGAAATGAATCTACACATCACAAAGTCATTTCACAAATAGCTTATTTCTACTTTTTATCACGGGATATTCAGTTTTTCGCTATAAGATTCAATGGGCTTTGATATGTCCCTTCATAGATTCTACAAAATACTGTTTCCAATCTGTTGAATCAAAAGAAAAGTTTAATTCTCTAGGATGTATCCACACATTGCAAAGCAATTTTACAGTAGCTTCTTTCTAGCACATTCGTTCTAGTTCTTATCGTGGGAAATTCAGCTTTTTCCTGTATGCCACAATGGGTTCTGAAATGTCTTTTCTGAGGTCATACAAAACGTGTGTTTCCAACCTGCTGAATCAAAAAAAAAGTGTTTATCTCTGAGATGAATCCACATATTGGACAGCAGTTACACAGACAGATTCTTTCTAGTTTTTATAGTGTGGTATTTGGTTTTTCACTATAGGCCTTAATGGGCTCTGAAATGTCCCTTCGTAGTTTCTACAAAAGAGTGTTTCCAACCTCCTGAACCAAAAGAAAGTTCTATTTCTGTGAGATGAATCCACACATCACAAAGCAGTTTCATGGATAGCTTCTTTCTAGTTTTTATGATGTGATATTTTGTTTTTCACTATAAGCCTCAACATGCTCTGAAATGTTCCTTCATGGATTCTACAAAACGAGTGTTTTCAACCTGCTGAATCAAAAGAAAGGCTTAAATCTGTGAGATGAATCAACACATCACAAAGCAATTTCACAGGTAACTTCTTCCTAGTTTTATCACAGTACTACTGGCCTCAATGGGCTCAGAAATGTCCATTCATCAGTTCTACAAAAAGTGTTTCAATTCTGCTAAATTAAAAGAAGGGATTAATTCTGTGAGATGAATCCACACCTCACAAAGCAGTTTCACATATAGCCTCTTATCTAACTTTTATAGCGTAGTATTCAGTTTTTCACTATAGGTCTCAATGGGCTTCGAAATGTACCTTTGTAGATTCTACAAAAAGAGTGTTTCCAATCTGCTTGATCAAAATTAAGGTTTACCTCTGTAATAAGAATCCACACATCACAGAGGGTTTCACAGATAGCTTCTTTCTAGTTTTTATTGCAAAATATTCAGTTTTTCACTATAGGCCTCAATGGGCTCCAAAATGTCCCTTCCTAGATTCTACAAAAAGAAAGTTTCTATCCTGCTGAACCAAAGGAAAGGTTTGTGTCTGTGACATGAATCCAGACATCTCAAAGCATTTTACAGATAGCTTGTTTCTAGTTTTTATCACCTGATATTTGGTTTTTTACTACATGCCTCAATATTATCCGAAATGTCCCTTTGTCAGATCTACAAAAAAAAAGTGTTTAAAATGTGCAGAAAAGAAAGAAAGGTTTAACTCATCACAAAGCAGTTTCACAGATAACTTCTTTCTAGCTTTTACCACAAGATATTTGTTTTTCATTATAGGCCTCAAAGGGCTGTGAAATGTCTTTTTGCAGATTCTACAAAAAGAGTGTTTCTAACAAGGCTGAATCAAAAGATTTTACCTTTGTGAGATGAATCCACACATTGCAAAGAGTTTGCACAAATAGCTTGTTCATAAATTTTATTGTAAAATATTCGATTTTTCACCATAGTCCTCAATGTGATATGAAATGTCCCTTCACAGATTCTACTAAAAGAGTGTTTCCAACCTGCTGAATCAAAAAAAAGCTATACCTCTGTGATATGAATCCACACATCACAAAGCAGTTTCACAGATAACTTTTTTCTAATTTTCATTGTGAGATATTCAGTTTTTCACTATAGGCCTCAATGGCCTCTGAAATGTCCCTTTGTAGATTCTACAAAACCAGTAATTACAACCTACTTAATCCAAATAAAGGTTTAACTCTGTGAGATGATGTCACACATTGCAATTCAGTTTCACAGATAGCTTCTTTCCAGTTTTCATCACGGGATATTCAGTTGTTAACTCTAGGCCTCAATGGGCTACAAAATGTTCCTTCATAGATTCTATAAAAAGTGAGTTTCCAACTTGCTGAATAAAAAGAAAAGTTTAACTACTTGAGTTGAATGCGTGCATCACAAATTGGTTTTACAGACAGTTTCTTTCTAGTTTTTCTCACGGTATATTCCATTTTTCACTATAGGCTGTAACGGGTGCCAAAATGTTTCTTCATATATTCTACACAAAAAGTGTGTTTCAACCTGTTGAATCAAAATGAAGGTTTAAGTATGTGAGATGAATTCACACATTCCAAAGTTGTTTCACAGATAGCTTCTTTCTAGTTTTCATCATGGGATATTTTGTTTTTCACTATATGCCTCAATGGGCTTCTAAATGTCCCTTCGTATACTCTACAAAAAGAGTGTTTCAGACCTTCTGAATCTAAAGAAAGGTTTAACTCTGTGAGAAGAATGTGCACATTGCAAAGCAGTTTCACAGATAGCTACTTTCTAGTTTTTATCCCGGAATATTTTGTTTTTCACTATAGGACCCAATAGGCTTTGAAATGTACCTTAGCAGATTATAAAAAGAATGTTTCCGACCTGCTGAATAAAAAGAAAAGTTAAACTCCTTGAATTGAGTGCACACATCCCAAAGAGGTTTCACAGATGGCTACTTTCTAGGTTTATCATGCAATATTTTCTTTTTCACTATATGCCTAAAGGGGCTCCAAAATGTATTTTCATAGATTCTACAAATAGAGTGTTTCCAACTTGCTGAATCAAAAGAAACTTTTAACTCTGTACGATGAATACAGACATCCAAAGTGATTTCACAGATAGCTTCTTTTGAGTTTTTATTGGGGGATGTTCAGTTTTTCACTATAGGCCTCACTGGACATTGAAATGTCCCTTCGTAGATACTAAAAAATGAGTGTTTTCAACCTGCTGAATCAAAAGAATCATTTAAATCTGTGAACTGATTCCACACATCGAAAAGCAGTTTCACAGAATCTTCTTTCTAGTTTTTATCATGGGATATTTTATTTTTGGCTACTGGCCTTAGTGGGCTAAGAAATGTACATTCATAGATCTACAAAAAGAGTGTTTCCAAACTGCTGTATCAAAAGAAAGTTTTGTCTCTTCAAGATGAATCCACAAATTGCAAAGTGGCTTCACATATATCTTCTTTCTAGTTTTTATTGCATGATATTCAGAAATTCACTATAGGCCTCACTGGGCTCTGAAACGTCCCTTCGTAAATTCCACAGAAAGTGTTTCCAACCTGTTGAATCAAAAGAAAGACTTAACTCTGTGAGATAAATCCACATATCACAAAGTGGTTGCACAGATTGCATCTTTCTAGTTTTCATCCCAGGATATTAGCTTTTCATTATAGGCAACAATGGGCACCAAAATGTGTTGGGGACCAGCTTCAACTACCCATAGGATACCCAAAGTCTGGTAGTGACAAAGGAATGAGAAGAGACAAGTCAAGAGTGCATAAAGGTAGGGGCCAGGGGGCCAGTGCAAGGTAGGAGGCTTCAAAGGCCCTGAGCTCTGGTCTCCACACTATTTATTGAGTACAATCACTTAGATCTAAGAAGCAGATGTTTGGGGTGAAACGGTGAAAGGGGCAGTGATGCATCATACACATAAACTATAGCAGTGGCAGTTCAAGTGAATCTCCTTTGTCCTTAAGCAGCATTTACTTAACTACTTATTTATTCTTTTACTTATCGGAGAGCAGCTGTTGGGAGTGGGCTTAACTAGGAGCTGGCAAGTCTGGCCACATTCCAGTGCTTCAAAGGAGTGTCTTTCTCCTTAAGCATAGTGTTTATAGATAAGAGAGCAGGTCACGCTCTGGTCATGGGGACATGATGGCAATAAGGAGGCTTTCCTCTTCAGAGGCCTACTGTGGCTTTCCACAACTTATTGTCCCATATTTTTATGGCCAGTTTATACAGGCACCCATAAGCCCTTTTCCCTACAGAAATGTGACTTCAAAGATTCTATAAAAAAGTGTTTCAATCTTGCTGAGTCAAAAGAAAGGTTTAATTCTATGAGATGAATGCACACATCACAAAACAGTTTCACAGACATTTCTTTCTAGCTTTTATTGCAGGATATTCAGTTTTTAAATATAGGCATCAATGGACTTTGAAATGTCCCTTTGAGGATTTTGCAAAAGCAATGCTTCTAACCTGCTGAATCCAATGATAGGTTTAACTCTGTGAGATGAATCCACACATCACAAAACGGTTTCACTGATAGCATCTTTCTAGTTTTTATCGTAATTTATTCAATTTTTCAGTATATGCCTCAATAGACTCTGGAATGTTCATTTTAGATTACACAAAAAGAGTGTTTCCAACCTGCTGAAGCTAAAAAAAAGGTTTAGTTCTGTGAGATGAATCCACACATTGCAAAGCAGTTTCACAGATGTCTTCTTTCTAGTTTTTATGGTGGAATATTTGGTTTTTCACTACAGGCTTCAATTGTCTCCAAATGGACCCTTAGTAGATTATACAAAACACGGTTTCCAACCTGCTGAATTTAAAAAAAGGTTTTACTCCGTGTGATGAATGCACACATTATAAAGTGGTTTCACAGATAGCTTCTTTCTTGTTTTTACTGTAGGATATTTCATTTTACCACTGTAGGCCTCAGTGGGCTCCCAAATGTTCCCTGCAGATTCTACAAAAAGAGTGTTTCCACCCTACTGAATCAAAAGAGAGGTTAAACTCTGTGAGTTTAATCCACACACCACAAAGCAGTTTCATAGATAGCTTCTTCCTAGTTTTTATTATGGGATATTTGATTTTTTCCTACAAGCCTCAATGGGTTCTGAAATGTCCCTTTGCAGATTCCACAAAAAGAGTGTTTCAAACTTGCTGAATGAAAAGAAAGGTTTAACTCTGTGAGATGAGTCCACACACTGCAAAATAGTTTCAAACATGGCTTCTTTCTAGCTTTTATTGTGGAAGATTTGCTTTTTTACAATAGGCCTTAATGGACTCTGAAATGTCCCTTCACAGACTTTACAAAAAGATTGCTTTCAACCTGCTGAATAAAAGAAACATTTGTTTGTGTGAGATGAATACAGACATCCAAAGCAGTTTCACAGACAGCTTCTTTTAAGTTTTCATTGGGGTATATTCAATTTTTCACAGTAGGCCTCAATGGGCTTTGTAATGTTTCTTAGTAGATTCTACAAAACAGTATGTCCAACCTGCTGAATCTAAAGTAAGGTTTATGTCTGTGAGATGAATCCACACATCACAAAGCAGTTTCACAGATAGCTTCTTTCTGCTTTTATTGTGGGATATTTGCTTTTACATCCTAGATCTCAAAGGGCTCAAAATTGTCCTTTCATAGATTCTACAAAATAGTGTTTCCAATCTTCTGAATCAAAAGTAAGGTTTATCTCTCTAAGGTGAATTCACACCTTGCAAAGCAGTTCCACAAATAGCTTCTTTCTGCTTTTTATTGTGGGATATTTGCTTTTACATCCTAGATCTCAAAGGGCTCAAAATTGTCCTTTCATAGATTCTATGCAAAGCAGTTTCACAGATAGATTCTTTCTAGTTTTTTTCATGGGATATTCAGTTTTTACTATTGGCCTCAATGGGATCCAAAACGTCCTTTCAAAATTCTACAATAATATTGTTTCCCACCTGCTTAATCAAAAGAAAAGTTTTACTGTGTGAGATGAATCCACATGTCACAAAGTGTTTTCACAGATAGCTTCTTTCTAGTGTTTATTTGGGAATATTGGGATTTTAAATACAGGCCTCACTGGGCTCCAAGTTGTACCTTCATAGATTCTACATGAAAGTGTCTCCAACCTGCTGAATCAAGAGAAAGTTTATCTCTGTTAAATGATTCCATGCATTACAAATGTGTGTCACAGATACTTTCTTTCCAGTCTTTATCATGGGATATTCTGTTTTTCACTGTGTGCCTTAATGGGCTCTGAAGTGTCCCTTCATAGATCACACAAAAGGTGTGATTCCAACCTGCTGAATCAAAGGAAAAGTTTATCTCTGTAAGATGAATCCACACATTGAAAAGCAGTTTCACAGATGTCTTCTTTCCAGTTTTTAGCACGGGATATTCAGTTTTTCACAATATGCCTCAATGGGATCCCAAATGTTCTTTCCTACATTCTACAAAAAGAGTGTTTCCAACCTGTGGAATCAAAATAAAGGTTTAACAGTGTGAGATGAATCCACACAACCCAAAGCAGTTGGACAGATAGCTTCTTTCTAGTTTTTATAGTGGGATATTCATTTTTACACTATGTTCCTCAATAGGCTCTGAAATGTCCCTATGTAGACCCTTTAAAAAGAGGATTTCCAACTTGCTGGTTCAAAATAAAGGTTTAACTCTGTGAGATGAATCCACATATTGCCAAGTGGTTTCACAGATAGCTTTTTTCTAGTTTTTATTGTGGGATATTTGGATTTTCACTATGGGCCTCAGTGGGCTTTGAAATGTGCTTTTGTTGATTCTACAAAGTAGTTTCTAAACTGTTGAATCAAAAGAAAGGTTTAGCTTTCTAGGATGAATCCGCACATTGAAAAACAGTTTCACAGATGGCTTCTTTCTAGTTTTTATTATGGAATATTCTGTTTTTCACCATGAGCCTCAATGAGCTCTGAAATGTTCCTTCGGAGTTTCTACAAAATAGTGTTTCCAACCTGCTGAATCAAAAGAAAGGTTTAAGTCTGTGATATGAATCCACACATCACAACGTGATTTCACACAAAGCTTCTTTCTAGTCTTTATCATGAGATGTTCATTTTTTCACTCTAGGCCTTAATACTCCCCAAAGTGTCCCTTTGTTGAATCTACAAAAAAAAAAAAAAGTGTTTAAAAACTACTGAACTAAAAGAAAGGTTTATCTCTGTGAGATAAACTCACACATCACCAAGCAGTTCCACAGACAGATTCTTTCTAGTTTTCATTACCAATTATTAGGTATATTGCCATTGTCCTTAATGGTCTCCAAAATGTTCCTTTGTAGATTCTACAAAAGAGTTATTCCTACCTGCTGAATAAACAGAAAGGTTTACCTCTGTGAGATGAATCCACACATCACAAAGAGGTTTCACAGATAGCTTCATCCTTGTTTTTATCATGAAATATTTGGTTTTTCAATATAATTCTCAATGGGATTTGAAATGTCCCTTTCTAGAGACTACAAAAATACTGTTTCCAATCTGCTGAATCAAAAGAAAGGTTTACCACTGTAAGATGAATCCACACATCACAAAGTGGTTTCTCAAATACCTTCTTTCTAGTTTTTATCATGAGATATTTGGTTTTTCACAACAGGCTTCAGTGGGCTTTGAAATGTTTCTTTGTAGACTCTACAAAAAGTGTTTTCAATCTGCTGAATCAAAAGAAATGTTCAACTATGTGAGATAAATATAGACAATCAAAGTGGTCTCACAGATAGCTTCTTTTTAGTTTTTATTTGGGGATATTTGATTTTTCACTATAAGCCTCGATTGACTTTTAAATGTCATTTTGTAGATACTAAAAAATGAGTGCTTTCAACCTGCTGAACTCAAAGAAAGGTTTAATTCTGTGAACTGAATCCACATATCACAAAAAGGTTTCACAGAATCTTCTTTCTAGTTTTTATCATGAAATGTTTGTTTTTTGACTACAGTCCTCAATGGGCTTCAAAATTTTTCTTCCTAGATTCTATCAAAAGAGTTTTTTGAACCTGCTGAATCAAAACAAAGACTTATCTCTGTGAGATGAATTCACACATCACAATTCAGTTCACAGATAGTTTTTTTGTTTTGTTTTGTTTTGTTTTACTTTTTATTGCAGGATATTCAGAAATTCACTATAGCCTCACTGGGCTCTGAAATGTCCCTTCGTAGATTCCACAGAAATAGTGTTTCCAACCTGCAGAATCAAAAGAAAAGTTTAACTCTGTGAGATGAATCCACATACTGCAAAGCGATTTCTCAGATAGCCTCTTTCTCGTTTTTATCATGGGATAGTCGGACTTTCACTGTAGGCCTAAATGGGCTTTGAAATGTGCCTTTGTAGATTCTACAAAATAAAGTTCCCAACCTGCTGAATCAAAAGAAAGGTTTAACTTTCTAGGATGAATCCACACATTACAAAGCAGTTTCACAGATAGCTTCTTTCTAGTAGATTCCTTCTAGTTTTTATTGCATGATATTTGGTTTTTCACTATAAGACTCAATAGGTTTGAAATGTCCCCTTGTAGGTTTTATGAGAAGAGTGTTTCCAACATGATGAATCAAAAGAAAGCTTTAACTGTTTGAGCTGAATTCGCACATTGCAAATCAGTTTCATAGGTAGCTTCTTCCTCGTTTTTATCGTGGATACTCTGTTTTTCCCTACAGGCCTCAATGGGCTTTGAAATGTCCCTTCACATATTCTATAAAAAGTCTTTCCAACCTGCTGAATCAAAAGTAAGGTTTATCTCTGTGAGATGAATCCACACATTACAAAGCAGTTTCACAGATAGCTTCTTTTAATTTTTATTGCCGGACATTTGTTTTTCACTCTTGGCCTTAATGGGCTCAAAAATGTACATTCATAGATTCTGCAAAAAGAGTATTTCAAACTTCTGTATCAAAAGAAAGGTTTATCTCTGTGAGATGAATCTACAAATCACAAAGCAGTTTCACATACAGCTTTTTCTAGTTTTTATCACAGTATATTCAGAAACCTACATAGGCCTTGGCTCTGAAATGTCCTTCATAGATTCCACAGAAATAGTGTTTCCAACCTGCTGAATCAAAAGAAAGGCTTGGCAATTTAGGCAAGATGGCAGAATATGAACAGCTCAGTCTCCAACTCCCAGCATGACAACGAAGACCAGAGATTTCTGCATTTGTAACTGAGGTACTGGGGTAATCTCATTGGGAGTGCCGGATAATCAGTGCTGGTCAGCTGCTGCAGCCCGACCAGTGAGAGCTGAAGCAGGGCGAGGCATCGCCTCACCTGGGAAGCGCAAGGAAGGAACTTTTCTAGCCAGGGAACTGAGACACACAACACCTGGAAAATCGGGTAACTCCCACCCCAATACTGCACTTAGCAAATGGGCACACCAGGAGAATATACCCCACGCCTGGCCGGGAGGGTCCCACGCCCGGAGCCTCCCTCCTTGCTAACACAGCAGTCTGCGGCGATCTAACCGCAGGGCAGCAGCGAGGCTGGGGAGGCGCCCGCCATTGCTGAGGCTTAAGTAGGTAAACAAAGCCGCTGGGAAGCTCCAACTGGGTGGAGCTCACAGCAGCTCAAGGAAACCTGCCTGTCTCTGTAGACTCCACCTCTGGGGACAGGGCACAGCTAAACAACCAGGAGAAGCAGCAGAGTCCTTGTGCAGGCGAACGACTCTGTCTGACAACTTTGAAGAGAGCAGTGGATCTCCCAACACGGAGGTTGAGATCTGAGAAGGGACAGACTGCCTGCTCAAGTGGGTCCCTGACCCTGAGTAGCCTAACTGGGAGACATCCCCACTAGGGGCAGTCTGACACCCACACCTCACAGGGTGGAGTACACCCCTGAGAGGAAGCTTCCAAAGTAAGAATCAGACAGGTACACTCGCTGTTCAGCAATATTCTATCTTCTGCAACCTCTGCTGCTGATACCCAGGCAAACAGGGTCTGGAGTGGACCTCAAGCAATCTCCAACAGACCTATAGCTGAGGGTTCTGACTGGCAGAAGGAAAACTATCAAACAGGAAGGACACCTATACCAAAACCCCATCAGTACGTCACCATCATCAAAGACCAGAGACAGATAAAACCACAAAGATGGGGAAAAAGCAGGGCAGAAAAGCTGGAATTCAAAAATAAGGCGCATCTCCCCTGCAAAGGGCGCAGCCATCGCCAGCAACGGATCAAAGCTGGTCAGAGAATGACTTTGACGAGAAGAGAGAAGAAGGCTTCAGTCCATCAAACTTCTCAGAGCTAAAGGAGGAATTACGTACCCAGCGCAAAGAAACTAAAAATCTTGAAAAAGAGTGGAAGAATTGACAGCTAGACTAATTAATGCAGAGAAGGTCATAAACGACATGACAGAGATGAAAACCATGACACGAGAAATACGTGACAAATGCACAAGCTTCAGTAACCGACTCGATCAACTGGAAGAAAGAGTATCAGCGATTGAGGATCAAATGAATGAAATGAAGCGAGAAGAGAAACCAAAAGAAAAAGAAGAAAAGAAATGAACAAAGCCTGCAAGAAGTATGGGATTATGTAAAAGACCAAATCTACGTCTGATTGGGGTGCCTGAAAGTGAGGAGAATGGAAACAAGTTGGAAAACACTCTTCAGGATATCATCCAGGAGAACTTCCCCAACCTAGTAGGGCAGGCCAACATTCAAATTCAGGAAATACAGAGAACGCCACAAAGATACTCCTCCAGAAGGGCAACTCCAAGACACATAATTGCCAGATTCACCAAAGTTGAAATGAAGGAAAAATCTTAAGGGCAGCCAGAGAGAAAGGTCGGGTTACCCACAAAGGAAGCCCATCAGACTAACAGCAGATCTCTCGGCAGAAACTCTACAAGCCAGAAGAGAGTGGGGCCAATATTCAACATTCTTAAAGAAAAGAATTTTAAACCCAGAATTTCATATCCAGCCAAACTAAGTTTCATCAGTGAAGGAGAAATAAAATCCTTTACAGATAAGCAAATGCTTAGAGATTTTGTCACCACCAGGCCTGCCTTACAAGAGACCCTGAAGGAAGCCCTAAACATGGAAAGGAACAACGGTACCAGCCATTGCAAAAACAAGCCAAAATGTAAATCAACTAATGAGCAAAATAACCAGTTAATATCATAATGGCAGGATCAAGTTCACACATAACAATATTAACCTTAAATGTTAATGGACTAAATGCTCCAATTAAAAGACACAGACTGGCAAACTGGATCAAGCGTCAAGACCCATCAGTCTGCTGTATTCAGGAGACCCATCTCACATGCAGAGACATACATAGGCTCAAAATAAAGGGATGGAGGAAGATCTACCAAGCAAATGGAGAACAAAAAAAGCAGGGGTTGCAATCCTAGTCTCTGATAAAATAGACTTTAAACCATCAAAGATCAAAAGAGACAAAGAAGGCCATTACATAATGGTAAAGGGATCAATTCAACAGGAAGAGCTAACTATCCTAAATATATATGCACCCAATACAGGAGCACCCAGATTCATAAAGCAAGTCCTTAGAGACTTACAAAGAGACTTAGACCCCATACAATAATAATGGGAGACTTCAACACTCCACTGTCAACATTAGACAGATCAACGAGACAGAAAGTTAACAAGGATATCCAGGAATTGAACTCATCTCTGCACCAAGCGGACCTAATAGACATCTATAGAACTCTCCACCCCAAATCAACAGAATATACATTCTTCTCAGCACCACATCGCACTTATTCCAAAATTGACCACATAATTGGAAGTAAAGCACCTCAGCAAATGTAAAGAACAGAAATTATAACAAACTGTCTCTCAGACCACAGTGCAATCAAACTAGAACTCAGGACTAAGAAACTCAATCAAAACCGCTCAACTACATGGAAACTGAACAACCTGCTCCTGAATGACTACTGGGTACATAACGAAATGAAAGCAGAAATAAAGATGTTCTTTGAAACCAATGAGAACAAAGATACAACATACCAGAATCTCTGGGACACATTTAAAGCAGTGTGTGGAAATTTATAGCACTAAATGCCCACAAGAGAAAGCAGGAAAGATCTAAAATTGACACTCTAACATCACAATTAAAAGAACTAGAGAGCAAGAGCAAACACATTCAAAAGCTAGCAGAAGGCAAGAAATAACTAAGATCAGAGCAGAACTGAAGGAGATAGAGACACAAAAACCCTCCAAAAATCAATGAATCCAGGAGTTGGTTTTGAAAAGATCAACAAAATTGACAGACCGCTAGCAAGACTAATAAAGAAGAAAAGAGAGAGAATCAAATAGATGCAATAAAAAATGATAAAGGGATATCACCACCGACCCCACAGAAATACAAACTACCATCAGAGAATACTATAAACACCTCTACGCAAATCAACTAGAAAATTTAGAAGAAATGGATAATTTCCTGGACACTTACACTCCCAAGACTAAACCAGGAAGAAGTTGAATCCCTGAATAGACCAATAGCAGGCTCTGAAATTGAGGCAACAATTAATAGCCTACCACCAAAAAAGTCCAGGACCAGATGGATTCACAGCTGAATTCTACCAGAGGTACAAGGAGGAGCTGGTACCATTCCTTCTGAAACTATTCCAATCAATAGAAAAGAGAATCCTCCTAACTCATTTATGAGGCCAACATCATCCTGATACCAAAGCCTGGCAGAGACACAACAAAAGAGAATTTTAGACCAATATCCTGATGAACATCGATGCAAAATCCTCAATAAAATACTGGCAAACCGGATTCAGCAGCACATCAAAAAGCTTATCCACCATGATCAAGTGGGCTTCATCCCTGGGATGCAAGGCTGGTTCAACATTCGCAAATCAATAAACGTAATCCAGCATATAAACAGAACCAAAGACAAGAACCACATGATTATCTCAATAGATGCAGAAAAGGCTTTTGACAAAATTCAACAGCCCTTCATGCTAAAACGCTCAATAAATTCGGTATTGATGGAACGTACTCAAAATAATAAGAGCTATTTATGACAAACCCACAGCTAATATCATACTGAATGGGCAAAACTGGAAAAATTCCTTTGAAAACTGGCATAAGACAGGGATGCCCTCTCACCACTCCTATTCAACATAGTGTTGGAAGTTCTGGCTAG
Organism: Colobus guereza; assembly: GCA_030247045.1. Classification (NCBI taxonomy): domain Eukaryota; kingdom Metazoa; phylum Chordata; class Mammalia; order Primates; family Cercopithecidae; genus Colobus; species Colobus guereza. Next base: position 14,669,632 of record CM058079.1, on the reverse strand, counting down.
GGCAATCAGGCAAGAGAAAGAAATCAAGGGTATTCAGTTAGGAAAAGAAGAAGTCAAATTGTCCCTGTTTGCAGATGACATGATTGTATATTTAGAAAACCCCATTGTCTCAGCCCAAAATCTCCTTAAGCTGATAAGCAACTTCAGCAAAGTCTCAGGATACAAAATTAATGTGCAAAAATCACAAGCATTCTTATACACCAGTAACAGACAAGCAGAGAGCCAAATCAGGAATGAACTTCCATTCACAATTGCTTCAAAGAGAATAAAATACCTAGGAATCCAACTTACAAGGGATGTAAAGGACCTCTTCAAGGAGAACTACAAACCACTGCTCAGTGAAATCAAAGAGGACACAAACAAATGGAAGAACATACCATGCTCATGGATAGGAAGAATCAATATCGTGAAAATGGCCATACTGCCCAAGGTTATTTATAGATTCAATGCCATCCCCATCAAGCTACCAATGAGTTTCTTCACAGAATTGGAAAAACTGCTTTAAAGTTCATATGGAACCAAAAAGAGCCCGCATTGCCAAGACAATCCTAAGTCAAAAGGACAAAGCTGGAGGCATCACGCTACCTGACTTCAAACTATACTACAAGGCTACAGTAACCAAAACAGCATGGTACTGGTACCAAAACAGAGATATAGACCAATGGAACAGAACAGAGTCCTCAGAAATAATACCACACATCTACAGCCATCTGATCTTTGACAAACCTGAGAGAAACAAGAAATGGGGAAAGGATTCCTATTTAATAAATGGTGCTGGAAAATTGGCTAGCCATAAGTAGAAAGCTGAAACTGGATCCTTTCCTTACTCCTTATATGAAAATTAATTCAAGATGGATTAGAGACTTAAATGTTAGACCTAATACCATAAAAACCCTAGAAGGAAACCTAGGTAGTACCATTCAGGACATAGGCATGGGCAAGGACTTCATGTCTAAAACACCAAAAGCAACGGCAGCAAAAGCCAAAATTGACAAATGGGATCTATTAAACTAAAGAGCTTCTGCACAGCAAGAGAAACTACCATCAGAATGAACAGGCAACCTACAAAATGGGAGAAAATTTTTGCAATCTTCCCATCTGACAAACGGCTAATATCCAGAATCTACAAAGAACTCAAACAAATATACAAGAAAACAAACAACCCCATCAAAAGTGGGCAAAGGATATGAACAGACATTTCTCAAAAGAAGACATTCATACAGCCAACAGACACATGAAAAATGCTCATCATCACTGGCCATCAGAGAAAATGCAAATCAAAACCACAATGAGATACCATCTCACACCAGTTAGAATGGCAATCATTAAAAAGTCAGGAAACAACAGGTGCTGGAGAGGATGTGGAGAAATAGGAACACTTTTACACTGTTGGTGGGATTGTAAACTAGTTCAACCATTATGGAAAACAGTATGGCAATTCCTCAAGGATCTAGATCTAGATGTACCATATGACCCAGCCATCCCACTACTGGATATATACCCAAAGGATTATAAATCATGCTGCTATAAAGACACATGCACACATATGTTTATTGCGGCACTATTCACAATAGCAAAGACTTGGAATCAACCCACATGTCCATCTGTGACAGACTGGATTAAGAAAATGTGGCACATATACACCATGGAATATTATGCAGCCATAAAAAAGGCTGACTTTGTAGGGACATGGATACAGCTGGAAACCATCATTCTTAGCAAACTATCACAAGAACAGAAAACCAAACACCACATGTTCTCACTCATAGGTGAGAACTGAACAATGACATCACTTGGACTCGGGAAGGGGAACATCATACATTGGGGCCTATCATGGGGAGGGGTTGGGGGGAGGGATTGCAATGAGAGTTATACATGATATAAATGACGAATTGATGGGTGCTGACGAGTTGATGGGTGCAGCACACCAACATGGCACAAGTGTACATATTTAACAAACCTGCACGTTATGCACATGTACCCTAGAACTTAAAGTATAATAAATAAATAAATAAATAAATAAGAAAGGCTTAAGTCTGTGAGATGAATCCACACATTGCAAAGCAGTTGCCCAGATTGCATCTGTCTAGTTTTTATCATCAGATACTTGGTTTTTCGTTATAGACTTCAGTGGGCTATGAAATGTTTCATTCTAAAAAAGAGTATTTCCATCTTGCTGAATCAAAAGAAAGGTTTAATTCTGTGAGATGAATGCACACATCACAAAGCAGTTTCACAGAGTTTTTTTCTAGTTTTTATCACAAGATATTCGGTTTTCAAAATAGGCATCCATTGTCTTTCAAATATTCTCCGAAGATTCTACAAAACCATGCTTCAAACCTGCTAATCAAAAGAAAGTTTTAACTCTGTGAGATGAATTCACACATCACTAAACAGTTTCACAGAGAACTTCTTTCTAGTTTTTATTGTGATTTATTCAGTTTTTCAGTATATGCCTCAATAGGTTCTGAAATGTCCCTTTTAGATTCTACAAAAAGAGAGTTTCCAACCTGCTGAATGTAAAGAAATGTTTATCTATATGAGCTGAATCTACACATCACAAAGTGGTTACACAGATAGCTTCTTTCCAGCTTTTATCTCAAGATACTCGATTTTTCACTACAGGACTCTGAGCTTTGAAATTTCCCCTCACAGATTCTACAAAAACAGTATTTCTAACCTGCTAAATGTAAAGAAAGATCCAACTCTTTGAGTTGAATCCACACATCATGAATTGGTCTCACAGATAGTTTCTTTCCAGTATTTATCACAGGACATTCGGGTTTTACTATAATCTTCAGTGAACTCCAAAATATCCCTTCACAGATACTACAAAAGCAGTGTTTCCAACCTGCTTAATATAAAAAATGGTTTCACAATATGAGCTGATTCTACATATCAGAAAGTGGTTTCACAGATAACTTCTTTCTAGTTTTTATTGGGGGATATTCAGTTTTTCACTATAGGCCTCAGTGAGGTCAGAAATGTCTTTCACAAATTCTACTAAACAGTGTTACCAACCTGCTGAATGTAAATAAAGTTTTAACTCTGGGACTGAATCCAAACATCAGAAAGTCATTTCACATACAGTATTTTTCTAGTATTTACTGAAGGATATTTTGTCTTTCACTACAGTCCTCAGTGAGCTTTCAAATGTACCTTCAGATATCCTTAAAAAATAGTGTTTCCCACCTGCTGAATGTGAATAAAGGTTTCACTCTATGAGCTGAATCAACACATCACAAAACAGTATCACAGATAGCTTCTTTCTAGTTTTTATATGGAATATTCTGTTTTTCACTTTAGAGCTCAGTGAGCTCACTAATGTGTTTGTGCAGATTCTACAGAAACAGTTTTTCCAACCTCCTGAATATAAAGAAACTTTTCACTATATGTGCTGAATCTGCACATCACAAAGCAGTTTCAAGATAGCTTCTTTCTAATTTTTATCACAGGATATTCAGTTTTTCACTTTTGGACTCAGTGAGCTCTGAGATATCCCCTCGCAGTTTCTACAAAAACAGTGTTTCCAACCTGCTGAATGTAAACAAAGGTTTAACTCTTTGGCCTGAATCCAGACATCACAAAGTGGTATCACAGATAGTGATAGTTTCTTTCTAGTTTTTTTTTTTTTATGAGATATTTGGCTTTTCACTATAAGCCTCTGTGAGCTTTGAAATGTACCTTTGCAGATGATACAAAAAAAGTCTTTCCAACCTACTGAAACCAATGAAAAGTTTCATTTTATGAGCTGAATCAACACTTCACAAAGCAGTTTCTGTGATAGTTTTTTTCCTGTTTTTATCATGTTAATATTTGCTTTTTCACTATAGACCTCAGTGAGCTCTCAAATGTCCCTTTGCATATCCTACAAAAACAGTGTTTCCAACCTTCTGAATATAAAGAAAGGTTTCACACTAAGAGCTGATTCCACATATCACAAAGCAGTTTCACAGATAGTTTTTTTTTTCTGCTTTTTATAATGGGTTGTTTGCTTTTTCTCTGTTGGCCTCAATGAGCTCTGAAATGTCTCTTTGTAGATTATACCAAAACAGTGTTTCCAACCTGCTGAATGTAAAAACAGTTTAATTCTGTGAGCTGAATCCACACATCACAAAGTGGTTTCACATATAGCTTCTTTCTAGTTTTTAATCACAGGGCCTCATTGAGCTCTGAAATGTTCCTTTGCAGATCCTACAAATACAGTGTTTCCAACCTGCTGAATATAAAGAAAAGTTTCATGTTATGAACTGATTCTATACACCACAAGTGGTTTCACAGATAGATTCTATCTTGATTTCATCACAAGATACTCAGTTTTTCACTGTAGGCCTCAATTATCTTTGCAATGTCCGTTTGCCAATTCTACAAAAGCAGTGTTTCCAACTTCCTGAATGTAAAGAGAGGTTTAACTCTGTAAGCTGAATCCAACATCACAAAGCAGTTTCACAGATAGCTTCTTTCTAGTATTTATCATGGGATATTCACTTTCTTACTATAGAACTCTGTGAGCTTCAAAATATCCTTTGGAGATTCTACAAATACAGTATTTCCAACCTGGTGAATGTAAAGCAAGATTTCTCTTTATGAGTTGAATCCAAACATCACAAAACATTTTCAAAGACAGCTTCTTTCCAGTTTTTATTGGGGGATATTTGGTTTTACAGTAAAAGCCTCAGTGAGCTCCGAAATATCTTTTCACAGATTCTACAGAAACAGTGTTTCTACCTACTAAGTGTAAAGAAAGATTTCCCTCTATGAGTTGAATTCAAACATCGCAAAGCTGTTTCACACATATCTTCTTTCTAGCATTTATAGTGGGATATTCAGCTTTTCACTTTAGGCCTCAGTGAGCTTCATAATGTGTTTGTGAAGATTCTACAGAGTGTTTCCAACTGCTGAATGTAAAGAAAGGTTTCACTGTATGAGCTGAATCCACACATCACAATGTGGTTTCACAGACAGCATTTTTCTAGTTTTTATCATGTGGTATTTGGTTTTATCACTACAAGCCTCAGTGAGCTCCAAAATCTCCCCTCACAGATTCTACAAAAACAGTGTTTCCAACCAGCTTAATATAAGTAAAGGTTTAAGTCTGTGAGCTGAAGCCACATATCACAGAGTGATTCACAGACAGTTTTTTTAGTTTTTTCATGGGAAATTCATTTTCTTTTTAACTATAAGCCTCAGTGAGCTCCAAAATGTCCCTTTGCAGATTTTATAAAACAGGGTTTGCAACTTGCTGAATTTAAAGCATGGCTTGACTTCATGTGCTGAATCCACAAACCATGAAGTTGTTCTATTGCTAGACAAAGTGTGAGACTATTGCCAAGCAGTGAGACTATCACTATCACCAAGCAGTGAGACTATTGCCTATCACCAAGCAGTGAGTACCATTGTACCTCTTTTGCTTGCTATTCTGTCCTATTTTTCCTTAGAATATGGGGACTAAATACCAGGCACCTGTTGGCCAGTTAAAAGTAACTAGCATGGCCACTGGACTAAAGACACGGGTGTCAGGCTTTTGGGGAAAGGTCTCTATAACCACTCACTACTCTTTGGAGTTGGGAGCATTGGTTTGCCTGGAACCACCTTCTGCTTTCCTGTACTTCTGGGCTGAGTCGAGGGTCAACAGAGAAGAAAGCCGTTCAGCACCGGGGTCCTGACAAGTTAGTTGACCCTGCAGCCATGAGCAGAACTCTCAAAGGCATGTCGTCCCAGTGAGATTCTCTCATCTATCCTATCTATCCTGACACTTGCCCCATAGGTCCTAATGCCTGTCAGACAAACTTCCTCTCACCTCCATCTCCAAGGCTAGTCCTGCTTCTAAAAACCACTCCCTGACTCTGGTGCTTTTCTATTTTCTCCTGTAAGAATAATTTCTTATATAAACTCCAGGACTCTGTTACCTTCTTTAGGCACCTGGGCTCACCAATCAGAAAGACATAATTTTTGCCCAAATCCCTATTGTAGGGGATACTATCTGGAATTTTAGGATCCCTCCTCAGACAAGCAGGCCTAATAAAAGCTATTCCTGAAGCTAGGACATGGCGAGTCTCAGAAATTGTATCCTTCTCTTCACATAGGTGAGGACAAAATGTGTCACTCTTCCAACACTAGAGATTCCTTTCCTTCTATCAGGGTATGGCCTTCCACTTCATTTTTGGGGCATAACGTCTTTATAGGAGGACAGGCTAGGGTGCAGATTTTGAGAATGTATTGGTAAGGGCCACTAAATCCAACCTTCCTCAGTTTTTCTTGTGGTCTTGGAGGAAAACTGGTGTTCTGCTGCTGCGTCAGTGAGCTCAACTATTCCAATCAGCAGGGTGCAGGGACTGTTGGAGGTTCTTGGGCAGGGGTTGTTTCTGCTGCTGTGTTGGTGAGTGCAACTATTCCAATCAGCAGGGTCCAGGGACTGTTGTGGGTTCTTGGGGAGGGGGAGAAACAAAACAAACCATAACCGCAGGCAGTTTGTTCTTTCAGATGGGAAGCACTCAGGTATCAACAGGCTCACTCTTGAAATGCATCCTAAGCCATTGGGACCAATTTGACCCACAAACCCTGAAAAAGAGGTGGCTCATTTTTTTCTGCACTATGGCCTGTCTCCAATATTCTCTCTCTGATGGGGAAAAATAGCTACCTGAGGGAAATACAACATACAATAATCTCCTGCAGTTTGACCTTTTCTGTAAGAGGGAAGGCAAATGGAGTGAAATACCTTATGTCCAAGCTTCTTTTTCATTGAAGGAGAATCCACAACTATGCAAAGCTTGCAATTTATATCCCAGAGGAGGACCTCTCAGCTTACCCCCATATCCTAGTCTCCCTATAGCTCCCCTTCCTATTAATTATAAGCCTCCTCTAATCTCCCCTCCCCAGAAGGAAATAAACAAAGAAATCTCCAAAGGACCACAAAAACCCCCAGACTATCGGTTATGTCTCCTTCAAGCTGTAGGGGGAGGGGAATTTGACCCAACCTGGGTACATGTCACCTTCTCCCTCTCTGATTTAAAACAGATCAAGGCAGACATAGGTAAGTTTTCAGATGATCCTGATAGGTACATAGATGTCCAACAGGGTCTAGGGCAAACCTTTGACCTCACTTGGAGAGATGTCATGGTATTGTTAGATCAAACCTGGCCTTTAATGAAAAAAATGAGACTTTAGCTGCAGCCCGGGAGTTTGGAGATACCAGGTATCTTAGTCAAGTAAATGATAGAATGACAGCTGAAGAAAGGGACAAATTCCCTATCAGTCAGCAAGCCATCCCCATTATGGATCCCCACTGGGACCTTGACTCAGTTCATGTGGACTGGAGTTGTAAACATCTGTTGATCTATGTTTTACAAGGACTAAGGAGAACTAGGAAAAAGCCCATGAATTATTCAATGATGTCCACCATAACTCAGGGAAAGGAAGAAAATCCTTCTCCCTTCCTTGAGTGGCTATAAGAGACCTTAAGAAAATATGCTCCCCTGTCACCTGAATAACTCAAGGGTCAATTGATTCTAAAAGATAAGTTTATTACCCAGTCAGCCACAGATGTTAGGAGAAAGCTCCAAGAGTGAGCCCTGGGCCCTGAACAAAATCTGGGGGCATTATTAAACCTGGAAACCTCAGTGTTCTATAATAGGGACCAAGAGGAACAGGCCCAAAAGGAAAAGCAAGATCAGGGAAAGGCCTTAGTCGTGGCCCTCAGACAAACAAACCTTTGTGGCTCAGAGAGGACAGGAAATTGAGCAGGTCAATCACCCACTAGGGCTTGTTATCAGTGTGGTTTACTAGGAGACTTTAAAAAAGAAGCTGCCCCCTCATCAATATACACTATGCTGAGGCAATCACTGGAAGGTGCACTGCCCCAGAGGATGAAGGTTTTCTTGGTCAGAAGCCCCCAACCAGATGATCCAACAACAGGACTGAGGATTCCTGGGGCAAGGGCGAGCTCATGTCATCACCCTCACTGAGCCCCAGGTATGTTTAACCATGGAGGGCCAGGAAATTGACTTCC
>CM058079.1:14639646-14661124 GCA_030247045.1 Colobus guereza | reverse complement strand
TCACCTCAATGAGCTCCCATATGTCCATTTACACAATGGACAAAAACATTGTTTCCAAATCCAATGAAATGTTTAACTCTGAGAGATGAATGCACACATCACAAAGCAGATTCTCAGAAAGCCTCTTTCTATCGTTTATCTCAAGATATTTCCTTCTTCACCATTGGACTCAATGCCCTCCAGAATATCAATTCGCACATTCTACAAAAAGAGTGTTTTCAAACTGCTGCATGAAAAGAAAGGTTATATCTGTGAGATGAATGCACACATCACACAATATTTTCTCAGATAGCTTTCTTCTAGTTTGTATCCTTGGCTTTTTGCTTTTTCACCATTGGCCTCAATGAGCTCCAAAATGTCCACTTACAGAATGGGAAAACCAGTGTTTCCAAATGGCTGAATCCAAAGAAAGATTTAACTCTGTGAGATGAATGTACATATCACAAAGCAGTTTCTCAGAAAGACTCTCTTGTTTTTATCTGAACATGTTTCCTTTTTCTCCATAGGCCTAAATGCACTCCCAAATATCCCTTCACAGATTCTACAAAAACAGTGTTTCCAAACTGCTGAATGAAAAGAAAGGTTTGTCTCTGTGAGATGAATGCACACACACAAATCGTTTTCCCTGATAGCTTCCTTCTAGTATTTATCCTGGGATATTCACTTTTTCTCCTTTGACCTCAATGAGATCCCAAAAGTCCATTTGCAGAATAGACAAAAACAGTGTTTCCAAACTGCTGAATGAAAAGAAAGTTTAACTCTGTGAGATGAAAGCAGTTTCTCAGATAGCTTTCTAGTTTTATCTGAAGATGTTTCCTTTTTCTCCATAGGCCTAAATGCACTCCCAAATATCCCTTCACAGATTCTACAAAACAGTGTTTTCAAACTGCTGAATAAAGAAAGTTTAACTCTGTGAGATGAATGCACACATCACAAAGTTTCTCAGATAGCTTCTTCTAGTTTTATCTGAAGATGTTTCCTTTTCACCATTGGCCTCAATGAGATCCCAAAATCCATTTGCAGAATGACAAAACAGTGTTTTCAAACTGCTGAATCCAAAGAAAGATTTAACTCTGTGAGATGAATGCACACATCACAAAGCAGTTTCTCAGATAGCTTCCTTCTAGTTTTATCTGATATTATGATATTACATTTTCAACCAGTCTGTCACTGAGAATGTTCCAAGTGTTATTGTGAAAAATGACAAAAACACTGTTTTCAAAGAGATGTTTTAACTTTGATATCCCAAAGTTTTCAAATTTCTTCTAGATCCTGAGAATTTTTCTGTTTTCACAATGTTGAATGAAAACAGAAAATGTTCCATTTCTGAATTTCCAAAAGTGTTTCCTGAAATGATTCTTCAATGTGTGAGATTATCACAGTTTTTGATTTGCATTTCTTTGACAGAAAAAGCTTTTTCATGTGCATTCAAGAATGTCTTTTGAGAATGCTTCATATCCTTTTCACAGTTGTTTTTCTGAAAGTTTCAATCTTTTATTCTGATATTTCCTTTTCAGATGAAATTCAAAAATTTTCTCTTCTGAGTTTTTCACATGATAGTTTCTTTGTCAGAAGCAGTTTAATTAGATGAATGAATTTCTTTTGTCTTTTCATTAGACATAAATCCTTTCCATTTCTCCTGAAATTCACCTAGTTTTCTTTTTCATATCTTTCTCAAGCTCAAACATCTTGAATTAATTTTGTATAAGTAAGGAAAGAAACAGTTTAACTTTCTGATGGATGAATTTTCACAAAAAGAACTTTCCTGTTTCTGTTTTTTCAGTTTTTCAAAGATCATTGTAGATTTATGACTCTGTTCTGTTCCTTTGGTCTATATCTCTGTTTCGGTACCAGTACCATGCTGTTTTGGTTACTGTAGCCTTGTAGTGTAGTTTGAAGTCAGGTAGTATAATGCCTCCAGTTTTATTCTTTTGGTTTAGGATTGTCTTGGCAATGTGGGCTCTTCATGCTTCCATATGAACTTTAAAGCGGTTTTTTCCAATTCTGTGAAGAAAGTCATTGGTAGCTTCCTTCCAGTTGTCATTCTTGAATATTCACTTTTTTGCCATTGGCATCTATGATCTCCCAAATGTTCACTTGCAGCATGGACAAAAACAGTGTTTATGAACTGCTGAATCCAAAGAACGTTGGGACTCTGTGAGATGAATGTACACATCACAAATCAGTTTTTCAGAAATCTTTTTTCTATCATTTTTTTGAAGATGTTTCCTTTCTCAGCATAGGACTCAATGCACTCCACTATATCCCTTTGAGAACTCTACAAAACAGTGTTTTTGTAGACTGCTCAATGGAAAGTTTTGTAAACTGCTGAATGAAGAGAAAGCTTTAACTCTGTGAGATGAATGCACATATGACAAAGTGGTTTCTCAGACAGATTCCTTCTAATTTTTAATCCTGGTATATTCTGTTTTTCGACTTTGGCCTCAATGTGTTCTGAAATGTGCCTTCACTGAATGGAAAATAAACAGTGTTTCCAAACTGCTGAATCCAAAGAAATGTTTACCTCTGTGAAGTGAATGCACATATCACAAAGCAGTTTCTCAGAAACCTTCTTTCTTGTTTTCATCTGAAGATATTTCCTTTTTCATGATAGGCCTCAATGCGCTCCAAAATATCCCTTCACAGATTGTACAAAAACAATGTTTACAAACTGCTGAATGAAAGGAAAGATTTAACTCTGCAAGATGAATGCACACATCATGAAGCAGTTTCTCGGAAAGCTTCTTCCCTGTTTTTATCTGAAGATGTTTCCTTTTTCACTATAGGTCTCAATGCACTCCCAAATATCCTGTCACAGATTATATAAAAACCGTGTTTCCAAACTACTGATAGAAAGGAAAGTTTTGACTCTATGAGATAAATACACACATCACAAAGTGTTTTCTCACATAGCTTTCTTCTAATTTTTATCCTTTGGTATGCCCTTTTTTTGCCATTGGCCTCAATGGGCTTCCAAATATTCAATCACAGAATGATCAAAAACAGAGTTTCCAAACTGCTGAATCCAAAGAAATGTTTACCTCTGTGAGATGAATGCACCATCACAAAGCAGTTTCTCAGAATGCGTTTTTTCCAGTGTTTTGAGAAAAGATGTTTCCTTTTTCACCATATGCCTCCATGTGCTCCCAAATATCTCTTCACAGATTATACAATAATAGTGTTTCAAAACTGCTGAATGAAAAGAAAGTTTTACCTCTGTTAAATGAATGCACACATAACAAAGCAATTTCTCCGATACATTCCTTCTAGTTTTTATCCTGGAATATTCACTTTTTTGCCATTGGTCTCAATGATTTCCAAATGCCCATTGCAGAATGGACAAAACTGTGTTTCCAAACTGCTGAATCAAAAGAAATGTTTAAGTCTGTGAGATGAAAGAACATATCCCAAAGAAGTTTCTCAGAAACCTTTTTTTCTACTTTTTATTTGAAGATATTTCTTTTTCCATTGGCCTCAATGAGTTCCCAAATGTCCATTTGCAGAATGGACAAAACACTGTTTCCAAACTGGTGAATAAAAAGAAATGTTTAACTCTGTGAGATAAATGTAGACATCACAAAGTGGTTTCTCAGATAGCTTTCTTCTAGTTTTTATTTTGGGATATTCACTTTTTCAACTTTGGCCTCAATGTGCTCCCAAAGGTCCATTCACACAGTGGAAATAACAATGTTACCAAACTGCTGAATCCAAAGGAATGTTTAACTCTGTGAGGTGAATGCACACATCAAAAAACAGTTTCTCAGAAAACTTCTTTCTAGTTTTCATGTGAAAATATTTTCCTTTTCACCATAGGCCAAAATGTACGACCACATATTACTTCACAGATTCTAGAAAAACAGTGTTTCCAAAGTGCTGAATGAAAAGACAGTTTTATATCTGTGAGATGAATGCACACATCATGAAGTAATTTCTCTTATAGCTTTCTTCTAGATTTTATCCTGGTATATTATGCTTTTTGACATTGGCCTGAATGAGTTCCCAAATGTCCATTTGCAGAATAGACAAAAACAGTGTTTCCAAAATGCTGAATGAAAAGAAAGGTTTAGCTCTGTGAGATGAATACACATATCACAAAGTGGTTTCTCAGGTAGCTTCCTTCCAGTTTTTATTCATGGATATTTCCTTGTTCGCCATAGGTCTCAATGAGCTCCCAAATGTCCATTTGCACACTGGAGTAACACAGGGCTTCCAAACTGCTGAATCCAAAGAAATGTTTAAGTCATTGAGATGAATGCACACATCACAAAGCAGTTTCTCAGAAAAATTATTTCTGGTCTTCATATGAATATGTTTCATTTCTCCTCATAGGCCTCAATACACTCCAAAATATCCCTTTGCAGATTCTACAAAAACATTTTCTCCAAACTGCTGAATAAAAGGAAAAGCTTACTTTTGTGAGATGAAAGTGTATATCACAAAGCAGTTTCTCATATTGCTTCCTTCTAGTTTTTATTTGAAGATATTTCCTTTTCACCATAGGCTCAATGAGCTCCCAAATGTCCATTTGCAGAATGGACAAAACAGTGTTTCAAACTATTGAATCAAAGAAAGTTTAACACTGTGAGATGAATGCACATAATCACAAAGCATCACAAACTCATTTTATCTATTTGTTTGACAGTGATTCCACCTTTAGTTGTTTTCACAGACAATATGAAAACCTTAGTAAATTCTAATAATTAACACATGAAAATTATATACAAAAAAGTTTCCTGTATTTTTTTCAAAAAGGCCTTAAGAATGTTTAAAGTGAATTCAAGTTATAAATTTTATGAAGATGAATGCACATCACAAAGCAGTTTCTCAAAAAGATTCTTACTAGTTATTTCCTGAATATGTTTCCTTTTTCACCATAGGCCTCATGATGCTCACAAATATCCCTTCGCAAATCTACTAAAACAGTGTTTCCAAACTGCTGAATGAAAAGAAAGGTTTAACTCTAGGAGATGAATGCAAACATCACAAAACAATTTCTCAGATAGCTTCCTTCTGGTATTTATCCTGGTAAATTTACTTTTTCACCATTGGCATAAATGCATTTCCAAATGTCCATATGCAGAATAGACAAAACAGTGTTTCCAAACTGCTGAATCCAAAGGCATGTCTAACTCTTTGAGAATAATGCACACATCACAAATCAGTTCCTCAGAAAGCTTCTCTCTAGTTTTTATCTGCAGATGTTTCCTTTTTCACCATAGACCTCAATGCCCTCTCAATATCCCTTTGCACATTCTACAAAAGCAGGTTTTCCAAATTGCTAAATGAAAAGAAAGGTTTTATTCTGGGAGATGAATGCACACATCACAAAGCACTTTCCCAGATAGCTTCCTTTTATGTTTTACCCTTGGATATTCACTTTTCTAAATTGTCCCCCAAAATCTCCCAAATGTCCACTGACAGAATGGACAGAAATAGTGTTTCCAAACTGCTGAACCCAAAAAAACTGTGTAACTCTGTAAGACGAATGCATACATCACAAAACAGTTACTCAGACAGCTTCTTTCAAGGGTTTATCTGAAGATGTTTCCTTTTTCACCATAGGACTTGCTGTGCTGCCAAACATCCCTTCACAGAATCTACAAACACAGTTTGCAAAATGCTGAATGAAAAGAAAGTTTAACTCTGAGAGATGAATGCACACATAACAAAGCATTTCCTCAGATCGCTTTTTCTGGTTTTTAAACTTGGGCATTGGCTTTTTCCTCATTGACCCCAGTGAGATCCTAAATGTCCACTCACACTACAGATAGAAAACATTTTTTCCAACTGCTGAATCCAAAGAAATATTTAGCTGTATCAGATGAATGCACATATCAAAAAGCAATTTCTCAGGAAACTTCTTTCTTATTTTTATCTGAAGACGTTTCCTTTTTCATGATAGGCCTCAATGCAATATGAAATATCCCTTCGCACTTTCTACAAAAACAGTGTTTCCAAACTGCTGAATGAAAAGAAAAGTTTAACTCTGCAAGATGAATGCACACAACACAAAGTGGTTTCTCACATAGCTTTTTTCTAGTTTTTATCCTAGGATATTCACTTTTTTGTCATTGGCCTCAATGAGCTTCCAAATGTCCAATTGCAGAATAGACAAAACAGTGTTTCCATACTGCTGATTCCAAAGAAATATTTAAGTCAGTGAGATGAATGCACACATCACAAAGCAGTTTTTCAAAAAAATTCTTTCTGGTCTTTATATGAAGGTGTTCCATTTTTCACCATAGGCCTCAATGCACTCCCAAATATCCCATCACAGATTCTACAAAAGCATTATCTCCAAACTGCTGAATGAAAATAAAGTTTACCTCTGTGAGATGAATGCACACATCACAAAGTGGTTTCTCATCTAGCTTCCCTCTAATTTTTATCCCAGGATATTCGTTTTTTTGCCTTTGGCCTCAAATAAGTCCCAAATATCCATGCACAGAATGGACAAAATCAGTGTTTTGAAACTAATGAATCCAAAGAAATGTTCAACACTTTGAGATGAATGCACACGTCACAGAGCAGTTTCTCAGAAATATTCTTACTAGTTATAAATGAAGATGTTTCCTTTTTCACCATAGGCCTCAAGGTGTTCACCAATATCCCTTTGCAAATCTAAAAAACAGTTTTTCCAAACTGCTGAATGAAAAGAAAGGTTTAACTCTGTGAGATGAATGCAAGCATCACAAAGTGATTTCTCAGATAGACTCTTTCTAGTTTTATCCTGGTATATTTGCTTTTCACCATTGGGCTCAATGAGCTCCCAAATGTCCAATTGCAGAATAGACAAAACAGTGTTTCCAAACTGCTGATTCCAAAGAAATATTTAAGTCAGTGAGATGAATGCACATCACAAAGCAGTTTCTCAAAAATTCTTCTAGTTTTTATCTGATGAAGGTGTTCCTTTTTTCACCATAGGCCTCAATGCACTCCCAAATATCCCATCACAGATTCTACAAAAACAGTGTTCCAAACTGCTGAATGAAAAGAAAAGTTTAACTCTGTGAGATGAATGCACACATCACAAAGTGGTTTCTCAGATAGCTTCCTCTAATTTTTATCCCAGGATATTCGTTTTTTGCCTTTGGCCTCAAATAAGTCCCAAATATCCATGCACAGAATGGACAAAATCAGTGTTTTGAAACTAATGAATCCAAAGAAATGTTCAACACTTTGAGATGAATGCACACGTCACAGAGCAGTTTCTCAGAAATATTCTTACTAGTTATAAATGAAGATGTTTCCTTTTTCACCATAGGCCTCAAGGTGTTCACCAATATCCCTTTGCAAATCTAAAAAACAGTTTTTCCAAACTGCTGAATGAAAAGAAAGGTTTAACTCTGTGAGATGAATGCAAGCATCACAAAGTGATTTCTCAGATAGACTCTTTCTAGTTTTATCCTGGTATATTTGCTTTTCACCATTGGGCTCAATGAGCTCCCAAATGTTCATATGCAGAACAAAACAGTGTTTCCAAAGTGCTGAATCCAAAGAAATGTTTAACTCTTTGAGATTAATGTACATATCACCAAGCAGTTTCTCAGAAAGCTTCTTTCTTGTATTATCTGAAGATGTTTCTGTTTTGAAGATAGACCTCAATGTGCTCTGAAATATCCCTTCTCAGATTCTACAAAAACAGTGTTTCAAAATTGCTGAATGAAAACTCCACAAGATGAATGCACACATCACAAAGCTGTTACTCAGCTCTTTTTCTAGTTTTTATCCTGGGATTTTTGCTTTTTCGCATTTGGCCTCAAATATGTCCCAACTATCCATTTGCAGAATGGACAAAAACAGTGTTTTGAAAATATTGGATCCAAAAAAATGTTTACCCTTGTGACATGAATGCACACATCACAAAGCGGTTTCTCAGAAAGGTTCTTACTAGTTTTTACCTGAATATGTTTCCTTTTTCACCATAGGCCTCAAGGTGCTAATCAATATCCCGTGGCAAATCTGCAAAAATAGTTTTTCCAAACTACTGAATGAAAATAAAGATTTAATTCTGTGAGATGAATACAACATCATGAAGTGATTTCTCAGATAGCTTCCTTCTAGTTATTATCCTGGTATATTTGCTTTTTCACCATTGACCTCAATGAATTCCCAAATATCCATAGGCACAATAGACAAAACAGTGATTCCAAACTGCTGAATCAAAAGAAATGTTTAACTCTTTGAGATGAATGCAAACTCCATGAAAGAGTTTCTCAGAAATCTTCTCTCTTGGTATTATATGAAGATGTTTCATTTTTTACAATAGGCCTCAATGTGCTCTGAAATATTCCTTTGCAGAAGGTACAAAAACAGTGTTTTCAAACTGCTGAATGTAAAGAAAGTTTAACTCTGTGAGATGAATGCACACATCACAAAGTGGTTTCTCAGATAGCTTCTTTCTATTTTTTATCTTTGGGTATTTGCTTTTCCCTCATTGGCCCCAGTGAGCTCCCATGTGTCCACTTGTACAATGGATAAAAACATTTTTCCAAACTGTTGAATTCAAAGAAAGATTTAACTCTGTGAGGTGACTGCACATATCACAAAGCAGTTTCTCCGAAAGCTTCTTTCTTGTTTTTATCTGAAGATGCTTCCTTTTTCATGATAGGCCTCAAAGCAATCTGAAATATCCCTTCACACATTCTTCAGAAACAGTGTTTCCAAACTTCAGAATGAAAGGAAAGGTTTAACTCTGAGAGATGGATGCAAAAAACACAAGGCAGTTCCTCACATAGCTTCCTTCTAGTTTTTATCCTGGGATATTTTCTTTTTTGCATTGGCCTCAATGAGTTTCCAAACGTCTAATTGCAGAATAGACAAAACAGCATATCTATATTGCTGGTTCCAAAGAAATGTTTAAGTCAGTGAGATGAATTCACACATCACAAAGCAGTTTCTCAGAAAAATTCTTTCTGGTCTTTATACGAATATGTTTTATTTTTCACCATATGCACTCCCAAATACCCCTTCACAGGTTCTACAAAAACATTGTCTCAAAACTGCAGAAAAAAATGAAAAATTTACCTCTGTGAGGTGAATGCAATACCACAAAGTGGTTTCCATATAGCTTCCTTCTAGTTTTATCCCAGGATATTTGCTTTTTGCCTTTGGCCTCAAATAAGTCCCAAATATCCATGCACAGAATGGACAAAATCAGTGTTTTGAAACTAATGAATCCAAAGAAATGTTCAACACTTTGAGATGAATGCACACATCACAAGCAGTTTCTCAGAAATATTCTTACTAGTTATAAATGAAGATGTTTCCTTTTCACCATAGGCCTCAAGGTGTTCACCAAATATCCCTTTGCAATTCTACAAAAACAGTGTTTCCAAACTGCTGAATGAAAAGAAAGGTTTAACTCTGTGAGATGAATGCAAGCATCACAAAGTGATTTCTCAGATAGACTCTTTCTAGTTTTATCCTGGTATATTTGCTTTTCACCATTGGCCTCAAATAAGTCCCAAATTTCCATTTGCAGAATGGACAAAAACAGTGTTTCCAAACTGCTGAATCCAAAGAAATGTTTAACTCTTTGAGATTAATGTACATATCACAAGCAGTTTCTCAGAAAGCTTCTTCTAGTTTTTATCTGAAGATGTTTCTGTTTTGAAGATAGACCTCAATGTGCTCTGAAATATCCCTTCTCAGATTCTACAAAAACAGTGTTTCAAAATTGCTGAATGAAAACTCCACAAGATGAATGCACATCACAAAGTTTCTCAGATAGCTTCTTCTAGTTTTATCCTGGGATATTTGCTTTTTCGCATTTGGCCTCAAATATGTCCCAACTATCCATTTGCAGAATGGACAAAAACAGTGTTTCAAACTGCTGAATCCAAAGAAATGTTTAACTCTGTGAGATGAATGCACACATCACAAAGCAGTTTCTCAGAAAGTTTCTTACTAGTTTTTACCTGAATATGTTTCCTTTTCACCATAGGCCTCAATGTCCCAAATATCCGTGGCAAATCTAAAAAACAGTGTTTCCAAACTACTGAATGAAAATAAAGATTTAATTCTGTGAGATGAATGCACACATCACAAAGTGATTTCTCAGATAGCTTCCTTCTAGTTTTATCCTGGTATATTTGCTTTTCACCATTGGCCTCAATGAATTCCCAAATATCCATGCACAGAATGGACAAAAACAGTGATTCCAAACTGCTGAATCAAAAGAAATGTTTAACTCTTTGAGATGAATGCACATATCACAAAGAGTTTCTCAGACAGCTTTCTTCTAGTTTTTATCTGAAGATGTTTTTTACAATAGGCCTCAATGTGCTCTGAAATATTCCTTTGCAGAAGGTACAAAACAGTGTTTCAAACTGCTGAATGAAAAGAAAGTTTAACTCTGTGAGATGAATGCACACATCACAAAGTGGTTTCTCAGATAGCTTCTTCTATTTTATCTTTGGGTATTTGCTTTTCCCTCATTGGCCCCAATGAGCTCCCATGTGTCCACTTGTACAATGGATAAAACATTTTTCCAAACTGTTGAATTCAAAGAAAGATTTAACTCTGTGAGGTGACTGCACATATCACAAAGCAGTTTCTCAGAAGCTTCTTCTTGTTTTTATCTGAAGATGCTTCCTTTTTCATGATAGGCCTCAAAGCAATCTGAAATATCCTTCACACATTCTTCAGAAACAGTGTTTCCAAACTGCTGAATGAAAGGAAAGGTTTAACTCTGAGATGAATGCACATCACAAAGCAGTTTCTCAGATAGCTTCTTCTAGTTTTTATCCTGGGATATTTTCTTTTGCATTGGCCTCAATGAGTTTCCAAACGTCTAATTGCAGAATAGACAAAACAGTGTTTCCAAACTGCTGAATCAAAAGAAATGTTTAAGTCAGTGAGATGAATTCACACATCACAAAGCAGTTTCTCAGAAAGCTTCTTCTAGTTTTTATCTGAATATGTTTTATTTTTCACCATATGCACTCCCAAATACCCTTCACAGGTTCTACAAAAACATTGTCTCAAAACTGCAGAAAAAAATGAAAAATTTACCTCTGTGAGGTGAATGCAATACCACAAAGTGGTTTCCATATAGCTTCCTTCTAGTTTTTATCCCAGGATATTTGCTTATTTGCCTTTGGCCTCAAATAAGTCCCAAATTTCCATTTGCAGAATGGACGAAAACAGTATTTCAAAACTAATGAATACAAAGAAATGTTCAACACTTTGAGATGAACGTACACATCTCAAAGCAGTTTCTCAGAAAGATTCTCACTAGTTTTCACCTGAATATGGTTCCTTTTTTTGCCATAGGCCTCAAGGTTCACACCGATATTCCTTTGCAAATCTACAAAAACAGTTTTTCCAAACTACTGTATGAAAAGAAAGTTTAACTGTGTGAGATGAATGCACACATCACAAAGAGATTTCTCAGACAGCTTTCTTCTAGTTTTTATCCTAGTATATTTATTTTTTCTCCATTGGCCTCAGTGAGCTCCCAAGTATCCATACACAGAATAGACACACCTCTGTTTCCGAACTGCTGAATCCAAATTTTTTTTAGCTCTTTGAGATGAATGTACACACCACAAACAGTTTCTCAGAAACCTTCTTTCTTGTTTTCATCTAAAGATGTTTCCTTTTTCACCATAGGCTGCAATACACTCTGAAATATCCCTTTGCACATTCTACAAAACAGTGTTTTCAAACTGCTGAATGAAAAGAAATTTTAACTCTGTGAGATGAATGCACATCACAAAGTGGTTTCTCAGATAGCTTCCTTCTAGTTTTTATCCCAGGATATTTGCTTATTTGCCTTTGGCCTCAAATAAGTCCCAAATTTCCATTTGCAGAATGGACAAAAACAGTGTTTCAAACTGCTGAATGAAAAGAAAAATTTAACTCTGTGAGATGAATACACATCTCAAAGCAGTTTCTCAGAAAGATTCTCACTAGTTTTCACCTGATATTTCCTTTTTCACCATAGGCCTCAAGGTTCACACCGATATTCCTTTGCAAATCTACAAAACAGTGTTTCCAAACTACTGAATGAAAAGAAAGTTTAACTCTGTGAGATGAATGCACACATCACAAAGAGATTTCTCAGACAGCTTCTTCTAGTTTTTATCCTAGTATATTTATTTTTTCTCCATTGGCCTCAGTGAGCTCCCAAGTATCCATACACAGAATAGACACACCTCTGTTTCCGAACTGCTGAATCCAAATTTTTTTTAGCTCTTTGAGATGAATGTACACACCACAAACAGTTTCTCAGAAACCTTCTTTCTTGTTTTCATCTAAAGATGTTTCCTTTTTCACCATAGGCTGCAATACACTCTGAAATATCCCTTTGCACATTCTACAAAAACAGTGTTTCCAAACTCCTGAATGAAAAGAAAAATTTAACTCCATGAGATGAACACACACATCACAAAGCAGTTTCCCACATAGCTTCCTTCCAGTTTTTGTCCTGGGATATTCGCTTTTTGACCTTTGGCCTCAGTCAGCTATCAAATGTCCATTCACAGAGTGGACAAAAACACTGTTTCTAAACTGTTGAATCCAAAGAAAAGTTTAACTCTATGAGATGAATGCACACATTGCGGAACAGCTTATAGGAATGTTTCTTACTAGTTTTTATCTAAAGATGCTTCCTTTCTCATCAAAGGGCTCGATGCATGCCAAAATATCCCTTCCCAGATTCTACAAAAATAGGGTTTCCAGTCTGCTGAATGAAAAGAAAGGTTGAACTCTGGGAGATGAGTGCTCACATGACAACGCAGATCCTTAGATAGATTCCTTCTTGTTTTTATCTGAAGATGTTTCCTTTTTCACCATAGGCCAATCACTCCCAAATATCCCTTTGCACATTCTACAAAACAGTGTTTCCAAACTGCTGAATGAAAAGAAAAATTTAACTCCATGAGATGAATGCACACATCACAAAGCAGTTTCTCACATAGCTTCCTTCTAGTTTTTATCCTGGGATATTCGCTTTTTGACCTTTGGCCTCAGTCAGCTATCAAATGTCCATTCACAGAATGGACAAAAACACTGTTTCTAAACTGTTGAATCCAAAGAAAAGTTTAACTCTGTGAGATGAATGCACACATCACAAGCAGTTTCTCAGATAGCTTCCTTCTAGTTTTTATCTGAAGATGCTTCCTTTCATCAAAGGGCTCGATGCATGCCAAATATCCCTTCCCAGATTCTACAAAAATAGGGTTTCCAGTCTGCTGAATGAAAAGAAAGGTTTAACTCTGTGAGATGAATGCACATCACAAAGCAGTTTCTCAGATAGATTCCTTCTTGTTTTTATCTCGGGATGTCCACTTTTTTGCCTTTGGCCTCAATGAGCTCTCAAATGTCCATATGCACAGTGGACAAAAACAATGTTTCCAAACTGCTGAATCCATACAAATATTTAACTCTGTGAGATGAATGCACACACATCACAAAGACGTTTCTTAAAATGCTTCTTTCCTGTTTTTATGAGCAATATCTGACTTTGCAACATAGGCCTCAAAGCACTCCTAAATATCCCTTCACAGAAACTACAAAAACAGTGTTTCCAGACTGCTGAATGAAAAGAAAGTTTTAAATCTGTGAGATGAATGCAAACATCATGAAGAGACTTCTCTGATAGCTTCCTTCAAGTTTTAATACTGGGATATTCACTCTTGGGCTTTTGGCCTCATTGATGTCCAAAATGTCCACTGGCATAATAGACAAAAACAGTGTTTCCAACCTACTGAATCCAAAGAAATATCTTGCTCTGTGAGATGAATGCACACATCACAAAGAAGTTTCTCAGAAAGCCTCTTACTTGTTTTTATGGGAAGAGGTTTCCTTTTTCACCATAGGCCCTAATGTGCAACCAAATATTCCTTCCCACATTCTACAAAAACAGTGTTTCCAAGCTGCTGAATGAAAAGAAAGGTTTGACTTTGCAAGATGAATGTACACATAGCAAAGTGGTTTCTCAGACAGGTTCCTTCTACTTTTAATACTGAGACATTTGTTTTTTCACCTTTGGCCTCAATGAGTTCTGAAATGAGAATTCACAAACTGGACAAAAAGAATGTTTCCAAACTGGTGAATGAGAAGAAAAGTTATATCTGAGAGATGAAGGCACACATCACAAAGCGGTTTCCCAGATAGATTAATTCTACTTTTCATCCTTATGTATTTGCTTTTTTGCCATTGGTGTCATTGATACTCACAAATGTCCACTTTCAGAATGGAAAAAAACCAGTGTTTACAAACTGCTGAATCCCAAGAAAGGTTTAACTCTGTGAGACAAATGCACACATCACAAAGACGTTTCTCAGAATGCTTCTTTCCTGTTTTTATGCGACAATATTTGCCTTGTCAGCATAGGGCTCAAAGCACTCCCAAATATCCCTTTGTAGAAACTACAAAAACAGTGTTTCCAGACTGCTGAATGAACAGAAAGTTTTAAATCTGTGAGATGAAAGCAAACATCATGAAGAGACTTCTCTGATATTTTTCAAGAGGGATTCACTCAAAAGACCAACTGATAACGTCCATTGGCATAATGGACAAAAACAGTTATTCCAACCTGGTGAATCCAAAGAAATGTTTTGCTCTGTAAGATGAATGCACACATCGCCAGCAACGGATCAAAGCTGGTCAGAGAATGACTTTGATGAGAAGAGAGAAGAAGGCTTCAGTCCATCAAACTTCTCAGAGCTAAAGGAGGAATTACGCACTCCAGCGCAAAGAAACGAAAAATCTTGAAAAAGAGTGGAAGAATTGACAGCTAGAGTAATTAATGCAGAGAAGGTCATAACGACATGACAGAGATGAAAACCATGACACGAGAAATGACAAATGCACAAGCTTCAGTGACCGTTTGATCAACTGAAGAAAGAGTATCAGTGATTGAGGATCAAATGAATGAAATGAAGCAAGAAGAGAAACAAAAGAAAAAGAAGAAAAGAAATGAACAAAGCCTGCAAGAAGTATGGGATTATGTAAAAGACCAAATCTACGTCTGATTGGGGTGCCTGAAAGTGAGGGGAGAATGGAAACAAGTTGGAAAACACTCTTCAGGATATCATCCAGAGAACTTCCCCAACCTAGTAGGGCAGGCCAACATTCAAATTCAGTAAATACAGAGAACGCCACAAAGATACTCCTCCAGAAGGGCAACTAAGACACATAATTGCCAGATTCACCAAAGTTGAAATGAAGGAAAAATCTTACGGGCAGCCAGAGAGAAAGGTCGGGTTACCCACAAAGGAAGCCCATCAGACTAACAGCAGATCTCTGGCAGAAACTCTACAAGCCAGAAGAGAGTGGGGGCCAATATTCAACGTTCTTAAAGAAAAGAATTTTAAACCCAGAATTTCATATCCAGCCAAACTAAGTTTCATCAGTGAAGGAGAAATAACTTTACAGATAAGCAAATGTCAGAGATTTTGTCACTACCAGGCCTGCCTTACAAGAGACCCTGAAGGAAGCCCTAAACATGGAAAGGAACAACCGTACCAGCCATAAAAACAAGCCAAAATGTAAATCAACTAATGAAAAAATAACCAGTTAATATCATAATGGCAGGATTAAGTTCACACATAACAATATTAACCTTAAATGTTAATGGACTAAATGCTCCAATTAAAAGACACAGACTGGCAAACTGGATCAAGCGTCAAGACCCATCAGTCTCAATGTATTCAGGAGACCCATCTCACATGCAGAGACATACATAGGCTCAAAATAAAGGGATGGAGGAAGATCTACAAGCAAATGGAGAACAAAAAAGCAGGTTGCAATCCTAGTCTCTGATAAAATAGACTTTAAACCATCAAAGATCAAAAGAGACAAAGAAGGCCATTACATAATGGTAAAGGGATCAATTCAACAGGAAGAGCTAACTATCCTAAATATATATGCACCCAATACAGGAGCACCCAGATTCATAAAGCAAGTCCTTGAGACTTACAAAGAGACTTAGACTCCCATACAATAATAATGGAGACTTCAACACTCCACTGTCAACATTAGACAGATCAACGAGACAGAAAGTTAACAAGGATATCCAGGAATTGAACTCATCTCTGCACCAAGCAGACCTGATAGACATCTATAGAACTCTCCACCCCAAATCAACAGAATATACATTCTTCAGCACCACATCGCACTTATTCCAAAATTGACCAATAATTGGAAGTAAAGCAAGCAAATGTCAAAGAACAGAAATTATAACAAACTGTCTCTCAGACCACAGTGCAATCAAACTAGAACTCAGGACTAAGAAACTCAATCAAAACCGCTCAACTACATGGAAACTGAACAACCTGCTCCTGAATGACTACTGGGTACATAACGAAATGAAAGCAGAAATAAAGATGTTCTTTGAAACCAATGAGAACAAAGATACAACATACCAGAATCTCTGGGACACATTTATGCAGTGTGTAGAGGAAATTTATAGCACTAAATGCCCACAAGAGAAAGCAGGAAAGATCAAAATTGACACTCTAACATCACAATTAAAAGAATTAGAGAGGAAGAGCAAACACATCAAAAGCTAGCAGAAGGCAAGAAATAACTAAGATCAGAGCAGAACTGAAGGAGATAGAACACAAAAACCCTCCAAAAATCAATGAATCCAGGAGTTGGTTTTTGAAAAGATCAACAAAATTGACAGACTGCTAGCAAGACTAATAAAGAAAAAAGAGAAGAATCAAATAGATGCAATAAAAATGATAAAGGGATATCACCACCGACCCCACAGAAATACAAACTACCATCAGAGAATACTATAAACACCTTTACGCAAATCAACTAGAAAATCTAGAAGAAATGGATAATTTCCTGGACACTTACACTCTCCCAAGACTAAACCAGGAAGAAGTTGAATCTGAATAGACCAATAGCAGGCTCTGAAATTGAGGCAACAATTAATAGCCTGCCCACCAAAAAAGTCCAGGACCAGACGGATTCACAGCTGAATTCTACCAGAGGTACAAGGAGGAGCTGGTACCATTCCTTCTGAAACTATTCCAATCAATAGAAAAAGAGGGAATCCTCCTAACTCATTTTATGAGGCCAACATCATCCTGATACCAAAGCCTGGCAGAGACACAACAAAAAGAGAATTTTAGACCAATATCCCTGATGAACATCGATGCAAAATCCTCAATAAAATACTGGCAAACCGGATTCAGCAGCACATCAAAAGCTTATCCACCCTGATCAAGTGGGCTTCATCCCTGATGCAAGGCTGGTTCAACATTCGCAAATCAATAAACGTAATCCAGCATATAAACAGAACCAAAGACAAGAACCACATGATTATCTCAATAGATGACAAAATTCAACAGCTTCATGCTAAAACGCTCAATAAATTTGGTATTGATGGAACGTACCTCAAAATAATAAGAGCTATTTATGACAAACCCACAGCTAATATCATACTGAATGGGCAAAACTGAAAAATTCCTTTGAAAACTGGCACAAGACAGGATGCCCTCTCACCACTCCTATTCAACATAGTGTCAATCAGGCAAGAGAAAGAAATCAAGGGTATTCAGTTAGGAAAAGAAGAAGTCAAATTGTCCCTGTTCGCAGATGACATGATTGTATATTTAGAAAACCCCATTGTCTCAGCCCAAAATCTCCTTAAGCTGATAAGCAACTTCAGCAAAGTCTCAGGATACAAAATTAATGTGCAAAATCACAAGCATTCTTATACACCAGTAACAGACAAGCAGAGAGCCAAATCAGGAATGAACTTCCATTCACAATTGCTTCAAAGAGAATAAAATACCTAGGAATCCAACTTACAAGGGATGTAAAGGACCTCTTCAAGGAGAACTACAAACCACTGCTCAGTGAAATCAAAGAGGACACTAACAAATGGAAGAACATACCATGCTCATGGATAGGAAGAATCAATATCGTGAAAATGGCCATACTGCCCAAGGTTATCTATAGATTCAATGCCATCCCCATCAAGCTACCAATGAGTTTCTTCACAGAATTGGAAAAACTGCTTTAAAGTTCATATGGAACCAAAAAGAGCCCGCATTGCCAAGACAATCCTAAGTCAAAAGGACAAAGCTGGAGGCGTCACGCTACCTGACTTCAAACTATACTACAAGGCTACAGTAACCAAAACAGCATGGTACTGGTACCAAAACAGAGCCATAGACCAATGGAACAGAACAGAGTCCTCAGAAATAATACCACACATCTACAGCCGTCTGATCTTTGATAAACCTGAGAGAAACAAGAAATGGGGAAAGGATTCCCTATTTAATAAATGGTGCTGGGAAAATTGGCTAGCCATAAGTAGAAAGCTGAAACTGGATCCTTTCCTTACTCCTTATAGGAAGATTAATTCAAGATGGATTAGAGACTTAAATGTTAGACCTACTACCATAAAAACCCTAGAAGAAAATCTAGGTAGTACCATTCAGGACATAGGCATGGGCAAGGACTTCATGTCTAAAACACCAAAAGCAACGGCAGCAAAAGCCAAAATTGACAAATGGGATCTCATTAAACTAAAGAGCTTCTGCACAGCAAAAGAAATTACCATCAGAGTGAACAGGCAACCTACAGAATGGGAGAAAATTTTGCAATCTACTCGTCTGACAAAGGGCTAATATCCAGAATCTACAAAGAACTCAAACAAATATACAAGAAAAACAAACAACCCCATCAAAAAGTGGGCAAAGGATATGAACAGACATTTCTCAAAAGAAGACATTCATACAGCCAACAGACACATGAAAAATGCTCATCATCACCGCCATCAGAGAAATGCAAATCAAAACCACAATGAGATACCATCTCACACCAGTTAGAATGGCCATCATTAAAAATCAGGAAACAACAAGTGTTGAGAGGATGTGGAGAAATAGGAACACTTTTACACTGTTGGTGGGATTGTAAACTAGTTCAACCATTATGGAAAACAGTATGGCGATTCCTCAAGGATCTAGAACTAGATGTACCATATGACCCAGCCATCCCACTACTGGGTATATACCCAAAGGATTATAAATTATTCTACTACAAAGACACATGCACACGTATGTTTATTGCGGCACTATTCACAATAGCAAAGACTTGAATCAACCCAAATGTCCATCTGTGACAGACTGGATTAAGAAAATGTGGCACATATACACCATGGAATACTATGCAGCCATAAAAAAGGATGAGTTTGCGTCCTTTGTAGGGACATGGATGCAGCTGGAAACCATCATTCTTAGCAAACTATCACAAGAAGAGAATACCAAACACCGCATGTTCTCACTAGGTGGAACTGAACAATGAGATCACTTGGACTCGGGAAGGGAACATCACACACTGGGCTTATCATGGGGAGAGGGGAGGGATTGCATTGGGAGTTATACCTGATATAAATGATGAATTGATGGGTGCTGACGAGTTGATGGGTGCAGCACACCAACATTGCACAAGTGTACATATGTAACAAACCTGCACGTTATGCACATGTACCCTAGAACTTAAAGTATAATAAAAAAAAAAATAGATGAAAACAGTATTTCCAAACTGCTGAATCAAAGGAAAGTTTTAAATCTTTGAGAAGACAGCACACATCACAAAGCAGTTTCTCAGAAAGCGTCTTTATAGTTTTTATCTGCAGATGTTTCCCTTTTCACCATAGGCCTCAATGTGCTCCTGAACATCCCTTCGCAGATTCTACAAAATAGTGTGTTCAAATTACTGAATGAAAAGAAAGGTTTATATCTTTGAGATGAATGTGCACATCACAAAACGATTTCTCAGATAGCTTCCTTGCAGTTTTTATCCTGGTTATGATCTTTTTTGCCATTGTCCTCAATGACTTTCAAAAGGCCCATTTGCAGAATGGACAAAACAATATTTCCAAACAGCTGAATTCAAGGAAAGTTTTAGCTCTGTGAGATGAATGCACACATCACAAAGCAGCTTCACATAAAGCTTCTGTCTAGTTTTTATGGGAAGATATTTCCTTTTTCACCGCAGGCCACCATATGTGCCCAAATATCCCTTTGCAGATTCTACAAAAACAGTGATTCCAAATTCCTGATTGAAAAGAAAATTTTAACTCAGAGATGAACACATCACAAAGCATTAGCTTTTAGTTTTCATGGATATTTGCTTTTTGCCATTAATGACCACCAAAATGTCTGTATTCACAATGGACAAAAACAGCGTTTCCAAACTGCTGAATGCAAAGAAAGTATTAACTCTGTGAAGTGAATCCACACATCACAAAGCAGTTTCTCAGAAAGCTTTTTTCTTATTTTTCTGAAGGTGTTTCATTTTTCACCATTGGCTTTGATATGCTACCAAATATACCTTCGTACATTCTACAAAAACAGTGTGTTCAAACTGCTGAATGAAAAGAAAGGTTTAAATCTGTGAGATGAATGCACATATCTGAAAGTGGTTTCTCACATAGCTTCCTTCTAGTTTTTATCCTAGGATGTTAGTTTTTTGCTTCTGTCCTCAACGAAATCCCAAATGACCTTTGGTAGAATGGACAAAAACAGTTTTTCCAAACTGCTGAATCCAAGAGAAGCTTAACTCTTACAAACGAATGCACACATAATAAAGGCATTTCTCTGATAGCTTACTTTGACTTTTTATCCTTGGATAATCCAGTTTTCCCTATTGGACTGAATGACCTCCCAAATGTCCTTCACAGAATTTACAAAAGCATTTTTTGCAAACTGCAGAATCCAAAGAAATGTTTAACTCTGCATGATGAATGCACACATCACAAAGCAGTTTCTCACAAAGTTTCATTCTCGTTTTTATCTGAAGATGTTTCCTTTTTCACCACAGGCCTCAAACTGCTCTCAAATATCCCTTCACAGATTTTACAAAAACAATGTCTCCAAACTGCTGAATGAAAAAAAGGTTTAAGTCTGTGAGATGAATGCACACATCACAAAGCAGTTTCTCAGATACCATCCTTCTAGTTTTTATTCTCGGATATTTACTTTTCCACCCTTGTCCTCAATGAGGTCCAAAATGTCCATTCGCAGAAAAGACAAAAGCAGTGTTTCCAAAATGCTGAATACAAAGAAATGTTTAACTCTCTGAAATAAATGCACACATCACAAAGCAGTTTCTCAGAAAGATTCTTTCTAGCTTTTATGTGAAGATGTTTCCTTTTTCACCATAGATCTAAATGTGATCTGAAATATCGCTTTGTAGATTCTACAGAAACAGAGATTCCAAACTGCTGAATCCAAAGAAAAGTTTAACAGTGTCAGGTGAATGCACACATCTCAAAACTGTTTCTCAGAAAGCTTTTTTCCAGTTTATATCCTGGGATATCCTCATTTTCACTGTTGACCTCAGTGTGCTCCCAAGTGTCCATTGGCAGAATGGACAAAAACAGAGTTTCCAAACTGACACATGAAAGGAAAGACAGAACTCTGTGATCTGAATGCACACATCACAAAGCAGTTTCTCATATGGCTTCCTTCCAATTTTTCTGCTGAGATATTAGCTTTTT
>CM058079.1:14596714-14639146 GCA_030247045.1 Colobus guereza | reverse complement strand
CTGCAATGGACATTTGCTCATTGAGGCCAATGTGAATATCCCAGGATAAAAACTAGAAGGAAGCTATCTGAAACAACTGTGATGTGTGTCATTCATTTCAGAGTTAAAACTTTTTTTCATTCAGCAGTTTGGAAACACTGTTTTGTCAATCTGAAAGGTATTTGAGCACATTGAGGCCTAAGGTGAAAGGAAAAATCTTCAGATAAAAAACAGAAGAATCTTTCTGAGAAACTGCTTTGTGATGTGTTCATTCATCTCAGTTAAACCTTTTGGTCACAGAGTTAAACCATTTGAGCCAATGACGAAAAAGTGAATATCCCAGGATAAAAACTAGAAGAACTATCTGAGAAACTGCTTGTGATGTGCATTCATCTCACAGAGTTAAAACTTTCAGCAGTTTGGAAACACTGTTTTGTAGATTCTGTGAAGGATATTTGGAGTGCATAGGCCTGTGAAAAGAAATATCTTCAGATAAAACTAGAAAAGCTTTCTGAGAAACTGCTTTGTGATGTGTGTTCATCTGACAGTTAAACCTTTCTTTCATTCAGCAGTTTGAAACTGTTTTGTCCATTGTGAATGGACATTTCATCATTGAGGCCAATATCAAAAAGTGAATATCCAGATAAAACTAGAAGAAGCTGTCTGAGAAACTTTGTGATATGTGCATTCATCTCAGAGTTAAACTTTCTTTTCATTCAACAGTTTGGTGTTTTGTCCATTCTGCAATGGACATTTGAACTCATTGAGGCAATGGTGAAAAGTGAATATCCAGATAAAACTAGAAAGCTATCTGAGAAACTGCTTTGTGATGTGCATTCTCACAGAGTTAAACTTTCTTTTCATTCAAGTTTGGAAACACTGTTTTGTAGAATCTGAAGGGATATTTGGAAACATATGGTGAAAAGGAAATATCTTCACATAAACTAGAAAAGCTTTATGAGAAATGCTTTGTGATGTGTGCATTCATCTCACAGAGTTAAAATTTCTTTATTCAGCAGTTTGGAAACACTGTTTTGTTCTGTGAATGGACATTTGGAGTTCATTGAGGCCAAAGGTGAAAAGGATCATATAAAACTAGAAAAGCTATGTCTGCTTTGTGATGTTTGCATTCATCTCACAGAGTTAAACCTTTCTTTTCATTCAGCAGTTTGGAACACTGTTTTGTAGAATCTGTGAAATATTTGGGAGTGCATTGAGGCCTATGGTGAAAATATCTTCAGATAAAACTAGAAGAAGCTTTTAGAAACTGCTTTTGATGTGCATTCATCTCACAGAGTTAAACTTTCTTTATTCAGCAGTTTGGAACACTGTTTTGTCCATTCTCAAATGGATATTTGGGGCTCATTGAGGCCAATGGTGAAAAGTGAATATCAGATAAAACTAGAAGCTATCTGAGAAACTCTTTGTGATATGTGCATTCATCTCAAATTAAACTTTTTCTTTTCATTCAAGTTTGGAAACACTGTTTTTAGAATCTGCAAAGGATATTTGAGTGCATTGAGGCCTATGGTGAAAAAGGAATATCTTCAGATAAAACAAGAAGAATCTTTCTGAGAAATGCTTTGTGATGTGTGCATTCATCTCACAGAGTTAAAACTTTCTTTATTCAGCAGTTTGGAAACACTGTTTTGTCCATTCTGTATGGACATATTTCTCATTGAGGCCAAAGGAAAAGAATATCAGGATAAAAACTAGAAGAAGCTATCTGAGAAACACTGTGATGTGTGCTCATTCACAGAGTTAAACCTTTTTTTCATTCAGCAGTTTGGAAACACTGTTTTGTAGAATCTGTGAAGATTTGGGAGCTCATTGAGGCCTATGTGAAAAAATATCTTCAGATAAAACTAGAAAAGCTTTCTGAGAAATGCTTTGTGATGTGTCATCTCACAGAGTTAAACCTTTCATTCAACAGTTTGGAAACACTGTTTTGTTCTGAATGGATATTTGGAGTTTGAGGCCAATGGAAAAATATCCAGGATAAAAACTAGAAGAAGATATCTGAAACTACTGTGATGTGCATTCATCCTCAGAGTTAAAACTTCTTTTCATTCAGCAGTTTGGAAACACTTTTTTGGAATCTGTGAAGGATATTTGAGCATTGAGGCCTATGGTGAAAAGGAAATATCTTCAGATAAAACTAGAAGAAGCTTTCTGAGAAACTGCTTTGTGATGTGCATTCATCTCACAGAGTTAAACATTTCTTTATTCAGCAGTTTGGAAACACTGTTTTGTCCATTTTGAATGGACATTTGAGCTCATTAGGCCAATGGTGAAAAAGAAATCTCAGATAAAACTAGAAGAAGCTTCTGAGAAACCTTTGTGTGTGCATTCATCTCACAGAAAAAATTTCTTTCATTCAGCAGTTTGGAAACACTGTTGTAGAATCTGCAGGGATATTTGGGGTATTGAGGCCTACAGTGAAAAGGAAACATCTTCAGATAAAAACTAGAAGCTTTCTGAGAAACTGCTTTGTGATGTGTGCATTCATCTCACAGAGTTAAACCTTTCTTTATTCAGCAGTTTGGAAACACTGTTTTGTCCATTCTGAATGGACATTTGGGAGTCATTGACTCAATGGAAAAGAATATCAGATAAAAACTAGAAGAAGTCTGAGAAACTGCTTTTTGATGTGTGCATTAATCTCACAGAGTTAAAAACTTCTTTTCATTCAGCAGTTTGAACACTGTTTTGTATTCTGGGAATGGACATTTGCTGATTGAGGCCAATGATATTTGAGGAATGAGGATGAAAAAAAAATGTTCAGATAGAAACTAAAATGAAGCTGTCTGAGAAACTGCTTTGTGATGTGTGCTTTCATCTCACAGAGGAAAACCTTTCATATTCAGCAGTTTGGAAACACTGTTTTGTCCATTCTGTGAATGGACATTTGGGCTCATTGAGGCCAATGTGAAAAAGAATATCCAGATAAAAAGAAGGAAGCTATGAGAAACTGCTTTGTGATGTGTGCATTCATCACAGAGTTAAAACTTTCTTTCAGCAGTTTGAAACACTGTTTTGTCCATTCTGAATGGACATTTGAGAAAGGTCAAGGTGAAAAAGGATCAGATAAAACTAGAAAAAGCTTTCTGAGAAACTTTTGATGTGCATTCATCTACAGTTAAACTTTTCTTTATTCAGCAGTTTGGAAACACTGTTTTGTAGAATCTGCAAAGGATATTTAGATCACATTGAGTCTAAAAAGGAAACATCTTCAGATAAAACTAGAAAAACTTTGAGAAACTGCTTTGTGATGTGTGCATTCATCTCAGAGTTAAACTTTTCTTTGATTCAGCAGTTTGAAACACTGTTTTGTCTTTTCTGCAATGGATTTGGAGCTCATTGAGGCCAAATGAAAAGTAAATATCCAGATAAAACTAGAAAGGAATATCTGAAACTGCTTTGTGATGTGTGCATTCATCTCACAGTTAAACCTTTTTCATTCAGCAGTTTGGAAACATTGTTTTTGTATCTGTGGATATTTGGCATTGAGGCCTATGGTGAAAAACATCTTCAGATAAAAACTAGAACTTTGTGAGAAACTGCTTTGTGATGTGCATTCATCTCAGAGTTAAACTTCTTTTCATTCAGCAGTTTGAAACAAGTCATTCTGTGAAGGACATTTGAGCATTGCCAATGAAAAATATCAGATAAAAAGAAGAAGCTATCTGAGAAACTGCTTTTGATGTGTGCATTCATCAAGTTAACCTTTCTTATTCAGCAGTTTGGAAACACTGTTTTTGTCCATTCTAAAAGGATATTTGGGATTTCATTGAGGCCAAAGAAAAATATCCAGATAAAAACTAGAAGCTTTGAGAAACCACTTTGTGATGTGCATTCATCTCACAGTTAAACCTTTCTTTCATTCAGCAGTTTGAAACACTGTTTTGTAGAATGTGAAGGATATTTGGAGCATTGAGGCCAATGGTGAAAAAGAAACACTTCAGAAAACTAGAAAAAAGCTTTCTGAGAAACTGCTTTGTGATGTGTGCATTCATCTCACAGAGTTAAACCTTTCTTTCATTCAGCAGTTTGGAAACACTGTTTTGTCCATTCTGAATGACATTTTGGGAGCATTGAGGCCAATGGAAAAGAAATATCCAGATAAAAACTAGAAGAAGCTATCTGAGAAACTGCTTTGTGATGTGTGCATTCATCTCACAGAGTTAAAATTTTCTTTTCAATCAGTTTGGAACACTGTTTTGTAGAATCTGAAGGATATTTGGGACATTGAGGCCTGGTGAAAAAAATATCTTCAGATAAAAACTAGAAGAAGCTTTATCGAAACTGCTTTGTGATGTGTGCATTCATCACAGAGTTAAACTTTCTTTATTCAGCAGTTTGGAAAATATTGTTTTGTCCATTCTGCAAATGGACAGAGCATTGAGGCCAAAAAAAGATCTCAGGATAAAAAAAGCTATCTGAGAAACTTTTGTATGTGCATTCATCTCAAAGTTAAACCTTTCTTTCATTCAGTAATTTGAAACACTGTTTTGTAGAATCTGCTGAAGGATATTTGGGAGCACATTGAGGCCTATGGTGAAAGAAACATCTTCAGAAAAACTAGAAAAAAGCTTTCAGAAACTGCTTTGTGATGTGTGCATTCATCTCACAGTTAAACTTTCTTTGATTCAGCAGTTTGGAAAACTGTTTTTTTTTTTTATTATACTTTAAGTTCTAGGGTACATGTGCATAACGTGCAGGTTTGTTACATATGTACACTTGTGCAATGTTGTGTGCATCAACTCGTCAGCACCCATCAATTCATCATTTATATCAGGTATAACTCAATGCAATCCCTTTCATGATAAGCCCAGTGTGTGATGTTTTGAGTCAAGTGATCTCATTGTTCAGTTCCACCTATGAGTGAGAACATGCGGTGTTTGGTTTCTCTTCTTGTGATAGTTTGCTAAGAATGATGGTTTCAGCTGCATCCATGTCTACAAGGACGCAAACTCATCCTTTTTTATGCTGCATAGTATTCCATGGTGTATATTTCATTTCTTAATCAGTCTGTCACAGATGGACATTTGGGTTGATTCAAGTCTTTGCTATTGTGAATAGTGCATAATAAACATACGTGTGCATGTGTCTTTGTAGTAGAATAATTTATAATCCTTTGGTATATACCCAAGTGGGATGGCTGGGTCATATGGTACATCTAGTTCTAGATCCTTGAGGAATCGCCATACTGTTTTCCATAATGGTTGAACTAGTTTACAATCCACCAACAGTGTAAAAGTGTTCCTATTTCTCCACATCCTCTCAACACTTGTTGTTTCCTGATTTTTTAATGATGGCCATTCTAACTGGTGTGAGATGGTATCTCATTGTGGTTTTGATTTGCATTTCTCTGATGGCGGTGATGATGAGCATTTTTCATGTGTCTGTTGGCTGTATGAATGTCTTCTTTTGAGAAATGTCTGTTCATATCCTTTACTTTTGATGGGGTTGTTTGTTTCTTGTATATTTGTTTGAGTTCTTTGTAGATTCTGGATATTAGCCCTTTGTCAGACAGTAGATTGCAAAAATTTTCTCCCATTCTGTAGGTTGCCTGTTCACTCTGATGGTAGTTTCTTTTGTGCAGAACTTTAGTTTAATGAGATCCCATTTGTCAATTTTGGCTTTGCTGCCGTTGCTTTTGGTGTTTTAGACATAGTCCTTGCCCATGCCTATGTCCTGAATGGTACTACCTAGATTTTCTTCTAGGGTTTTTATGGTAGTAGGTCTAACATTTAAGTCTCTAATCCATCTTGAATTAATCTTCATAAGGGTAAGGAAAGGATCCAGTTTCAGCTTTCTACTTATGGCTAGCCAATTTTCCACCATTTATTAAATAGGAATCCTTTCATTTCTTGTTTCTCTCAGGTTTATCAAAGATCAGACGGCTGTAGATGTGTGGTATTATTTCTGAGGACTCTGTTCTGTTCCATTGGTCTATGGCTCTGTTTTGGTACCAGTACCATGCTGTTTTGGTTACTGTAGCCTTGTAGTATAGTTTGAAGTCAGGTAGCACCTCCAGCTTTGTCCTTTTGACTTAGGATTGTCTTGGCAATCACTCTTTTGGTTCCATATGAACTTTAAAGCAGTTTTTCCAATTCTGTGAAGAAACTCATTGGTAGCTTGATGGGGATGGCATTGAATCTATAGATAACCTTGGGCAGTATGGCCATTTTCACGATATTGATTCTTCTATCCATGAGCATGGTATGTTCTTCCATTTGTTAGTGTCCTCTTTGATTTCACTGAGCAGTGGTTTGTAGTTCTCCTTGAAGAGGTCCTTTACATCCCTTGTAAGTTGGATTCCTAGGTATTTATTCTCTTTGAAGCAATTGTGAATGGAAGTTCATTCCTGATTTGGCTCTCTGCTTGTCTGTTACTGGTGTATAAGAATGCTTGTGATTTTGCACATTTGTATCCTGAGACTTTGCTGAAGTTGCTTATCAGCTTAAGGAGATTTTGGGCTGAGACAATGGGGTTTTCTAAATATACAATCATGTCATCTGCGAACAGGGACAATTTGACTTCTTCTTTTCTAACTGAATACCCTTGATTTCTCTTGCCTGATTGCCCTAGCCAGAAAACACTATGTTGAATAGGAGTGGTGAGAGGGCATCCCTGTCTTCCCAGTTTTCAAAGGGAATTTTTCAGTTTTGCCCATTCAGTATGATATTAGCTGTGGGTTTGTCATAAATAGCTCTTATTATTTTGAGATCGTTCCATCAATACCAAATTTATTGGCGTTTTTAGCATGAAGGGCTGTTGAATTTTGTCAAAAGCCTTTTCTGCATCTATTGAGATAATCATGTGGTTCTTGTCTTTGGTTCTGTTTATATGCTGGATTCGTTTATTGATTTGCGAATGTTGAACCAGCCTTGCATCCCATGAAGCCCACTTGATCATGGATAAGCTTTTGATGTGCTGCTGAATCCGGTTTGCCAGTATTTTATTGAGGATTTTGCATCGATGTTCATCAGGGATATTGGTCTAAAATTCTCTTTTTTGTTGTGTCTCTGCCAGGCTTTGGTATCAGGATGATGTTGGCCTCATAAAATGAGTTAGGGAGGATTCCCTCTTTTCTATTGATTGGAATATGGCTCTGTTTTGGTACCAGTACCATGCTGTTTTGGTTACTGTAGCCTTGTAGTATAGTTTGAAGTCAGGTAGCGTGGCGCCTCCAGCTTTGTGACTTAGGATTGTCTTGGCAATGCGGGCTCTTTTGGTTCCATATGAACTTTAAAGCAGTTTTTCCAATTCTGTGAAGAAACTCATTGGTAGCTTGATGGGGATGGCATTGAATCTATAGATAACCTTGGGCAGTATATTTTGATATTGATTCTTCTATCCATGAGCATGGTATGTTCTTCCATTTGTTAGTGTCCTCTTTGATTTCACTGAGCAGTGGTTTGTAGTTCTCCTTGAAGGGTCCTTACATCCCTTGTAAGTTGGATATTTATTCTCTTTGAAGCAATTGTGAAAAATTCATTCCTGATTTGGCTCTGCTTGTCTGTTACTGGTGTATAAGAATGCTGTGATTTTTGCACATTAATTTTGTATCCTGAGACTTTGCTGAAGTTGCTTATCAGCTTAAGGAGCTGAGACAATGGGTTTTCTAAATATACAATCATGTCATCTGGTGACAATTTGACTTCTTCTTTTCCTAACTGAATACCCTTGATTTCTTTCTCTTGCCTGATTGTAGCCAGAACTTCTATGTTGAATAGGAGTGGTGAGAGGGCATCTGTCTGTACCAGTTTTCAAAGGAATTTTTCAGTTTTGCCCATTCAGTATGATATTAGCTGTGGGTTTGTCATAAATAGCTCTTATTTTGAAATACGTTCCATCAATACCAAATTTATTGAGCGTTTTTGATGAACTGTTGAATTTTGTCAAACTTTTCTGCATCTATTGAGATAATCATGTGGTTCTTGTCTTTGGTTCTGTTTATATGCTGGATTCGTTTATTGATTTGAATGTTGAACCAGCCTTGCATCCCAGGATGAAACTTGATCAGGGTGGATAAGCTTTTGATGTGCTGAATCCGGTTTATTTTATTGAGGATTTTGCATCGATGTTCATCAGGATATTGGTAAAATTTTCTTTTTTGTTGTGTCTCTGCCAGGCTTTGTATCAGGATGATGTTGGCCTCATAAAATGAGTTAGAGGATTCCCTCTTTTTCTGTGATTGGAATAGTTTCAGAAGGAATGGTACCAGCTCCTCCTTGTACCTCTGGTAAATTCAGCTGTGAATCCGTCTGGTCCTGGACTTTTTTTTGGTGGGCAGGCTATTAATTGTTGCCTCAATTTCAGAGCCTGCTATTGGTCTATTCAGGGTTCAACTTCTTCCTGGTTTAGTCTTGGGAGTGTAAGTGTCAGGAAATTATCCATTTCTTCTAGATTTTCTAGTTGATTTGCATAGAGGTGTTTATAGTATTCTCTGATGGTAGTTTGTATTTCTGTGGGGTCGGTGGTGATATCCCTTTATCATTTTTATTGCATCTATTTGATTCTTCTCTTTTCTTCTTATTAGTCTTGCTAGCAGTCTGTCAATTTGTTGATTTTCAAAAACCAACTCCTGGATTCATTGATTTTTGGAGGGTTTTTGTGTTCTATCTCCTTCAGTTCTGCTCTGATCTTAGTTATTTCTTGCCTTCTGCTAGCTTTTGAATGTGTTTGCTCTTCCCTCTCTAATTCTTTTAATTGTGATGTTAGGTGTCAATTTGATCTTTCCTGCTTTCTCTTGTGAGATTTGGTGCTATAAATTCCTCTACACACTGCTTTAAATGTGTCCCAGAGATTCTGGTATGTTGTATCTTTGTTCTCATTGGTTTCAAAGAACATCTTTATTTCCTTCATTTCGTTATGTACCAGTAGTCATTCAGGAGCAGGTTGTTCAGTTTCCATGTGAGCGGTTTGATTGAGTTTCTTAGTCCTGAGTTCTAGTTTGATTGCACTGTGGTCTGAGAGACAGTTTGTTATATGTTCTTTGACATTTACAGGAGTGCTACTAATTATGTGGTCAATTTTGGAATAAAAGATGTTTGAGAAGAATGTACTGTTGATTTGTGGAGAGTTCTATAGATGTCATCATCTCTTCAGAGATGAGTTCAATTCCTGATATCCTTGTTAACTTCTGTCTTTGATCTGTCAATGTTGACAGGGAGTGTTGATTATTATTGTATGGGAGTAAGTCTTTGTAAGTCTAAGGACTTGCTTTATGAATCTTCAAAAAAGACATTTTAGGATAGTTAGCTTTCCTGTTGAATTGATCTTTACCATATGTAATGGCCTCTTTTGTCTCTTGATCTTTGATGGTTTAAAGCATTTTATCAGAGACAGATTGAATGCTATTCATTTGTTTTAGATCTTTCCATCTTTATTTTGAGCATGTATGTCTCATGAGATGGTTTCTGAATACAGACTGATGGGTCTTGAGCATCCAGTTTGCCAGTCTGTGTCTTTTAATTGGAGCATTTAGAAACATTTAGAATATTGTTATGTGTGAACAACCTGCCATTAAGATATTAACTTTATTCAATTAGTTGATTTACATTTCTTTTGTTTTGCAATGGCTGGTATTGTTCCTTTCATGTTTAGGGCTTAGGGTCTCTTGTAAGGCAGGCCTGGTAGTGAAAAATCACATTTGCTTATCTGTAAAGGATTTCTTTCACTGAGAAACTTAGTTTGTGGATATGAAATTCTGGGTTTAAAACTTTCTTTAAGAACAAGAATATTGATCTCTGGCTTGAGAGTTTCTGGAGAGATCAGAGTCTGATGGGCTTTGTGGGTAAGACCTTTCTCTGGCTGAGATTTTTCCTTCATTTCAACTTTGTGAATCTGGCAATTGTGTCTTGAGTCTCTGAGGATATCTTTCTCTCTGTATTTCTGAGAATGTTACCTACTATTGAGTTTCAGATAGAAGAGTGTTTTCAATATTCTCACTTTCAGATAAAAGACAGATTTGGTCTTTTACAAATCATACTTTTGCAGGCTTTGTTCATCTTCTTTTTCTTTTGTTTCTCTTCTTGCTTCATTTCATTCATTTGAAACACTGATATTTTCTTCCAGTTGATGAGATTACTGAAGCTTCATTTGAGTTTGTGATGGTTTTCATCTCTGTCATGTCGTTATGACCTTCTGCAATTTGTTAGTGTCCTCTTTGATTTCACTGAGCAGTGGTTTGTAGTTCTCCTTGAAGAGGTCCTTTACATCCCTTGTAAGTTGGATTCCTAGGTATTTTATTCTCTTTGAAGCAATTGTGAATGGAAGTTCATTCCTGATTTGGCTCTCTGCTTGTCTGTTACTGGTGTATAAGAATGCTTGTGATTTTTGCACATTAATTTTGTATCCTGAGACTTTGCTGAAGTTGCTTATCAAAGGAGATTTTGGGCTGAGACAATGGGGTTTTCTAAATATACAATCATGTCATCTGCGAACAGGGACAATTTGACTTCTTCTTTTCTAACTGAATACCCTTGATTTCTTTCTCTTGCCTGATTGCCCTAGCCAGAACTTCCAACACTATGTTGAATAGGAGTGGTGAGAGCATCCTGTCTTATGCCAGTTTTCAAAGGGAATTTTCAGTTTTGCCCATTCAGTATGATATTAGCTGTGGGTTTGTCATAAATAGCTCTTATTATTTTGAGGTACGTTCCATCAATACCAAATTTATTGAGCGTTTTTAGCATGAAGGGCTGTTGAATTTTGTCAAAAGCCTTTTCTGCATCTATTGAGATAATCATGTGGTTCTTGTCTTTGGTTCTGTTTATATGCTGGATTACGTTTATTGATTTGCGAATGTTGAACCAGCCTTGCATCCCAGGGATGAAGCCCACTTGATCAGGGTGGATAAGCTTTTGATGTGCTGCTGAATCCGGTTTGCCAGTATTTTATTGAGGATTTTGCATCGATGTTCATCAGGGATATTGGTCTAAAATTCTCTTTTTTGTCTCTGCCAGGCTTTGGTATCAGGATGATGTTGGCCTCATAAAATGAGTTAGGAGGATTCCCTCTTTTCTATTGATTGGAATAGTTTCAGAAGGAATGGTACCAGCTCCTCCTTGTACCTCTGGTAGAATTCAGCTGTGAATCCGTCTGGTCCTGGACTTTTTTTGGTGGGCAGGCTATTAATTGTTGCCTCAATTTCAGAGCCTGCTATTGGTCTATTCAGAGTTCAACTTCTTCCTGGTTTAGTCTTGGGAGAGTGTAAGTGTCCAGAAATTATCCATTTCTTCTAAATTTTCTAGTTGATTTTGTAGGTGTTTATAGTATTCTCTGATGGTAGTTTGTATTTCTGTGGGGTCGGTGGTGATATCCCTTTATCATTTTTATTGCATCTATTTGATTCCTCTCTCTTTTCTTCTTTATTAGTCTTGCTAGTCTGTCAATTTTGTTGATCTTTTCAAAAACCAACTCCTGGATTCATTGATTTTTGGAGGGTTTTTGTGTCTATCTCCTTCAGTTCTGCTCTGATCTTAGTTATTTCTTGCCTTCTGCTAGCTTTTGAGTGTGTTTGCTCTTCCCTCTCTAATTCTTTTAATTGTGATGTTAGAGTGTCAATTTTGATCTTTCCTGCTTTCTCTTGTGGGAATTTAGTGCTATAAATTTCCCTCTACACACTGCTTTAAATGTGTCCCAGAGATTCTGGTATGTTGTATCTTTGTTCTCATTGGTTTCAAAGAACATCTTTATTTCTGCTTTCATTTCGTTATGTACCCAGTAGTCATTCAGGAGCAGGTTGTTCAGTTTCCATGTAGTTGAGCGGTTTTGATTGAGTTTCTTAGTCCTGAGTTCTAGTTTGATTGCACTGTGGTCTGAGAGACAGTTTGTTATAATTTCTGTTCTTTTACATTTGCTGAGGTGCTTTACTTCCAATTATGTGGTCAATTTTGGAATAAGTGCGATGTGGTGCTGAGAAGATGTATATTCTGTTGATTTGGGGTGGAGAGTTCTATAGATGTCTATCAGGTCTGCTTGGTGCAGAGATGAGTTCAATTCCTGGATATCCTTGTTAACTTTCTGTCTCGTTGATCTGTCTAATGTTGACAGTGGAGTGTTGAAGTCTCCCATTATTATTGTATGGAGTCTAAGTCTCTTTGTAAGTCTCAGGACTTGCTTTATGAATCTAGGTGCTCCTGTATTGGGTGCATATATATTTAGGATAGTTAGCTCTTCCTGTTGAATTGATCCCTTTACCATTATGTAATGGCCTTCTTTGTCTCTTTTGATCTTTGATGGTTTAAAGTCTATTTTATCAGAGACTAGGATTGCAACCTGCTTTTTTGTTCTCCATTTGCTTGGTAGATCTTCCTCCATCCCTTTATTTTGAGCCTATGTATGTCTCTGCATGTGAGATGGGTCTCCTGAATACAGCAGACTGATGGGTCTTGACTCTTGATCCAGTTTGCCAGTCTGTGTCTTTTAATTGGAGCATTTAGTCCATTAACATTTAAGGTTAATATTGTTATGTGTGAACTTAATCCTGCCATTATGATATTAACTGGTTATTTTGCTCATTAGTTGATTTACATTTTGGCTTGTTTTGCAATGGCTGGTACGGTTGTTCCTTTCCATGTTTAGGGCTTCCTTCAGGGTCTCTTGTAAGGCAGGCCTGGTGGTGACAAAATCTCTAAGCATTTGCTTATCTGTAAAGTTTTATTTCTCCTTCACTGATGAAACTTAGTTTGGCTGGATATGAAATTCTGGGTTT
The DNA here is from genome assembly GCA_030247045.1 of Colobus guereza. Classification (NCBI taxonomy): domain Eukaryota; kingdom Metazoa; phylum Chordata; class Mammalia; order Primates; family Cercopithecidae; genus Colobus; species Colobus guereza. The sequence goes on along the minus strand of CM058079.1, from coordinate 14,626,440 downwards.
AAAATTCTTTTCTTTAAGAACGTTGAATATTGGCCCCACTCTCTTCTGGCTTGTAGAGTTTCTGCGAGAGATCTGCTGTTAGTCTGATGGGCTTCCTTTGTGGGTAACCCGACCTTTCTCTCTGGCTGCCCTTAAGATTTTTCCTTCATTTCAACTTTGGTGAATCTGGCAATTATGTGTCTTGGAGTTGCCCTTCTGGAGGAGTATCTTTGTGGCGTTCTCTGTATTTCCTGAATTTGAATGTTGGCCTGCCCTACTAGGTTGGGAAGTTCTCCTGGATGATATCCTGAAGAGTGTTTTCCAACTTGTTTCCATTCTCCCCTCACTTTCAGGCACCCCAATCAGACGTAGATTTGGTCTTTTACATAATCCCATACTTCTTGCAGGCTTTGTTCATTTCTTTTCTTCTTTTTCTTTTGGTTTCTCTTCTCGCTTCATTTCATTCATTTGATCCTCAATCGCTGATACTCTTTCTTCCAGTTGATCGAGTCGGTTACTGAAGCTTGTGCATTTGTCACGTATTTCTCGTGTCATGGTTTTCATCTCTGTCATGTCGTTTATGACCTTCTCTGCATTAATTAGTCTAGCTGTCAATTCTTCCTCTTTTTCAAGATTTTTAGTTTCTTTGCGCTGAGTATAATTCCTCCTTTAGCTCTGAGAAGTTTGATGGACTGAAGCCTTCTTCTCTCTTCTCATCAAAGTCATTCTCTGACCAGCTTTGATCCGTTGCTGGCGATGGGCTGCTCCTTTGCAGGGAGATGCGCTCTTATTTTTGAATTCCCAGCTTTTCTGCCCTGCTTTTCCCCATCTTTGTGGTTTTATCTGTCTCTGGTCTTTGATGATGGTGATGCACTGATGGGGTTTTGGTATAGGTGTCCTTCCTGTTTGATAGTTTTCCTTCTGACAGTCAGAACCCTCAGCTATAGGTCTGTTGGAGATTGCTTGAGGTCCACTCCAGACCCTGTTTGCCTGGGTATCAGCAGCAGAGGTTGCAGAAGATAGAATATTGCTGAACAGCAGTGTACCTGTCTGATTCTTACTTTGGAAGCTTCCTCTCAGGGTGTACTCCACCCTGTGAGGTGTGGGGTGTCAGACTGCCCCTAGTGGGGATGTCTCCCAGTTAGGCTACTCAGGGGTCAGGGACCCACTTGAGCAGGCAGTCTGTCCCTTCTCAGATCTCAACCTCCATGTTGGGAGATCCACTGCTCTCTTCAAAGTTGTCAGACAGAGTCTTTCGCCTGCACAAGTCTCTGCTGCTTCCCTGTTATTTTTAGCTGAGCCTGTCCCCAGAGGCGGAGTCTACAGAGACAGGCAGGTTTCCTTGAGCTGCTGTGAGCTCCACCCAGTTGGAGCTTCCAGGCTTTGTTCAAGCCTCAGCAATGGCGGGCATCCTCCCCAGCCTGCTGCCCTGCGGTTAGATCGCGCAGACTGCTGTGTTAGCGGAGGCTCCGGGCGTGGGACCCTCCCGGCCAGGCGTGGGGTATATTCTCCTGGTGTGCCCGTTATCCTATATCGCAGTATTGGGGTGGGAGTTACCCGATTTTCCAGGTGTTGTGTGTCTCAGTTCCCTGGTTGGAAAAGGATTCCCTTCCCCTTGCTTCCCAGGTGAGGCCTCGCCTGGTTCAGCTCTCTGGTCGGGCTGCAACAGCTGACCAGCACCGATTGTCCGGCACTCACTAGTGAGATGACCCCAGTACCTCAGTTCAAAATGCAGAAATCACCGGTCTTCTGTGTCCTTCTGGGAGTTGGAGACTGCAGCTGTTCCTATTCGCCATCTTGCTAAACACTGTTTTGTCCATTCTGAATGGACATTTGGGAGCTCATTGAGGCCAATGGTGAAAAAGGAAATATCTTCAGATAAAAACTAGAAGAAGCTTTCTGAGAAACTGCTTTGTGATGTGTGCATTCATCTCACAGTTAAACTTTCTTTGGATTCAGCAGTTTGGAAACACTGTTTTGTCCATTCTGAATGGACATTTGAGCTCATTGAGGCCAATGGTGAAAAAGGAAATATCAGATAAAAACTAGAAGGAAGCTATCTGAGAAACTGCTTTGATGTGCATTCATCTCAGAGTTAAACTTTCTTTTCATTCAGCAGTTTGAACACTGTTTTGTAGAATCTGTGAAGGATATTTGGAGCACATTGAGGCCTATGGTGAAAAAGGAACATCTTCAGATAAAAACTAGAAGAAGCTATCTGAGAAACTGCTTTGTGATGTGTGCATTCATCTCACAGTTAAACCTTTTCTGGATTCAGCAGTTTGGAAACACTGTTTTGTCCATTCTGAATGGACATTTGAGCTCATTGAGGCCAATGGTGAAAAAGGAAATATCTTCAGATAAAAACTAGAAAGAAGCTATCTGAGAAACTGCTTTGATGTGCATTCATCTCACAGTTAAACCTTTCTTTTCATTCAGCAGTTTGGAAACACTGTTTTGTAGAATCTGCAAAGGGATATTTGGAGCACATTGAGGCTATGGTGAAAAAGGAACATCTTCAGATAAAAACTAGAAAGAAGCTTCTGAGAAACTGCTTTTGATGTGCATTCATCTCACAGAGTTAAACTTTCTTTGGATTCAGCAGTTTGAAACACTGTTTTGTCCATTCTGTGGTGGACATTTGGGAGCTCATTGAGGCCAATGGCAAAAAGTGAATATCAGGATAAAAACTAGAAGCTATCTGAGAAACTGCTTTGTGATGTGCATTCATCTCACAGAGTTAAACCTTTCTTTTCATTCAGCAGTTTGAAACACTGTTTTTGTAGAATCTGTGAAGGATATTTGGGAGCACATTGAGGCTATGGTGAAAAAGGAAACATCTTCAGATAAAACAAGAAGAAGCTTTCTGAGAAACTGCTTGTGATGTGTGCATTCATCTCACAGAGTTAAACTTTCTTTTCATTCAGCAGTTTGAAACACTGTTTTGTCCATTCTGAATGGACATTTGGGAACTCATTGAGGCCAATGGAAAAAGTGAATATCCCAGATAAAACTAGAAGAAGCTATCTGAGAAAACTTGTGATGTGTGCATTCATCTCAGAGTTAAACCTTTCTTTTCATTCAGCAGTTTGGAAACACTGTTTTGTAGAATCTGCAAAGGATATTTGGAGCATTGAGGCCTATGTGAAAAAGGAAACATCTTCAGATAAAACTAGAAGAAGCTTTCTGAGAAACTGCTTTGTGATGTGATTCATCTCACAGAGTTAAAACTTTCTTTGGATTCAGCAGTTTGAACACTGTTTTGTCCATTCTGCAAATGGACATTTGGAGCTCATTGAGGCCAATGGTGAAAAAGAATATCAGGATAAAAACTAGAAGAAGCTATCTGAGAAACTGCTTTGTGATGTGTGATTCATCTCGAGTTAAACCTTTCTTTTCATTCAGCAGTTTGGAAACACTGTTTTGTAGAATCTGTGAAGGATATTTGAGTGCATTGAGGCCTATGGTGAAAAAGGAAATATCAGATAAAACTAGAAGAAGCTTTGAGAAACTGCTTTGTGATGTGCATTCATCTCACAGAGTTAAACTTCTTTTGATTCAGCAGTTTGGAAACTGTTTTGTCCATTGTGAATGGACATTTGGGAGCATTGAGGCCTATGTGAAAAAGGAATATCAGATAAAACTAGAAGGAAGCTATCTGAGAAACTGCTTTGTGATGTGTATTCATCTCAGAGTTAAACCTTTCTTTTCATTCAGCAGTTTGGAAACACTGTTTTTAGAATCTGTGAAGGATATTTGAGTGCATTGAGGCCTATGGTGAAAAAGGAAACATCTTCAGATAAAACTAGAAGAAGCTTTCTGAAACTGCTTTGATGTGTGCATTCATCTCACAGAGTTAAACTTTCTTTTCATTCAGCAGTTTGGAAACATTGTTTTTTATATTCTGAATGGATATTTGGGAGCACATTGAGGCCATGGTGAAAAAGAAACATCTTCAGATAAAACTAGAAAAGCTTTCTGAGAAACTGCTTGTGATGTGTATTCATCTCACAGAGTTAAACCTTTTTCATTCAGCAGTTTGGAAACACTGTTTTTAGAATCTGTGAAGGATATTTGGAGCATTGAGGCCTATGTGAAAAGGAATATCTCAGATAAAACTAGAAGAAGCTTTCTGAGAAACTGCTTTGATGTGTGCATTCATCTCACAGAGTTAAAATTTTCTTATTCAGCAGTTTGGAAACACTTTTGTCCATTCTGAATGGATATTTGGAGCATTGAGGCCAATGGTGAAAAAGGAAATATCAGATAAAAAGAAGAAGCTATCTGAGAAACTGCTTTGTGATGTGTGCATTCATCTCAGAGTTAAACTTTCTTTTCATTCAGCAGTTTGGAAACACTGTTTTGTAGAATCTGCAAAGGATATTTGGAGCATTGAGGCCTATGGTGAAAAAGGAATATCTCAGATAAAACTAGAAGAAGCTTTCTGAGAAACTGCTTTGTGATGTGCATTCATCTCACAGAGTTAAACCTTTCTTTGGATTCAGCAGTTTGGAAACACTGTTTTGTCCATTGTGAATGGACATTTGGGAACTCATTGAGGCCAATGGTGAAAAAGAATATCAGATAAAAAGAAGAAGCTATCTGAGAAACTGCTGTGATGTGTGCATTCATCTCGAGTTAAACCTTTCTTTTCATTCAGTTTGGAAACACTGTTTTGTAGAATCTGCAAAGGATATTTGGAGCACATTGAGGCCTATGGTGAAAAGAAACATCTTCAGATAAAACTAGAAGAAGCTTTCTGAGAAACTGCTTTGTGATGTGCATTCATCTCACACAGTTAAACTTTCTTTGATTCAGCAGTTTGGAAACACTGTTTTGTCCATTCTGCAAATGGATATTTGGGAGCTCATTGAGGCCAATGGTGAAAAAGGAATATCCAGGATAAAACTAGAAGCTATCTGAGAAACCACTTTTTGTGTGCATTCATCTCACAGTTAAACTTTCTTTCATTCAGCAGTTTGGAAACACTGTTTTGTAGAATCTGAAGGATATTTGGGAGCTCATTGAGGCCTATGTGAAAAAGGAATATCAGATAAAACTAGAAGAAGCTTCTGAGAAACTGCTTTGTGATGTGTGCATTCATCTCACACAGTTAAACTTTCTTTATTCAGCAGTTTGGATACATTGTTTTGTCCATTCTACGAGTGGACATATGGGAGCCCATTGAGGCCAATGGTGAAAAGAAAATATCTTCAGATAAAACTAGAAGCTATCTGATAAACTGCTTTGTGATGTGTTCATTCATCTTGCAGAGTTCAAACTTTCTTTGATTCTGCAGTTTGGAAATACTCTTTTTTAGAATCTGTGAAGGGATATTTAGGAGCTCATTGAGGCCTATGTGAAAAAGGAACATCTTCAGATAAAAAGAAAAGCTTTCTGAGAAACTGCTTTTGTGTGTGCATTCATCTCACAGAGTTAAACTTTCTTTCATTCAGCAGTTTGGAAACACTGTTTTGTCCATTCTGTGAATGGACATTTGGGAGCTCATTGAGGCCTATGTGAAAAAGGAATATCAGATAAAACTAGAAAGAACTTTCTGAGAAACTTTGTGATGTGTGCATTCATCTCACAGTTAAACTTTCTTTATTCAGCAGTTTGGAAACACTGTTTTGTCCATTCTGCAAATGGACATTTGGGAACTCATTGAGGCCAATGGTGAAAAAGAAATATCCCAGATAAAACTAGAAGCTATCTGAGAAACTGCTTTGTGATGTGCATTCATCTCACAGAGTTAAACTTTCTTTCATTCAGCAGTTTGGAAACACTGTTTTGTCCATTCTGAATGGATATTTGGAGCTCATTGAGGCCAATGGTGAAAAAGAAATATCCCAGATAAAACTAGAAGAAGCTATCTGAGAAACTGCTTTGTGATGTGCATTCATCTCACAGGTTAAACTTTCTTTCATTCAGCAGTTTGGAAACACTGTTTTTAGAATCTGCAAGGATATTTGAGTGCATTGAGGCCTATGGTGAAAAACATCTTCAGATAAAACTAGAAGAATTTTCTGAGAAACTGCTTGTGATGTGTGCATTCATCACAGAGTTAAACTTTCTTTTTTCAGCAGTTTGAAACACTGTTTTTCCATTCTGTGAAGACATTTGGAACTCATTGAGGCCAATGGTGAAAAAGAAATATCCAGGATAAAACTAGAAGAAGCTATCTGAGAAACCACTTTTGATGTGTGCATTCATCTCACAGAGTTAAACCTTTCATTCAGTTTGGAAACTGTTTTGTAGAATCTGAAGGATATTTGAGCACATTGAGGCCTATGGTGAAAAAGAAACATCTTCAGATAAAACTAGAAAAGCTTTCTGAGAAACTTTGTGATGTGTTCATTCATCTCACAGAGTTAAACTTTCTTTTCATTCAGCAGTTTGGAAACACTGTTTTGTAGAATCTGCAAAGGATATTTGGAGCACATTGAGGCCTATGGTGAAAAGGAAACATCTTCAGATAAAACTAGAAGAAGCTTTCTGAGAAACTGCTTTGTGATGTGTGCATTCATCTCACAGAGTTAAACCTTTCTTTGATTCAGCAGTTTGGAAACACTGTTTTTCATTGTGATGGGATTTGAGCTCATTGAGGCCAATGGTGAAAAGAAATATCCAGATAAAAACTAGAAGGAAGCTATCTGAGAAACTGCTTTGTGATGTGTGCATTCATCTCAGAGTTAAACCTTTCTTTTCATTCAGCAGTTTGGAAACACTGTTTTGTAGAATCTGCAAAGGATATTTGGGAGCTCATTGAGGCCTATGGTGAAAAGAAAATATCTTCAGATAAAAACTAGAAAAGCTTTCTGAGAAACTGCTTGTGATGTGCATTCATCTCACAGTTAAACCTTTCATTCAGCAGTTTGGAAACACTGTTTTTTCCATTCTGTGAATGGACATTTGGGAACTCATTGAGGCCAATGGAAAAAGGAATATCCCAGGATAAAAATTAGAAGAAGCTATCTGAAACTGCTTTGTGATGTGCATTCATCTCACAGTTAAACCTTTCTTTTCATTCAGTTTGAAACACTGTTTTGTAGAATCTGTGAAGGATATTTGGGAGCACATTGAGGCCTATGGTGAAAAAGGAAACATCTTCAGATAAAAAAAAAAGCTTTTGAGAAACTGCTTTGTGATGTGCATTCATCTCACAGAGTTAAACCTTTTTTTTCAGCAGTTTGGAAACACTTTTTTTGTCCATTCTGAATGGACATTTGAGCTCATTGAGGCCAATGTGAAAAAAAATATCAGGATAAAAATTAGAAGAAGCTATCTGAGAAACTTTTGATGTGTGCATTCATCTCAGAGTTAAACTTTCTTTCATTCAGCAGTTTGGAAACACTGTTTTGTAGAATGTGAAGGATATTTGGAGCACATTGAGGCCTATGTGAAAAAGGAAACATCTTCAGATAAAACTAGAAGAAGCTTCTGAGAAACTGCTTTGTGATGTGCATTCATCTACAGAGTTAAACTTTTCTTTGGATTCAGCAGTTTGAAACACTGTTTTTCATTCTGTGAATGGACATTTGGGAACTCATTGAGGCCAATGGTGAAAAGAAAATATCTTCAGATAAAAACTAGAAGGAAATATCTGAGAAACTGCTTTGTGATGTGTGCATTCATCTCAGAGTTAAACCTTTCTTTTCATTCAGGTTTGGAAACTGTTTTGTAGAATCTGTGAAGGATATTTGGAGCACATTGAGGTTTATGGTGAAAAGGAAATCTTCAGATAAAAACTAGAAGAAGCTTTCTGAGAAACTGCTTTGTGATGTGTTCATTCATCTCACAGAGTTAAACTTTCTTTATTCAGCAGTTTGAAACACTGTTTTGTCCATTCTGCAAATGGACATTTGGGAGCTCATTGAGGCCAATGGAAAAAATATCAGATAAAAACTAGAAAAAGCTTTCTGAGAAACTGCTTTGTGATGTGTGCATCTCACAGAGTTAAACCTTTCTTTTCATTCAACAGTTTGGAAACACTGTTTTTGTAGAATCTGTGAAGATATTTGGAGCACATTGAGCCTATGGTGAAAAGGAAACATCTTCAGATAAAACTAGAAGAAGCTTTCTGAAACTGCTTTTGTGTGTGCATTCATCTCAGAGTTAAACCTTTCTTTGATTCAGCAGTTTGGAAACACTGTTTTGTCCATTCTGTGAATGGACATTTGAGCTCATTGAGGCCAATGTGAAAAAATATCAGATAAAAACTAGAAGAAGCTATCTGAGAAACTTTGTGATGTGTTCATTCATCTCACAGTTAAACTTTCTTTTCATTCAGCAGTTTGGAAACACTGTTTTGTAGAATCTGTGAAGGATATTTGGGAGTGCATTGAGGCCTATTGAAAAAACATCTTCAGATAAAAACTAGAAGAAGCTTTCTGAGAAACTGCTTTTGTGTGTGCATTCATCTCAGAGTTAAACTTTCTTTATTCAGCAGTTTGGAAACACTGTTTTGTAGAATTGTGAAGGATATTTGGGAGCATTGAGGCCTATGGTGAAAAAAGAAACATCTTCAGATAAAAACTAGAAGAAGCTTTCTGAGAAACTGTTTTGTGATGTGTGCATTCATCTCAGAGTTAAACTTTCTTTTCATTCAGCAGTTTGGAAACACTGTTTTGTAGAATCTGAAGGGATATTTGGGAGCACATTGAGGCCTATGGTGAAAAGGAAATATCTCAGATAAAAACTAGAAGAAGCTTTCTGAGAAACTGCTTTGTGATGTGCATTCATCTCACAGAGTTAAACTTTCTTTATTCAGCAGTTTGGAAACACTGTTTTGTAGAATCTGTGAAGGGATATTTGGGAGTGCATTGAGGCCTATGGTGAAAAGGAAACATCTTCAGATAAAAACTAGAAAAAGCTTTCTGAGAAACTGCTTTGTGATGTGCATTCATCTCACAGAGTTAAACTTTCTTTATTCAGCAGTTTGGAAACACTGTTTTGTCCATTCTGTGAATGGACATTTGGGAGCTCATTGAGGCCAAAGGTGAAAAGAGAACATCCAGATAAAAACTAGAAGGAAGCTATCTGAGAAACTTTGTGATGTGCATTCATCTCACAGAGTTAAACTTTCTTTATTCAGCAGTTTTGTTTTTGTAGAATTGTGAAGGATATTTGGGAGTGCATTGAGGCCTATGGTGAAAAGGAAACATCTTCAGATAAAAACTAGAAGAAGCTTTCTGAGAAACTGCTTTGTGATGTGCATTCATCTCACAGTTAAACTTTCTTTATTCAGCAGTTTGGAAACACTGTTTTTCCATTCTGCAAATGGACATTTGGGAGCTCATTGAGGCCAAAGGTGAAAAGTGAATATCCCAGATAAAAACTAGAAGGAAACTATAAGAAAGACAGAGTTAAACCTTTCTTTATTCAGCAGTTTGAAACACTGTTTTGTCCATTCTGTGAATGGACATTTGGGAGCATTGAGGCCAAAGGTGAAAAGAGAACATCACAGATAAAAACTAGAAGAAACTTGAGAAACTGCTTTGTGATGTGTGCATTCATCTGGAGTTAAACCTTTCTTTATTCAGCAGTTTGGAAACACTGTTTTGGAATCTGTGAAGGATATTTGGGAGCACATTGAGGCCTATGGTGAAAAAAGAAACATCTTCAGATAAAAACTAGAAGAAGCTTTCTGAGAAACTGCTTGTGATGTGTGCATTCATCTCACAGAGTTAAACTTTTTCTTTGATTCAGCAGTTTGAAACACTGTTTTTGTCCATTCTGAATGGACATTTGAGCTCATTGAGGCCAATGGTGAAAAGTGAACATCCAGATAAAAACTAGAAGAAGCTTCTGAGAAACTTTGTGATGTGCATTCATCACAGAGTTAAACCTTTCTTTGATTCAGCAGTTTGGAAACACTGTTTTGTAGAATCTGCAAGGATATTTGGGAGTGCATTGAGGCCTATGGTGAAAAAGGAATATCTTCAGATAAAAACTAGAGAAGATTTCTGAGAAACTGCTTTTGATGTGTGCATTCATCTCACAGTTAAACCTTTTTATTCAGCAGTTTGAAACACTGTTTTGTCCATTCTGTGAATGGACATTTGAGCTCATTGAGGCCAAGGAAAAGTGAATATCCAGGATAAAACTAGAAGGAAGTTATCTGAGAAACTGCTTTGTGATGTGCATTCATCTCAGAGTTAAACTTTCTTTCATTCAGCAGTTTGGAAACACTGTTTTGTAGAATCTGTGAAGGATATTTGGGAGCATTGAGGCCTATGGTGAAAAGGAAACATCTTCAGATAAAAAAGAAACTTTCTGAGAAACTGCTTTGTGATGTGTGCATTCATCTCACAGAGTTAAACTTTCTTTCATTCAGCAGTTTGAAACACTGTTTTGTCCATTCTGCAATGGACATTTGGAGTCATTGAGGCCAAGGAAAAGTGAATATCCAGATAAAAACTAGAAGAAGCTATCTGAGAAACCACTTTGTGATGTGCATTCATCTCAGAGTTAAACTTTATTTTCATTCAGCAGTTTGGAAACACTGTTTTGTAGAATCTGTGAAGGATATTTGGGAGTGGATTGAGGCCTATGGTGAAAAGGAAATATCTTCAGATAAAAACTAGAGAAGATTTCTGAGAAACTGCTTTTTGATGTGTGCATTCATCTCACAGAGTTAAAATTTTTCTTTGGATTCAGCAGTTTGGAAACACTGTTTTTGTCCATTCTGAATGGACATTTGGGAGCTCATTGAGGCCAAGGAAAAAAAATATCCAGGATAAAACTAGAAGGAAGTTATCTGAGAAACTGCTTTGTGATGTGTTCATCTCACAGAGTTAAACTTTCTTTCATTCAGCAGTTTGGAAACACTGTTTTGTAGAATCTGCAAGGATATTTGGAGCATTGAGGCCTATGGTGAAAAGGAAACATCTTCAGATAAAAGAAGAAGCTTTCTGAGAAACTGCTTGTGATGTGTGCATTCATCTCACAGAGTTAAACCTTTCTTTTCAGCAGTTTGGAAACATTGTTTTGTCCATTCTGTGAATGGACATTTGGGAGCTCATTGAGGCCAATGGTGAAAAAGAAATATCCAGGATAAAACTAGAAAGAAGCTATCTGAGAAACCACTTTGTGATGTGTGCATTCATCTCACAGAGTTAAACCTTTCTTTCATTCAGCAGTTTGGAAACACTGTTTTGTCCATTCTGTGAATGGACATTTGGGAGCTCATTGAGGCCAATGGTGAAAAGGAAACATCTTCAGATAAAACTAGAAGCTTCTGAGAAACTGCTTTGTGATGTGTTATTCATCTCACAGAGTTAAAATTTTTTTATTCAGCAGTTTGGAAACATTGTTTTGTCCATTCTGTGAATGGACATTTGGAGCTCATTGAGGCCAATGGTGAAAAGTGAATATCCAGATAAAACTAGAAGAAGCTATCTGAGAAACCACTTTGTGATGTGCATTCATCTCACAGTGTTAAACCTTTCTTTTCATTCAGCAGTTTGGAAACACTGTTTTGTCCATTCTGTAAATGAATATTTGGGAGCTCATTGAGGCCTATGGTGAAAAATATCTTCAGATAAAACTAGAAAAGCTTTCTGAGAAACTGCTTTGTGATGTGTTATTCATCTCACAGAGTTAAACCTTTCTTTCATTCAGCAGTTTGGAAACACTGTTTTGTCCATTCTGTGAATGGACATTTGGGAGCATTGAGGCCAATGGTGAAAAGTGAATATCCAGATAAAACTAGAAGGAAGCTATCTGAGAAACCACTTTGTGATGTGCATTCATCTCAGAGTTAAACTTTCTTTTCATTCAGCAGTTTGAAACACTGTTTTGTAGAATCTGCAAGGATATTTGGAGCACATTGAGGCCAATGGTGAAAAGGAAACATCTTCAGATAAAACTAGAAAAGCTTTCTGAGAAACTGCTTTGTGATGTGCATTCATCTCAGAGTTAAACTTTCTTTTCATTCAGCAGTTTGGAAACACTGTTTTGTAGAATCTGCAAGGATATTTGGGAGCTTATTGAGGCCAATGGTAAAAAGGAAACATCTTCAGATAAAAGAAAGAAGCTTTCTGAGAAACTGCTTTGTGATGTGTTCATCTCACAGTTAAACCTTTCTTTTCATTCAGCAGTTTGGAAACACTGTTTTGTCCATTCTGCAATGGACATTTGGAGCTCATTGAGGCCAATGGTGAAAAAGAAATATCCCAGATAAAACTAGAAAGAAGCTATCTGAGAAACCACTTTGTGATGTGCATTCATCTCACAGTTAAACTTTCTTTTCATTCAGCAGTTTGAAACACTGTTTTGTCCATTCTGTAAATGAATATTTGGGAGCTCATTGAGGCCTATGGTGAAAAACATCTTCAGATAAAACTAGAAAAAGCTTTCTGAGAAACTGCTTTGTGATGTGTGCATTCATCACAGAGTTAAACTTTCTTTCATTCAGCAGTTTGGAAACACTGTTTTGTCCATTCTACAAGTGACATTTGGGAGCATTGAGGCCTATGGTGAAAAGGAAACATCTTCAGATAAAACTAGAAGAAGTTATCTGAGAAACTGCTTGTGATGTGTACATTCATCTCACAGAATTAAAACCTTTCTTGGATTCAACAGTTTGGAAACACTGTTTTGTCCATTCTGTAAATGAATATTTGGGAGCTTATTGAGGCCAATTTTGATTATCTCAATAGATGCAGAAAAGGCTTTTGACAAAATTCAACAGCCCTTCATGCTAAAAACGCTCAATAAATTTGGTATTGATGGAACGTACCTCAAAATAATAAGAGCTATTTATGACAAACCCACAGCTAATATCATACTGAATGGGCAAAAACTGGAAAATTCTTTGAAAACTGGTACAAGACAGGGATGCCCTCTCTCACCACTCCTATTCAACATAGTGTTGGAAGTTCTGGCTAGGGCAATCAGGCAACAGAAAGAAATCAAGGGTATTCAGTTAGGAAAAGAAGAAGTCAAATTGTCCCTGTTCGCAGATGACATGATTGTATATTTAGAAAACCCCATTGTCTCAGCCCAAAATCTCCTTAAGCTGATAAGCAACTTCAGCAAAGTCTCAGGATACAAAATTAATGTGCAAAAATCACAAGCATTCTTATACACCAGTAACAGACAAGCAGAGAGCCAAATCAGGAATGAACTTCCATTCACAATTGCTTCAAAGAGAATAAAATACCTAGGAATCCAACTTACAAGGGATGTAAAGGACCTCTTCAAGGAGAACTACAAACCACTGCTCAGTGAAATCAAAGAGGACACAAACAAATGGAAGAACATACCATGCTCATGGATAGGAAGAATCAATATCGTGAAAATGGCCATACTGCCCAAGGTTATTTATAGATTCAATGCCATCCCCATCAAGCTACCAATGAGTTTCTTCACAGAATTGGAAAAAACTGCTTTAAAGTTCATATGGAACCAAAAAGAGCCCGCATTGCCAAGACAATCCTAAGTCAAAAGGACAAAGCTGGAGGCGTCACGCTACCTGACTTCAAACTATACTACAAGGCTACAGTAACCAAAACAGCATGGTACTGGTACCAAAACAGAGCCATAGACCAATGGAACAGAACAGAGTCCTCAGAAATAATACCACACATCTACAGCCGTCTGATCTTTGATAAACCTGAGAGAAACAAGAAATGGGAAAGGATTCCCTATTTAATAAATGGTGCTGGGAAAATTGGCTAGCCATAAGTAGAAAGCTGAAACTGGATCCTTTCCTTACTCCTTATACAAAGATTAATTCAAGATGGATTAGAGACTTAAATGTTAGACCTAATACCATAAAAACCCTAGAAGAAAATCTAGGTAGTACCATTCAGGACATAGGCATGGGCAAGGACTTCATGTCTAAAACACCAAAAGCAACGGCAGCAAAAGCCAAAATTGACAAATGGGATCTCATTAAACTAAAGAGCTTCTGCACAGCAAAAGAAACTACCATCAGAGTGAACAGGCAACCTACAGAATGGGAGAAAATTTTTGCAATCTACTCGTCTGACAAAGGGCTAATATCCAGAATCTACAAAGAACTCAAACAAATATACAAGAAAAAACAAACAACCCCATCAAAAAGTGGGCAAAGGATATGAACAGACATTTCTCAAAGAAGACATTCATACAGCCAACAGACACATGAAAAATGCTCATCATCACTCGCCATCAGAGAAATGCAAATCAAAACCACAATGAGATACCATCTCACACCAGTTAGAATGGCCATCATTAAAAATCAGGAAACAACAAGTGTTGGAGGATGTGGAGAAATAGGAACACTTTTACACTGTTGGTGGGATTGTAAACTAGTTCAACCATTATGGAAAACAGTATCATTCTCAAGGATCTAGAATAGAGAATATGAAGATATACTGATATAAAAGGATTATAAATTATTCTACTACAAAGACACATGCAGTTTTTTGAGCACTATTCACAATAGCAAAGTTGGAATAACTGTCCATCTTGACAGACTGGATTGAAAATGTACATATCATTGAAAACTAAAAAGGATGAGTTGCTCCTTTGTGACATGATGCAGCTGAAACCATCATTCTTAGCAAACTATCACAAGAAGAAAACCAAAAACTTTTCTGTCATTTATTTGAGATCACTTGACTAGGAACATCACACACTGAGCTTTCATAAAAGCATTGAGTTATACCTGATAAAATGATGAAATGAGAGAAACAGTTGATGAGTGCAGAAAACATTGTGTCACATATGTAACAAACCTTTCTTTTCATTCAGCAGTTTGGAAACACTGTTTTGTAGAATCTGTGAAGGATATTTGAGCATTGAGGCCTATGGTGAAAAAGGAATATCCCAGGATAAAACTAGAAGGAAGCTATCTGAGAAACTGCTTTGTGATGTGTGCATTCATCTCAGAGTTAAACTTCTTTTCATTCAGCAGTTTGGAAACACTGTTTTGTAGAATCTGTGAAGGATATTTGGGAGTGCATTGAGGCCTGTGAAAAAAGGAAACATCTTCAGATAAAACTAGAAAGAATCTTTCTGAGAAACTGCTTTGTGATGTGTGCATTCATCACAGAGTTAAACTTTCTTTGATTCAGCAGTTTGGAAACACTGTTTTTGTCCATTCTGTGAATGGACATTTGGGAACTCATTGAGGCCAATGGCAAAAAGGAATATCCCAGATAAAACTAGAAGGAAGCTATCTGAGAAACCCTTTGTGATGTGTGCATTCATCTCAGAGTTAAACCTTCTTTTCATTCAGCAGTTTGAAACACTGTTTTGTAGAATCTGTGAAGGATATTTGGGAGTGCATTGAGGCCTATGGTGAAAAAGGAACATCTTCAGATAAAACTAGAAAGAAGCTTTCTGAGAAACTGCTTTGTGATGTGTTTATTCATCTCACAGAGTTAAACTGTTCTTTGGATTCAGCAGTTCATAACACTGTTTTTGTCCATTCTGCAAGTGGACATTTGGAAGCTCATTGAGGCCAATGGAAAAAACAAATATCCCAGGATAAAACTAGAAAGAATCTTTCTGAGAAACTTTTGATGTGTGCATTCATCTCACAGAGTTAAACCTTCTTTTCATTCAGCAGTTTGAAACACTGTTTTGTAGAATCTGAAAGGGATATTTGAGTGCATTGAGGTCTGTGGTGAAAAAGGAAATATCTTCAGATAAAACTAGAAACTTTCTGAGAAACTGCTTTGTGATGTGTGCATTCATCTCACAGAGTTAAACATTTCTTTTGATTCAGCAGTTTGGAAACACTGTTTTTTTCCATTCTGCAAATGGACATTTGGGAGCTCATTGAGGCCAATGGTGAAAAGTGAATATCCCAGGATAAAACTAGAAGGAAGCTATCTGAGAAACTGCTTTGTGATGTGTTTTCGTTCATCAGAGTTAAACTTTCTTTTCATTCAGCAGTTTGGAAACACTGTTTTGTAGAATCTGTGAAGGATATTTGAGTGCATTGAGGTCTGTGGTGAAAAAGGAAACATCTTCAGATAAAAACAAGAAAGAAACATCTGAGAAACTGCTTTGTGATGTGCATTCATCTCACAGAGTTAAACCATTCTTTGCATTCAGCAGTTTGGAAACACTGTTTTTGTCCATTCTGTGAATGGACATTTGGGAGCTCATTGAGGCCAATGGCAAAAAGGAATATCCCAGGATAAAACTAGAAAGAACTTTCTGAGAAATGCTTTGTGATGTGCATTCATCTCAGAGTTAAACTTTTTCATTCAGCAGTTTGGAAACACTGTTTTGTAGAATCTGTGAAGGGATATTTGGGAGTGCATTGAGGATTATGGTGAAAAAGAAAACATCTTCAGATAAAAACTAGAAAGAACTTTCTGAGAAACTGCTTTGTGATGTGCATTCATCTCACAGTTAAACTTTTCTTTGATTCAGCAGTTTGAAACACTGTTTTGTCCATTCTGCAAATGGACATTTGGGAGCTCATTGAAGCCAATGGCAAAAAAGGAAATACCAAAGGATGAACACTACAAGGAAGCTATCAGAGAAACCACTTTCTGATGTGTGCATTCATCTCGAAGAGTTAAACCTTTCATTGCATTCGGCGTTGTGGATACTTTTTTTTTTTAGAATCTACGAAGGGATATTTTGTAGCACACTGAGTCATATGGTCAAAAGGAAACATCTTCATAAATGCTAGAAAGAAAATGTGAGCATTCATCTCTCAGACTTAAACATTTCTTTTCATTCAGCAGTTTGGAAACACTTTTTGTAGAATGTGCGATTAAATATTTTTGAGCGTACTGAGGCCTGTGGTGAAAAAGGAAACATCTTGAGATTAAAACAAGAAAGAACCTTTCTGAGAAACTGCTTTGTGATGTGTGCATTTATTTCACAGAGCTAAACCTTTCTTTGGATTCAGCAGTTTGGAAACACTGTTTTTCTCTATTGTGCCATTGGGCATGTGTGAGCTCATTGAGGCCAATGGTGAAAAAGCAAATATCTCATGACAAAAACAAGAAGGAAGCTATCTGACAAACCTCTTTGTGATGTGAGCATTCATCCCACGAATTTAAACCTTTATTTTCATTCAACAGTTTGGGAATACTGTTTTTGTAGATTCTGCAAAGGAATATTTGGGAGCTCATTGAGGCCTACGGTGAAAAAGAAAATATCTTCAGATAAAACTAGAAGAAGCTTTCTGAGAAACTGCTTTGTGATGTGCATTCATCTCAGAGTTAAACTTTTCTTTGGATTCAGCAGTTTGGAAACACTGTTTTTGTCCATTATCTGAGTGGACATTTGGGAACTCATTGAGGCCAATGGCAAAAAAGCAAATATCCCAGGATAAAAACTAGAAAGAAGCTATCTGAGAAACCACTCTGTGATGTGTGCATGCATCTTGCAGAGTCAAACCTTTCTTTTTATTCAGCAATTTGGAAACACTGTTTTTGTAGAATGTGAAGGATATTTGGGAGCACATTGAAGCCTATGGTGAAAAAGGAAACATCTTCAGATAAAACTAGAAAGAAGCTTTCTGAGAAACTGCTTTGTGATGTGTATTCATCTCACAGAGTTAAACTTTCTTTTCATTCAGCAGTTTGAAACATTGTTTTTGTCCATTCTGCAAATGGACATTTGGGAGCTCATTGAGGCCAATGGTGAAAAGCAAATATCCCAGGATAAAAATTAGAAGGAAGCTATCTGAGAAATGGCTTTGCTATGTATGTATTCGTCTCACAGAGTTAAACTTTTCCTTTCATTCAGCAGTTTGGAAAAACTGTTTTTGTAGTATGTGTGAAAGGACATTTGAGAGCACAATGAGATCTATGATGAAAAAGGAAACATCTTCAGATAAAAATGAGAAAGAAGCTTCCTGAGAAACTGCTTTGTGATGCGTGCATTCTATCTGACAGATTAAAACATTTGATTGGACTCAACAGCTTGGAAACACTGTTTTTCTACATTGTGTGAATGGACATTTGCGAACTCATTGAGGCCCAAGGTGATAAAGAAAATATTCCAAATTAAAAACTGTAAGGAAGCCATCTCAGAAACTGCTTTGTGATGTGTGCACTCACTTTTCAGAGCAAAACCTTTCTTTTCATTCAGGAACTTGGAAACTCAGTTTTTGTAGAATGTGTGAAGGAATACTTGGGAGCACACTGAGGTTTATGGTGAAAAAGGAAACATCTTCAGATAAAATCAAAAGCGAGTCTTTCTGAGAAACTGCTTTGTGATGTGTTCATTCATCTCACAGAGTTAAAACTTTCTTTGGATTCAGCAGTTTCGAAACACTGTTTTTGTCCATTCTCCAAGCGGACATTTGGGAGCTCATTGAGGCCAATGGCAAAAAAGAGAATACTCAGGGATAAAAACTAGAATAAAGCTATCAGAGGAACAAGTTTGTGATGTGTGCCTTCATCTCACAGAGATAACCTTTCTTTTCATGCAACAGTTTGGAAATACTATTTTGTAGAATGTGTGCAGAGATATTTTGGAGCACACTGAGTCCTTTGGTGAAAAAGGAAACATCTTCAAATAAACAGTAGAAGGAAGCATTCTGAGAAACTGCTTTGTGGTGTTCACATTCATCTCAGAGTATTATACCTTTCTTTGGATTTAGGAGTTTGGAAACACTGTTTTTTTCCACTCTGCGAATGCACATTTCGAATCTCATTGAGGCCAATGTTGAAAAAGTGAACCTCCCAGAATAAAACCAGAAGGAAGTTATCAGAGAAAACCCTTCATGATTTTTGCTTTCATATCACAGAGTTAAAGCTTTCTTTTCATTCAGCAGTTTGGAAACACTGTTTTTGTAGAATCTGTGAAGACATATTTCAGAATGCATTGAGGCCTATCCTGAACAAGGAAACATCTTTAGATAATAACAAGAAAGAAGCTTTCTGAGAAACTGCTTTATGCTGTGTGCATTCATCTCGAAGTGTTAAAAATTTGTTTGAATTCAGCGCTTTGGAAACACTGTTTTTGTAGAAGTTGTGAAGGGATATTTGGGAACACATTGAGGTCTATCTCGAAAAATGAAACATCTTCAGATAAAACTAGAAGAAGCTTTCTGAGAAACTGCTTTGTGATGTGTGCATTCATCTCAGAGTTAAACCTTTCTTTGGATTCAGCAGTTTGAAACACTGTTTTGTCCATTCTGTGAATGGACATTATGCACTTACTTGAGGAGAAAGGCAAAAAAGTGAATATCCTGGGATTAAAAACTAGAAGGAAGCTGTATGAGAAACCGCTTTGTGATGTGTGCATTCACCTCACAGAGGTAAACTTTTCCTTTTATTCAGCAGTTTGGAAACACTGATTTTCTAGATTTGTGAAGGGATATTTGGGAGTGCATTGAGGCATATGGTGAAAAGGGAAACATCTTCAGGTAAAAACTAGTAAAAATCTTTCTGAGAAACTGCTTTTGTTGTTTGCATTCATCTCACAGAGTTAAAACTTTCTTTGGATTCAGCAGTTTGGAAACACTGTTCTGTCCATTCAGTAAATGGTTATTTGGGAGTTCATTTAGGCTACAGGCAGAAAGCAAACATCCCAGGATCAAAATGAGAAGGAACCAATGTGAGAAATTGCTTTCTGATGTGTGCATTCATCTCGCAGAGTTAAAACTTTGTATTTATTCAGCAGTTTTGTTTTTGTAGAATGTGTGAAGGGATGGTTTAGAATGCATTGAGATCTATGGTGAAAAAGCAAACATCTTCAGATAAAAACAAGAAAGAGCCTTTCTGAGAAATTACTTAGTGATGTTTGCATTAATCTCACAGAGTTAAAACTTTCTTTCATTTCAGCAGTTTGGAAACACTGTTGTTCTCCATTCTGCAAATGGACATTTGGGTGGGCCAAAAGGGAATAAGTGAATACCCTTAGATAAAAACTAGAAGGAAACTATATAAGAAAGACAGAGTTAAACCTTTCTTTGGATTCAGCAGTTTGGAAACACTCTTTCTGTTTCTGCAAATGAACATTTGGGAGCTTATTGAGGCCAAAGGTGAAAAAGAGAACATCACAGAATCAAAACGAGAAGGAAACAATGTGAGAAAGTGGTTTGTGATGTGTGAATTCATCTGTTGGAGTTAAGCCTTTCCATTTATTCAGCTATTTGGAAACACTGTTTTTGAAGAATCTGTGAAGGGATATTTGGGAGCACATTGATGCCTATGGTGAAAAAAGAAACATCTTCAGATAAAAACAAGAAAGATCATAGAGAAACTGTTTTGTGATGTTTCCATTCATCTTATAGATTTAAACTTTTCTTTGGATTAAGCAATTTGAAAACTCTGTTTTTATCCATTGTTCTAGAGGATATTAGGGAATTCATTGATGTCAATGGTGAAAAAGTGAACATCCAAGGATTAAAAATCGAAGGAAGCTCTCTGAGAAAGCACTTTGTGATGTGTACATTCAAATCACTGAGTAAAACCTTTCTTTGTATTCAGCAGTTTGGAAACAGCGGTTTTGTAGAATGTGCGAAGGGGTATCTTCGAGTGCATTGAGGCCTATGGTGAAAATGGAATCACTTCAGACAAAAAGGAGGAAGAAGCTTTCTGATAAACTGCTGTGTGATGTGTGCATTCATGTCACAGACTTAAACCTTTGTTTGGATTCAGCATTTTTGAAACACTGTTTTGTGCATTCTGTGAGTGGACGTTTGTTAGCTTATTGAGGCTCATGACGAATAAGTGAATACCCAAGGATAAACAGTAGAAGGAAGTTATATGAGAAACGGCTTTGTGATATTTGCATTAATCTTGCAGAGTTAAAACTTTCTTTCATTCAGCAGTTTGGAAACACTGTTTTTGTAGAATCTGCCAGGGAAATTTTGGAACACATGGTGTCCTGTCATGAAAAAGAAAATATCTTCAGACTAACATTCAAAAGAAACTTTCTGAGAAACTGCTTTGTGATGTGTGCATTCATCTCACAAAGTTAAGCAGGTTTTTGGATTCTGCAGTTTGGAAACTCTGTTTTTGTCCACTCTGTAAGTGGACATTTGGGAGCTCATTGAGGCCAACGGAGAAAAGTGAATACACAAGTATAAAAACTAGAAGGAAGCTATCTGAGAAACCACTTTGTGATGTGTGCATTCACCTCAGAGAGGTAAACATTTATTTTCATTCAGCAGTTTGGAAACACTGTTTTTGCAGAATCTGTGAAGGGATATTTGGGAGTGGATTGAGGCCTATGATTTAAAAGGAAATATCTTCAAATAAAAGCTAGCTAGAAGATTTCCGAGAAACTGATTTTTGATGTGTGTATTCATCTTACAGTGGTAAATATTTCTTTGGATTCAGCAGATTGGAAAATCTGTTTTTTGTCCATTCAGTGAATGGACATTTGAGAGCTCATTGATACCAAAGAGGAAAAAACGAATATTCCTGGATAAATACTAGCAGGAAGTTATCTTAGAAATCGCTTTGTGATGTGTTCATCTCACAGAGTTAATCCTTTCTTTTCATTCAGCACTGTGGAATAACTGTTTTTGTAGAAATTGCGAGAGGATATTTGGGAGCCCATTGAGGTCTATGGTGAAAAAGGAAACATTTTCAGAAAAAACAATAAAGAAGCTTTCTGAGAAACTGTTTTGTGATGTGTGCATTCATCTCACAGATGTAAACCATTCTTTGGATTCAGGAATTTGGAAAAATTGCTTTTGTCTATTCTGTGAACCAACATTTGGAAGCTCTTCAAAGACAAGGGTGAAAAATAGCAAATATACCAGGATAAAATCTAGAAACAAACTATCTGAGAAATTGCTGTGTGATATGTACATTCATCTAACAGAGTTAAACCTTTCTTTTCTTGTGGCAATTTGGAAACACTGTATTTGGTTTATTTGTAAAGGGATATTTGGGAGCCCTTTGAGGCCTATAATGAAAAATGAAACATATCCAGATAAAAATCATTAGGAGGCTTCTTGAGAGACTGTTTTGATGTGTATATTCATGTCAAAGAGACAAATTTTTGTTGGTATTCTACAGTTTGGAAACATTGTTTTGTCCATTCAGTGAATGGACATTTGGGAGCTCATCGAGACCCAAAGAGACAAGTCGAATATCGAAGGATGAAAACTAAAAGGAAGCTATCAGAGAAACCCCTATGTGATGTGAGCATTCATCTCGCAGTGTTAAACCTATCTTTTCATGAAGCTGTTTGGAAACACTGTTTATGTTCAATCTGTAAAGGAATATTTTGGAGCCCATTGAGGCCTATGGTGAAAAAGGAAATTTCTTCAGATATAAACAAGAAAGGAGCTTTCTGAGAAACTGCTTTGTGGTATGTTTATTCATCTCACAGAGTTAAGCCTTTCTTTGGATTCAGAAGTTTATAAACACAATTTTTGTCCATTCTGTGAGTGGACATTTGGTAGTCATTAAGGCCAATGGTGTAAAAGTGAGAAATCCAAGATAAAAATGAGAAGGATGCTGTCCGAGAAACCACTTTGTGTCATGTGCTTTCATCTTGCAGAGTTAAACGTTTCCTTTCATTCAGCAGTTTGGAAACACTGTTTATATAGGATCTATGAAGGGATATTTTGCAGCACATTGAGGCCAACCATGTAAAAACAAACATCTTCAGATAGAAACATGAAAGAAGTTTTCTGAGAAACTGCTTTGTGATGTGCACATTCATTTTGCAGAGTTAACCCTTTCTTTTCATTAAGCAGTTTAGAAACATTGTTTTTATAGAATGTGTCAATGGATATTTGAGATAATATTGAGGCCAATGGTAAAAAAGGAAACATCTTCAGATAAAAAGAGAAAAGAAGCTTTCTGAGAAACTGCTTTGTGATGTGTGCATTCATCTCACATTGTTAAACCTTTTTTTTGATTCAGTAGTTTGGGAACACTATTTTATCTATTCTGCGAGTGGACATTTGGAAGCTCATTGATGCCACAGGTGAAAAAGCAAATATCCCAAGATAAAAACTAAAAGGAAGCTATGTGAGAAACCACTTTGTTATGTAAGCATTTACCTCATGCAGTTAAAGCTTTCTTTTCATTCAGCAGTTTTGAAACACGGTATTTCTAGAAACTGCAAAGAGATATTCTGGAGCACATTGAGTCCTATGGTGAAATAACATCTTCAGATAAATGACATAAAAAAGCTTTCTGTGAAATTGCTTTGTGATGTGTGCATTCATCTCACAGCGTTAAAATGTTCTTCAATTTCAGCAATTTGGAAACACTGTTTTTGTCCATTCTACAAGTGCACATTTGGGAGCTTATTGAGGCCACTGGCAAAAAAACAAACATACCAGGATGAAAACTAGAAGGAAGTTATCTGAGAAACTGCGTTGTGATGTGTACATTCATCTCACAGAATTAAAACCTTTCTTGGATTCAACAGTTTGGAAACACTGGTTTTGTCCATTCTGTAAATGAATATTTGGGAGCTTATTGAGGCCAATTTTGATTATCTCAATAGATGCAGAAAAGGCTTTTGACAAAATTCAACAGCCCTTCATGCTAAAAACGCTCAATAAATTTGGTATTGATGGAACGTACCTCAAAATAATAAGAGCTATTTATGACAAACCCACAGCTAATATCATACTGAATGGGCAAAAACTGGAAAAATTCCCTTTGAAAACTGGTACAAGACAGGGATGCCCTCTCTCACCACTCCTATTCAACATAGTGTTGGAAGTTCTGGCTAGGGCAATCAGGCAAGAGAAAGAAATCAAGGGTATTCAGTTAGGAAAAGAAGAAGTCAAATTGTCCCTGTTCACAGATGACATGATTGTATATTTAGAAAACCCCATTGTCTCAGCCCAAAATCTCCTTAAGCTGATAAGCAACTTCAGCAAAGTCTCAGGATACAAAATTAATGTGCAAAAATCACAAGCATTCTTATACACCAGTAACAGACAAGCAGAGAGCCAAATCAGGAATGAACTTCCATTCACAATTGCTTCAAAGAGAATAAAATACCTAGGAATCCAACTTACAAGGGATGTAAAGGACCTCTTCAAGGAGAACTACAAACCACTGCTCAGTGAAATCAAAGAGGACACTAAACAAATGGAAGAACATACCATGCTCATGGATAGGAAGAATCAATATAAATGAAAATGGCCATACTGCCCAAGGTTATTTATAGATTCAATGCCATCCCATCAAGCTACCAATGAGTTTCTTCACAGAATTGGAAAAAACTGCTTTAAAGTTCATATGGAACCAAAAAGAGCCCGCATTGCCAAGACAATCCTAAGTCAAAAGGACAAAGCTGGGCGTCACGCTACCTGACTTCAAACTATACTACAAGGCTACAGTAACCAAAACAGCATGGTACTGGTACCAAAACAGAGCCATAGACCAATGGAACAGAACAGAGTCCTCAGAAATAATACCACACATCTACAGCCGTCTGATCTTTGATAAACCTGAGAGAAACAAGAAATGGGAAAGGATTCCTATTTAATAAATGGTGCTGGGAAAATTGGCTAGCCATAAGTAGAAAGCTGAAACTGGATCCTTTCCTTACTCCTTATACGAAGATTAATTCAAGATGGATTAGAGACTTAAATGTTAGACCTAATACCATAAAAACCCTAGAAGAAAATCTAGGTAGTACCATTCAGGACATAGGCATGGGCAAGGACTTCATGTCTAAAACACCAAAAGCAATGGCAGCAAAAGCCAAAATTGACAAATGGGATCTCATTAAACTAAAGAGCTTCTGCACAGCAAAAGAAACTACCATCAGAGTGAACAGGCAACCTACAGAATGGGAGAAAATTTTTGCAATCTACTCTCTGACAAAGGGCTAATATCCAGAATCTACAAAGAACTCAAACAAATATACAAGAAAAAACAAACAACCCCATCAAAAAGTGGGCAAAGGATATGAACAGACATTTCTCAAAGAAGACATTCATACAGCCAACAGACACATGAAAAATGCTCATCATCACTCGCCATCAGAGAAATGCAAAGGACCTCTTCAAGGAGAACTACAAACCACTGCTCAGTGAAATAAAAGAGGACACAAACAAATGGAAGAACATACCATGCTCATGGATAGGAAGAATCAATATCGTGAAAATGGCCATACTGCCCAAGGTTATTTATAGATTCAATGCCATCCCATCAAGCTACCAATGAGTTTCTTCACAGAATTGGAAAAAACTGCTTTAAAGTTCATATGGAACCAAAAAGAGCCCGCATTGCCAAGACAATCCTAAGTCAAAAGGACAAAGCTGGAACACGCTACCTGACTTCAAACTATACTACAAGGCTACAGTAACCAAAACAGCATGGTACTGGTACCAAAACAGAGCCATAGACCAATGGAACAGAACAGAGTCCTCAGAAATAATACCACACATCTACAGCCGTCTGATCTTTGATAAACCTGAGAGAAACAAGAAATGGGGAAAGGATTCCTATTTAATAAATGGTGCTGGAAAATTGGCTAGCCATAAGTAGAAAGCTGAAACTGGATCCTTTCCTTACTCCTTATACAAAGATTAATTCAAGATGGATTAGAGACTTAAATGTTAGACCTAATACCATAAAAACCCTAGAAGAAAATCTAGGTAGTACCATTCAGGACATAGGCGTGGGCAAGGACTTCATGTCTAAAACACCAAAAGCAACGGCAGCAAAAGCCAAAATTGACAAATGGGATCTCATTAAACTAAAGAGCTTCTGCACAGCAAAAGAAACTACCATCAGAGTGAACAGGCAACCTACAGAATGGGAGAAAATTTTTGCAATCTACTGTCTGACAAAGGGCTGATATCCAGAATCTACAAAGAACTCAAACAAATATACAAGAAAGAAACAAACAACCCCATCAAAAAGTGGGCAAAGGATATGAACAGACATTTCTCAAAGAAGACATTCATACAGCCAACAGACACATGAAAAATGCTCATCATCACTCGCCATCAGAGAAATGCAAATCAAAACCACAATGAGATACCATCTCACACCAGTTAGAATGGCCATCATTAAAAATCAGGAAACAACAAGTGTTGGAGAGGATGTGGAGAAATAGGAACACTTTTACACTGTTGGTGGATTGTAAACTAGTTCAACCATTATGGAAAACAGTATGGCGATTCCTCAAGGATCTAGAACTAGATGTACCATATGACCCAGCCATCCCACTACTGGGTATATACCCAAAGGATTATAAATTATTCTACTACAAAGACACATGCACACGTATGTTTTATTGCAGCACTATTCACAATAGCAAAGACTTGGAATCAACCCAAATGTCCATCTGTGACAGACTGATTAAGAAAATGTGGCACATATACACCATGGAATACTATGCAGCCATAAAAAGGATGAGTTTGCGTCCTTTGTAGGACATGGATGCAGCTGGAAACCATCATTCTTAGCAAACTATCACAAGAAGAGAAACCAAACACCGCATGTTCTCACTCATAGGTGGGAACTGAACAATGAGATCACTTGGACTCGGAAGGGAACATCACACACTGAGCTTATCATGGGGAGGGGAGAGGATTGCATTGGGGAGTTATACCTGATATAAATGATGAATTGATGGGTGCTGACGAGTTGATGGGTGCAGCACACCAACATTGCACATGTATACATATGTAACAAACCTGCTGCGTTATGCACATACCCTAGAACTTAAAGTATAATAATAAAAAAAATAAAAATAAAAAATAAAAATAGAAACTGGAGCCCATGCTCTGGTCAGTAAAAAAAAAAAAAAAAAAAAGAAAAACAGAATATCCCAGGATAAAATCTGGAAGGATTATCTCTCAGAAACCGCTCTGTGATGTGTACGTCTATCATGAAGAGTTAAATGCTTCTTTTCATTTAGCAGATTGGAAACACTGTTTTTGTAGAATGTGTGAAGGGATATCTGGGAGTGCCTAGAGGCCTGTGAAGAAAAAGGAAACATCTTCAGATACAAACTAGAAAGAATCTTTCTTAGAAACTTCTCTGTAATGTGTGCATTTGTATCACAGATTTGAAGCATTGCTTTTGTTCAACAGTTTGGAAAAAGTGTATTTGTCCATTCTGTTTAAGGGCATTTGGGAACTCTTTGAGTCCAATGGCAAAAAAGCGAATATCCCAGTATAAAAATAGAAGGAAGCTATTTGAGAAACCCCTTTGTAATATGTACATTCATCATGCAGAGTTAAACCTTACTTTTCCTTCAGCAGGTCGGAAACACAGTTTTTGTAGAATCTGTGAAGGGATATTTGGGAGTGCATTGAAGCTTATGGTGAAAAAGGAAACATCTTCAGATAAAAACTATAAAGAAGGTTTCTGAGTAAATGCTTTGTGATGTTTGGATTCATCTCAGAGTGCTAAACCTCTCTCTGGATTCAGCATTTGGAAACACTGTTTTTGTCCATTCTGCAAATGAACATTTGGGAGCTCATTGAAGCCAATAGGAAAAAAACAAATATTCCGGGATAAAAACTAGAAGAAAGCAATCTCAGAAACCTTGTTGTGATGTGTGCATTCTTTTCCAAAGTTAAACCATTCTTTTCATTTAACAGTGTGTAAACACTGGTTTTGTAGGTTCTTCAAAGGGATATTTTGGAGCACATGGAGTACATTGAGGTCTGTGGTGAAAAAGGAATCATTTTAGAATAAAAACTAGAAAGACGATTTCTAAGAAATGGCTTTGTGATGTGTGCATTTATCTCAAAGTATTATACATTTCTTTGGGTTCAGCAGTTTGGAAACACTGTTTTTCTCCACACTGTCAATGGAGACTTGGGAGCTCTTTGAGGTCAAATTCGAAAAAGGGAATATCCCAGAAAAGAAAAACGGATGGAAGCTATCTGAGAAACCGCTTTGCGATGTTTTCGTTCATCTGGTAGAGTTAAAACTTTCTTTTCATTTAGCAGTTTGGAAACAATGCTTTGTAGAATCTTCAAAGGGATATTTCAGACCCCTTGTGGTCTGCGGTGAAAAAGGAAACAACTTCGGATAAAAACAAGAAAGAAACATCCTAAAAAACTACTTTGAGATGTGGGCATGCATCTCACAGAGATAAACCATTCTTTGGATTCAGCAGTTTGGAAACACTGTTTTTGTCCATTCTGTGAGTCGACATTTGGTAGCTAATGAGGCCAATGGCAAAAAAAGGGAACATCCTAGGATAAAAACTAGAGAAAACTATCTTAAAAATGCTTTGTGATGTGTACATTCATCTCGAAGAGTTAAACTTTTTTTTCCATTGAGCAGATTGGAAACCCTGTTTCTGAAAAATCTGGTAAGGGATATTTGTGAGTGCACTGAGGATTATGGTGAAAAAGAAAACATCTTCACATAAAAACTAGAAAGAAACTTTCTGAGAACCTGCTTTGTGAAGTGTACATTCATCTCACAGAGTTCAATCTTTCTTTTGATCCTGCAGTTTCAAAACACTGTTTTTGTCCATTCTGCAAATTGACATTTGGGAGCTCATTGAGGCCAGTGGCCCATGTCCCTACAAAGCGAACTCATCCTATGGCCAGAAATAGTATCTGAGAAACCTCTTTGCTATGTGGTCATTTACTTCACACAGTTGAACCTTTGTTGTGATTCAGCAGTTTGGAAACACTGTTTTTGTAGAAACTGAGAAGGGATATTTGGGAGTGCATTGAAGCTTATGGTGAAAAATGAATCATCTTCAATAAAAACTAGAAAGAACCTTTCTGAGAAAATGCTCTCTGATGTGTGCATTCATCTCACCTTGAGTTAAACCTCGGATTCCATACTGTTTTCCAGAATGGTTGAACTAGTTGTCCATTCTGTGAATAAACTTTTTGGAGCTCATTGAGGTTAATCATGAAAAACAGAACATCCCACGTTAAATATTACAAGGAAGCTATTTGAGTAATTGCTTTTCTAACTGTCCATTAATGGTATCTCATTGTGGTTTTGATTTGCATTCACCAATTGATGAGACTGTGATGGTAGGAACTTTGAAGGGGATTTTGGGAGCACATTGAGGCCTAGGGTGAAAAAAGGAATCCTCCTCAGATAAACACTAGAAGATTACTGACTTGTTCTTGTATATGTTTGGCATTCATCTCTCAGAGCCTTTGTCAGATGAGTAGAATTCAAAATTTTCTCCCACTGTTTTTGTCCATTCTGTGAATAGACATTTGCTGTGCACATTGTTTAATGGCATAGAAGTGAATTTTGGCTATGCTGATGAGAAGGTGTTTTAGAGAAGTCCTTGTGTTTCATGCCTATGTCCTGAATGGTTTTTTTTTATTATACTTTAAGTTCTAGGGTACATGTGTATAACATGCAGGTTTGTTACATATGCATACTTGAATTAATCTTGGATGTTGGAAAGGATCCAGTTTCAGCCCATCAATCTCATCATTTATGGTATAACCATTTATTAAAATGCAATCCTCCCCATTTCTTGTTTCTCTCACGTTTGTCAAATATCAGATGGCTGTAGATGTGTGGTACTATTTCTGAGGACTCTGTTCTGTTCCATTGGTCTATATCTCTGATATGGCACCAGTACGATGCTGTTTTGGTTACTTTCTCAGATCTCAACCTCCGTGTTGGGAGATCCACTGCTCTCTTCAAAGTTGTCAGACAGAGTCGTTCGTGCCTGCACAAGTCTCTGCCGCTTCCCTGTTATTTTTAGCTGAGCCGTCCCCAGAGGCGGAGTCTACAGAGACAGGCAGGTTTCCTTGAGCTGCTGTGAGCTCCACCCTGTTGGAGCTTCGCGCTTTGTTTACCTACTTAAGCCTCAGCAATGGCGGGCCCCTCCCCAGCCTCGCTGCTGCCCTGCGATTAGATCGCGGCAGACTGCTGTTAGCAAGGCGG
>CM058079.1:14550185-14596214 GCA_030247045.1 Colobus guereza | reverse complement strand
TTACTGGATTGACTCTATTATCAATACATAATGCTCCTTGTCTCTTGTTACAACTTTGATGTGAAGCCTGTTATTTTCTAATGTTAGTATACTAACCACCTTTCCTTTGATTATGATTTGCATGTAATATCCTTTTTGATTCTTTCACTTTTAAACTATTTGAGCTTTTCAGTGTTATGTAGACAGCATACGGTTAGGTGATGGTTTCTATTATCCATTCTGTGGTTTTCATTGAATAGTTTAGCCCATTTATCTTAAAGTAATTACTCACAAGAAAGGACTTCTCTCATTTTTCTATTCATTTTCTACATGTGCTAAACCAGTTTTTGGCACTTTTTGCCTACATTACTCCATGGGGAGGGTGGGGAGGGATTGCATTGGGAGTTATACCTGATATAAATGATGAATTGATGGGTGCTGACGAATTGATGGGTGCAGCACACCAACATTGCACAAGTATACATATGTAACAAACCTGCACGTTATGCACATGTACCCTAGAACTTAAAGTATATTAAAAAAAAGAAAAATGGGAAAAAAAAAAGAAAGGAAATCTAATCATGAATGAAAAAGATTAAGCTCGAGAACTAGCTTCTAGAGAGAGAGAATTTTAGGAGCAGATGAAAACTCTAAAGCACAGTGCACAGAGTTTTGTGGTGATACTGTATACATAAAATAAGACAATGCAATGATAAAGAAATGATCCAAGATCAATAAAGATCTCTTTGGAATTAAAAATATGATTACTGGAATATCAAGTTCAAAAAAAAGTTGGTACATAAAGTTCAGAAAATTTCCCAGAATATTCACCCCAAAAGGCAAAGTGAATAAAATTATGAAAGAAAATATTAGAGATACAGAAAATGAGGTCAGAATTAACTTAAACCTAACATAGTCATCTAAATTTACTGTCAGAAGACAATGGAACAATCTTTCTAGGTATCACTAAAATTATTTTCTTAATTACAGGCAGTGGCTCACGCCTGTTCTAGCAACAAAGACTAGGTCAGGAAGATTGTTTGGCCCAGGAGTTGTAGATCAGCCTGGGCATCATAGTGAGACTTCATCTCTACAAAAAATATTAAAAATTAGCCAGGCGTGGTGGCACATGCCTGTGTCCTAGCTACTCAGGAGACGGAGGTAGAAGGATTGCTTGAGCCCAGGAGGTCGAGGCTGCAGTGAGCCATGATTGCACCACTGCATTCCAGCCTGAGCAATAGAGCAAGATCCTGTCTCAAAATTTTAAAAAATTAAAAAATTTTTTTTAAAATGGTTTTCACCTAGAATTCTATTCCAGCCAAATCATCATAATATAATAGTTAATAACTAACATAAATTTTAAAATTTAAAAAATCATGTAAAATGCATAATGCTGAAATATTTCTTGTCTACTGCATCCAATCACAGAACTATCTCCCCCTAAAACCAAAAAAAAAAAAAAATCTTCTGTCATTATGGTGTGCATGCTTCTAGTTTTTTTCTCTATAAAGTATAAATAAATAATAAAAAAAAAGAAAATGCAATTCTTAGATAACTTCCTCCTAATTTTTATCCCTGGATATTAGATTTTTCACCTTTGGCCTCAATGAGCTCCTAAATGTCAATTTGCAGAATAGACAAAAGAGTGCTTGCAAATTGATTAATCCAAAGAAAGCTTTAATTGTGTGAGATGAATGCACACATGACAAAGCAGTTTCCCAGAAAGCATCTTTCTAATTTTTGTGTGAAGATATTTCTTTTTCCACCACAGGCATCAAGGAGCTCCCAAATATCCCTTTGCATATTCTTCAAAAACGGTGTTTTGTACAGCTGAATGAAAAGAAAGTTTTAGCTCTGTGAGATGAATGCACACATCACAAAGCAGTTTCTCAGAAAGCTTTTTTCTAGCTTTTGTTCTGGATTGTTTGCTTTTCCGACATTGGTCTCAATGAATACCCAAATGTCAATTCGCAAAAAGGAAAAAAATCATTGTTTCAAAACTGCTGAATCCAAAGACACCTATAATTTGGTAAGTTGAATGCACACATTGCAAAGCAGTTTATCAGAAAGCTTCTTTCTGCTTTTTGTCTGAAGATGTTTCATTTTTCACCATTTTTCACCCATGTGCTCCATAATATCTATCCTTTCACAGATGCTACCAAAACAGTGCTGCCAATCTGCTGAATGAAAAGAAAGATTAAACTATCTGAGATAAATGCACACATCACAAAGCACTTTCTCAGATAGCTTCCTTCTAGTTTTTATCCTTGGATGTTCAGTTTTTCGCCTTTGTTCTCAATAAGATAAAAAAATGCCCATTCATAGAATGGACAAAAATAGAGATTCCACACTGCTGAATCCAAAGAAAGGTTTATCTCTGTCAGATGAATGTACACTTCACAAAGCAGTTTCTCAGAAAGTTTCTTTATAGTTTATTATCTGAAGATGTTTCCTTTTTCACCATAGGCTTCAATGCACTTCCACATAACCCCTCGCAGATTCTTCAAAAACAGTGCATTCAAACTGCTGAATGACAAGAAAAGTTTACATATGCAAGTTAAAGGCACACATAACAAACCAGTTTCTCAGATTGCTTCCTTCTAGTTTTTATTCGGGGATATTCACTTTCTTGACATTGGCCTTAATGAGTTCCCAAATGTCCATTTTCAGAATGGACAAACACAGCATCTTCAAACATCTGAATCCAAATAAATGTTTATCTCTGTGAAGTGAATGCATACATCACAAAGAAGTTTCTCAGAAAGCTTCTTTCTAGTTTTTATGTGAAGATGTTTCCTTTTCACCATAGGCCTCAATGCACTCCCAAATATCCCTTCACAGATTCTACAAAAACAGTGTTTCCAAACTGCTGAATGAAAAGAAAGGTTTAACTCTGTGAGATGAATGCACACATCACAAAGCGGTTTCTCAGATAGCTTCCTTCTAGTTTTTATCCTGGGATACACCTTTTTCACAATTGGTCTCCATGAGCTCCCAAATGTCCACTCACAGAATGGACAAAACAGTGTTTCCAAACTGCTGAATCCAAAGAAAGGTTTAACTCTGTGAGATGAATGCACACATCACAAAGCAGTTTCTCAGAAAGCTTCTTTCTAGTTTTTATCTGAAGATATTTCCTTTTTCACCATAGGCCTCAATGCACTCCCAAATATCCCTTCACAGATTCTACAAAAACAGTGTTTCCAAACTGCTGAATGAAAAGAAAGGTTTAGCCCTGTAAGATGAATGCTCACATCACAAAGCAATTTCTCAGAGGGCTTCTTTCTAGTTTTTATCCTGGGATATTCACTTTTCAGCATTCATGATTGTCCAGTCACAATGGACAAAACAGTGTTTCCAAACTGCTGAATCCAAAGAAAGGTTTAACTCTGTGAGATGAATGCACACATCACAAAGCAGTTTCTCAGAAAGCTTCTTTCTAGTTTTTATCTGAAGATATTTCCTTTTCACCATAGGCCTCAATGCACTCCCAAATATCCCTTCACAGATTCTACAAAAACAGTGTTTCCAAACTGCTGAATGAAAAGAAAGGTTTAACTCTGTGAGATGAATGCACACATCACAAAGCAGTTTCTCAGATAGCTTCTTTCTAGTTTTATCCTGGGATATTTTTTGCCTTTTTCAATGAGCTCCCAAATGTCCATTCGCAGAATGGACAAAACAGTGTTTCAAACTGCTGAATGAAAAGAAATATTTAGCTCTGTGAGATGTATACCCACATCACAAAGCAGTTTCTCAGAAAGCTTCTTTCTAGCTTTTATCTGAAGATATATCCTTTTCACCATAGGCCTCAATGGACTCCCAAATATCCCTTCATAGATTCTACAACAACAGAGTTTCCAAACTGCTGAATGAAAAGAAAGGTTTAGCCCTGTAAGATGAATGCTCACATCACAAAGCAAATGCTAAGAGGGCTTCCTTCTAGTTTTTATCCTGGGATATACACTTTTTCAGCATTGGCCTCAATGAGCTCCTGATTGTCCAGCCCCACAATGGACAAAAACAATGTTTCCAAACTGCTGAATCCAAAGAAAGGTTTAACTCTGTGAGATGAATGCACACATCACAAAGCAGTTTCTCAGAAAGCTTCTTTCTAGTTTTTATCTGAAGATATTTCCTTTTCACCATAGGCCTCAATGCACTCCCAAATATCCCTTCACAGATTCTACAAAACAGTGTTTCCAAACTGCTGAATGAAAAGAAAGGTTTAACTCTGTGAGATGAATGCACACATCACAAAGCAGTTTCTCAGATAGCTTCCTTCTAGTTTTTATCCTGGGATATTCACTTTTCACCATTGGCCTCAATGAGCTCCCAAATGTCCATTCGCAGAATGGACAAAACAGTGTTTCCAAACTGCTGAATCCAAAGAAATGTTTAACTCTGTGAGATGAATGCACACATCACAAAGCAGTTTCTCAGAAAGCTTCTTTCTTGTTTTTATCTGAAGATATTTCCTTTTTCACCATAGGCCTCAATGCTCCCAAATATCCCTTCACAGATTCTACAAAACAGTGTTTCCAAACTGCTGAATGAAAAGAAAGGTTTAACTCTGTGAGATGAATGCACACATCACAAAGCAGTTTCTCAGATAGCTTCCTTCTAGTTTTTATCCGAAGATATTTCCTTTTTCACCATTGGCCTCAATGAGCTCCCTAATGTTCATTCGCAGAATGGACAGAAACTGTGTTTGCAAACTGCTGAATCCAAAGAAAGTTTCAAATATATGAGGAGAATGCATACATCACAAAGCAGTTTCTGAGAATGATTCTTTATAGTTTTTATCTGCAGATGTTTGCTTTTTTTACTGTATGCCTCACTGAGCTCCCAAATATCCCTTCACAGATTCTACAAAAACTGTGTTTCCAAACTTTTGGATGAAAAGAAAGGTTTGCCTTTGTGAGGTGAAAGCTAAACTCACAAAGCAATTTCTCAGATAGCTTCCTTCTTGTTTTGATCTTGGGATATTCACTTTTTCACCATTGGCCTCAATGAGCTATGAAATATCCATTCACAGAATAGACAAACACAATATGTCCAAACTGCTGAATCCAAATAAATGTTTAACTCTGTGAGATGAATGCAATCATCACAAATAAGTTTCTTAGAAAGCATCATTCTAGTTTTTATGTGAAGATATATGTTTTTTTGTTATAGGCCTCAATGCACTCCCAAATATCCCTCTGTAGGTTCTACAAAAACAGTGTTTCCAAACTTCTGAATGAAAAGAAAGGTTTAACACTTCAATCTGAATGCACACATCACTAAGTAGTGTCTCATATAGCTTCTTTCTAGTTTTTATCCAGGCATATAACTTTTTCACAATTGGGCTCTATGAGCTCCCAAATGTCCATTCGCAGAATGGACAAACACAGTGTTTCCAAACTGCTGAATCCAAAGAAATGTTTAACTCTGTGAGATGAATGCACACATCACTAAGCAGTTTCTCATAAGACTTCTCCCTAATTTTTATCTGAAGATGTTTCCTTTTTCACCATAGGACTTGATGAGCTCTCAAATATCCCTTCCCACATTCCACAAAAACAGTTTTTCCAAACTGTTGAATGAAAAGTTTAACTCTGAGATGAATGCACATCACAAGCAGTTTCTCAGATAGCTTCCTTCTAGTTTTTATCTGAAGATATTTGCTTTTTCACCATTGGCCTCAATGAGCTCCAAAATGTCCATTCACAGAATGGACAAAAAGAGTGTTTCCAAACTGCTGAATCCAAACAAATGTTTAACTCTGTGAGATGAATGCATACATCACAAAGCAGTTTCTCAGAAAGCTTCTAATTTTTATCTGAAGATGCTTCCTTTTTCACAATAGGCCTCAATGCTCCCAAATATCCCTTCACAGATTCTACAAAACAGTGTTTCCAAACTGCTGAATGAAAAGAAAGGTTTAACTCTGTGAGATGAATGCACATCACAAGCAGTTTCTCAGATAGCTTCCTTCTAGTTTTTATCTGAAGATGTTTCCTTTTTCACCATTGGCCTCAATGAGCTCCAAAATGTCCATTCGCAGAATGGACAAAACAGTGTTTCCAAACTGCTGAATCCAAAGAAAGGTTTAACTCTGTGAGATGAATGCACACATCACAAAGCAGTTTCTCAGAAAGCTTCTTTCTAGTTTTTATCTGAAGATGTTTCCTTTTTCACCATAGGCCTCAATGTGCTCCCAAATATCCCTTCACAGATTCTACAAAACAGTGTTTTCAAACTGCTGAATGAAAAGAAAGTTTTAACTCTGTGAGATGAATGCACACATCACAAGCAGTTTCTCAGATATCTTCCTTCTAGTTTTATCCTGGGATATTTGCTTTTTGCCATTGGCCTCAATGAGCTCCCAAATGTCCATTCGCAGAATGGACAAAAACAGTGTTTCCAAACTGCTGAATTCACATAAATTTTATCTCTTTTAGATGAAAGCACATATCAAAAAGCGGTTTCTCAGGAAGCTTCTTTCTTGTTTTTATCTGAAGATGTTTGCTTTTTCAACATAATACTCAATGCGCACCCAAATATCTCTTTGAAAATTCTTCAAAAACAGCATTTCCAATCTGCTGAATGGAAAGAAAGATTTAACTCTGCAGGATGAATGCTTACACCACAAAGTGGTTTCTCAGATAGCTTTCTTCTTGTTTTTATTTTGGGATATTTGCTTTTTTGCCATTGGCCTCAATGAGCTCCCAAAGGTCCATTTGCATGATGGACAAAAACAGTGCTTCCAAACTGTTGAATCCAAATAAAGTTTTAACCCTGTGAGACGAATACACACAGCACAAAGCAGTTTCTCAGAAAGCCTCTTTCATATTTTATCTGAAGATGTTTCCATTTTCACCATAGTATTCAATGTGCTCCCAAATATCCCTTGCACTATCTACAAAAACTGTTTATCAAAACTGCTGAATGAAAAGAAATGTTTAACTCTGCAAGATGAATGCACACATCACAAACTGGTTCCTCTGATAGGTTCCTTCTAGTGTTTTTTCCTGGGATATTTGCTTATTCGCCTTTGGCCTCAATGAGCTCCCAAATTTCCATTTGCTGAATGGACAAAACAGTGTTTCCAAACTGCTGAATCAAAGAAAGGTTTAACACTGTGAGATGAATACACACATCACAAAGCAGTTTCTCAGAAGCTTCTTTCTAGTTTTTATCTGAAGATGTTTCCTTTTTCACCATTGGCCTCAATGAGCTCCCAAATATCCCTTTAAAGATTCTACAAAGACAGTGTTTCCAAACTGCTGAATGAAAAGAAAGTTTAACTCTGTGAGATGAATGCACACATCACAAAGCAGTTTCTCAGATAGCTTCCTTCTAGTTTTTATCTGAAGATATTTCCTTTTTTGCCATTGGCCTCAATGAGCTCCCAAATGTCCATTTGCAGAATGGACAAAACAGTGTTTCAAACTGCTGAATGAAAAGAAAGGTTTAACTCTGTGAGATGAATGCACACATCACAAAGCAGTTTCTCAGAAAGCTTCTTTCTAGTTTTTATCTGAAGATGTTTCCTTTTTCACCATAGGCCTCAATGCACTCCCAAATATCCCTTTGCAGATTCTACAAAACAGTGTTTCCAAACTGCTGAATGAAAAGAAAGGTTTAACTCTGTGAGATGAATGCACACATCACAAAGCAGTTTCTCAGACAGCTTCTTTCTAGTTTTTATCTGAGGATATTTCCTTTTTCACCTTTGGCCTCAATGAGCTCCCAAATGTCCATTCACAGAATGGACAAAACAGTGTTTCCAAACTGCTGAATCCAAAGAAAGGTTTAACTCTGTGAGATGAATGCACACATCACAAAGCAGTTTCTCAGAAAGCTTCTTTCTAGTTTTTATCTGAAGATGTTTCCTTTTTCACCATAGGCCTCAATGAGCTCCCAAATATCCCTTCACAGATTCTACAAAAACAGTGTTTCCAAACTGCTGAATGAAAAGAAAGTTTATCTCTGTGAGATGAATGCACACATCACAAAGCCGTTTCTCAGATAGCTTCCTTCTAGTTTTTATCTTAGGATATTTGCTTTTTCACCATTGGCCTCAATGAGCTCCCAAATGTCCATTCACAGAATGGACAAAACTGTGTTTCCAAACTGTTGAATCCAAAGAAAGGTTTAACTTGGTGAGATGAATGCATACATCACAAAGCAGTTTCTCAGAAAGCTTGTTTCTAGTTTTTATCTGAAGATGATTCCTTTTTCACCATAGGCCTCAAAGTACTCCCAAATATCCCTTCGCACAGTCTACAAAAACAGTGTTTCCAAACTGCTGAGCGATCAAATTTAACTCTGTGAGTTGAATGCACACATCACACAGCAGTTTCTCAGATAGCTTATTTCTAGTTTTTATACTGGAATATTCTCTTTTTCACCTTTGGCCTCAGTGAGCTCCCAAATGTCCACTTGCAGAATGGACAAAAACATTGTTTCCAATCTGCTGAATCCAAAGAATGGTTTAAATCTGTGAGATTTAAGAAAGATTTAACTGTGTGAGATGAATTCACACATCACAAATCAGTTTCTCACAAAGCTTCTTTCTAGTTTTTATCTGAAGAAGTTTCCTTTTCACCTTAGGCCTGAATGCACTCCCAAATATGCCTTCATGGATTCTTCAAAAACAGTGTTTCCAAACGGCTGAATTAAAAGAAAGATTTAACTCCAGGAGATGAATACACCCATCAACAACCAGTTTTTCAGATAGCTTCCTTCTAGTTTTTATCTGGTATTCCCTTTTTTGCTATTCTAATCAATGAGTTCCCAAATGTCCACTAGCAGAATAGACAAAAACAGTGTTTCCAAACTGCTGAATCTGAAGAAATTTTATCTCTGGGAGATGAATGTACTTATGAAAAAGCAGTTTCTCAGGAAGCTTCTTTCTTGTTTTTATCTGAAGATGTTTCCTTTTCCAACATAGGACTCAAAGTGCTCCTACATATCCCTTCACAGATTCTACAAAACAGTGTTCTCAAACTGCCAAATGAAAAGAAAGTTTTAAGTCCACAGGGTGAATGCTTACATCACAAAGCAGTTTCTCAGATAGCTTCCTTCTCATTTTTATCATGGGATATTCGCTTTTTTGCCATTGGCCTCAATGAGCTCCCAAATGTCCATTCAGAATGGACAAAACAGTGTTTCAAACTGCTGAATCCAAAGAAAGTTTAACTCTGTGAGATGAATGCACATCACAAAGCAGTTTCTCAGAAAGCTTCTTCTAGTTTTTATCTGAAGATATTTCCTTTTTCACCATAGGCCTCAATGCTCCCAAATGTCCATTCAGAATGGACAAAACAGTGTTTCAAACTGCTGAATCCAAAGAAAGTTTAACTCTGTGAGATGAATACATCACAAAGCAGTTTCTCAGATAGCTTCTTCTAGTTTTTATCTGAAGATGTTTCCTTTTTCACCATAGGCCTCAATGCACTCCAAATATCCTTCACAGATTCTACAAAACAGTGTTTCAAACTGCTGAATGAAAAGAAAGGTTTAACTCTGTGAGATGAATGCACACATCACAAAGCAGTTTCTCAGATAGTTTCCTTCTTCTTTTTTTCATGGGATATTCACTTTTTTGCCATTGGCCTCAATGAGCTCCCAAATGTCCACTCACAGAATGGACTAAAACAGTTTTTGGAAAATGCTGAATCCAAAGAAAGTTTTAACTCTGTGAGATGAAAGCACATATCAAAGAGCAGATTCTCTCAAAGCTTCTTTCGTGTTTTTATCTGAAGATGTTCACTTTTTCACTATGGGCCTCAAAGCACTCCCAAATATCCCTTTGTAAATTCTACAAAAACAGTGTTTCCAAACTGCTGAATGAAAAGAAAGTTTAACTCTGAGATGAATGCACACATCACAAAGTGGTTTCTCAGATAGCTTCTTCTAGTTTTATCCTGGGATATTCCTTTTTCACCATTGGCCTCAATGAGCTCCCAAATGTCCATTTCAGAATGGACAAAAACAGTTTTTCCAGACTGCTGAATCCAAAGAAAGGTTTAACTCTGTGAGATGAATGCACACATCACAAGCAGTTTCTCAGAAAGCTTCTTCTAGTTTTTATCTGAAGATGTTTCCTTTTCACCATTGGCCTCAATGAGCTCCCAAATATCCTTTGCAGATTCTACAAAACAGTGTTTCCAAACTGCTGAATGAAAAGAAAGTTTAACTCTGTGAGATGAATGCACACATCACAAAGCAGTTTCTCAGATAGCTTCCTTCTAGTTTTATCCTGGGATATTCACTTTTTGCCATTGGCCTCAATGAGCTCCCAAATGTCCATTGCAGAATGGACAAAACAGTGTTTCAAACTGCTGAATCCAAAGAAAGTTTAACTCTGTGAGATGAATGCACACATCACAAAGCAGTTTCTCAGAAAGCTTCTTCTAGTTTTTATCTGAAGATGTTTCCTTTTCACCATAGGCCTCAATGTGCTCCCAAATATCCCTTTGCAGATTTTACAAAACAGTGTTTCCAAACTGCTGAATGAAAAGAAAGTTTAACTCTGTGAGATGAATGCACACATCACAAAGCAGTTTCTCAGATAGCTTCTTCTAGTTTTTATCTGAGGATATTTCCTTTTCACCATTGGCCTCAATGAGCTCCCAAATGTCCATTCAGAATGGACAAAACAGTGTTTCCAAACTGCTGAATCCAAAGAAACGTTTAACTCTGTGAGATGAATGCACACATCACAAAGCAGTTTCTCAGAAAGCTTCTTTTAGTTTTTATCTGAAGATATTTCCTTTTTCACCATAGGCCTCAATGCTCCCAAATGTCCATTCACAGAATGGACAAAACAGTGTTTCCAAACTGCTGAATGAAAAGAAAGGTTTAACTCTGTGAGATGAATGCACACATCACAAAGCAGTTTCTCAGATAGCTTCCTTCTAGTTTTTATCTGAGGATATTTCCTTTTTCACCATTGGCCTCAATGAGCTCCCAAATATCCTTCACAGATTCTACAAAACAGTGTTTCCAAACTGCTGAATCAAAGAAAGGTTTAACTCTGTGAGATGAATGCACACATCACAAAGCAGTTTCTCAGAAAGCTTCTTCTAGTTTTTATCTGAAGATATTTCCTTTTTCACCATAGGCCTCAATGCTCAAATATCCCTTTGCAGATTCTACAAAACAGTGTTTCCAAACTGCTGAATGAAAAGAAAGTTTAACTCTGTGAGATGAATGCACACATCACAAAGCAGTTTCTCAGATAGCTTCCTTCTAGTTTTTATCTGAAGATATTCCTTTTTCACCATTGGCCTCAATGAGCTCCCAAATGTCCATTCAGAATGGACAAAACAGTGTTTCCAAACTGCTGAATCCAAAGAAAGTTTAACTCTGTGAGATGAATGCACACATCACAAAGCAGTTTCTCAGAAAGCTTCTTCTAGTTTTTATCTGAAGATATTTCCTTTTTCACCATAGGCCTCAATGAGCTCCCAAATATCCTTTGCAGATTCTACAAAACAGTGTTTCCAAACTGCTGAATGAAAAGAAAGGTTTAACTCTGTGAGATGAATGCACACATCACAAAGCAGTTTCTCAGATAGCTTCCTTCTAGTTTTTATCTGAGGATATTTACTTTTTCACCATTGGCCTCAATGAGCTCCCAAATATCCATTTGCAGAATGGACAAAACAGTGTTTCCAAACTGCTGAATCCAAAGAAAGGTTTAACTCTGTGAGATGAATGCACACATCACAAAGCAGTTTCAGAAAGCTTCTTCTAGTTTTTATCTGAAGATATTTCCTTTTTCACCATAGGCCTCAATGCTCCCAAATATCCTTTGCAGATTCTACAAAACAGTGTTTCAAACTGCTGAATGAAAAGAAAGGTTTAACTCTGAGATGAATGCACACATCACAAAAGTTTCTCAGATAGCTTCCTTCTAGTTTTTATCTGATATTTCCTTTTCACCATTGGCCTCAATGAGCTCAAATGTCCATTGCAGAATGGACAAAACAGTGTTTCCAAACTGCTGAATCCAAAGAAAGGTTTAACTCTGTGAGATGAATGCACACATCACAAAGCAGTTTCTCAGAAAGCTTCTTCTAGTTTTTATCTGAAGAT
This sequence comes from Colobus guereza, assembly GCA_030247045.1. Lineage (NCBI taxonomy): Eukaryota > Metazoa > Chordata > Mammalia > Primates > Cercopithecidae > Colobus > Colobus guereza. The sequence goes on along the minus strand of CM058079.1, from coordinate 14,584,142 downwards.
GTTTCCTTTTCACCATAGGCCTCAATGCACTCCAAATATCCTTCACAGATTCTACAAAACAGTGTTTCCAAACTGCTGAATGAAAAGAAAGGTTTAACTCTGAGATGAATGCACACATCACAAAGCAGTTTCTCAGATAGCTTCTTCTAGTTTTTATCTGGATATTTCCTTTTCACCATTGGCCTCAATGAGCTCCCAAATATCCATTTGCAGAATGGACAAAACAGTGTTTCAAACTGCTGAATGAAAAGAAAGTTTAACTCTGAGATGAATGCACACATCACAAGCAGTTTCTCAGAAGCTTCTTTCTAGTTTTTATCTGAAGATATTCCTTTTTCACCATAGGCCTCAATGCACTCCAAATATCCCTTCACAGATTCTACAAAACAGTGTTTCCAAACTGAATGAAAAGAAAGTTTAACTCTGAGATGAATGCACACACAAAGCAGTTTCTCAGATAGCTTCCTTCTAGTTTTTATCTGAGGATATTTCCTTTTCACCATTGGCCTCAATGAGCTCCCAAATGTCCATTGCAGAATGGACAAAACAGTGTTTCAAACTGCTGAATGAAAAGGTTTAACTGTGAGATGAATGCACACATCACAAAGCAGTTTCTCAGAAGCTTCTTCTAGTTTTTATCTGAAGATATTTCTTTTTCACCATAGGCCTCAATGAGCTCCCAAATATCCCTTTGCAGATTCTACAAAACAGTGTTTCAAACTGCTGAATGAAAAGAAAGTTTAACTGTGAGATGAATGCACATCACAAAGTTTCTCAGATAGCTTCTTCTAGTTTTTATCTGGGATATTCCTTTTTCACCATTGACCTCAATGAGCTCCCAAATGTCCATTCACAGAATGGACAAAACAGTGTTTCCAAACTGCTGAATGAAAAGAAAGGTTTAACTCTGAGATGAATGCATACATCACAAAGCAGTTTCTCAGAAAGCTTCTTTCTAGTTTTTATCTGAAGATATTTCCTTTTCACCATAGGCCTCAATGACTCCCAAATATCCTTCACAGATTCTACAAAACAGTGTTTCCAAACTGCTGAATGAAAAGAAAGTTTAACTCTGAGATGAATGCACACATCACAAAGCAGTTTCTCAGAAAGCTTCTTCTAGTTTTTATCTGGGATATTCCTTTTTCACCATAGGCCTCAATGAGCTCCCAAATGTCCATTCAGAATGGACAAAACAGTGTTTCAAACTGCTGAATCCAAAGAAAAGTTTAACTGTGAGATGAATGCACACACAAAGCAGTTTCTCAGAAAGCTTTTCTAGTTTTTATCTGAAGATGTTTCCTTTTTCACCATAGGCCTCAATGAGCTCCAAATGTCCATTTGCAGAATGGACAAAACAGTGTTTCCAAACTGCTGAATGAAAAGAAGGTTTAACTCTGTGAGATGAATGCACACATCAAAGCAGTTTCTCAGATAGCTTCCTTCTAGTTTTATCCTGGATATTCTTTTTCACCATTGGCCTCAATGAGCTCCAAATGTCCATTCACAGAATGGACAAAACAGTGTTTCAAACTGCTGAATCCAAAGAAAAGTTTAATTCTGTGAGATGAATGCACACATCAAAGCAGTTTCTCAGAAGCTTCTTCTAGTTTTTATCTGAAGATGTTTCCTTTTTCACATTGGCCTCAATGAGCTCCCAAATATCCTTCACAGATTCTACAAAACAGTGTTTCCAAACTGAATGAAAAGAAAGGTTTAACTGTGAGATGAATGCACACATCACAAAGCAGTTTCTCAAAGCTTCTTCTAGTTTTATCCTGGATATTCTTTTTCACCATTGGCCTCAATGAGCTCCAAATGTCCATTTGCAGAATGGACAAAACAGTGTTCCAAACTGCTGAATCCAAAGAAAAGTTTAACTCTGTGAGATGAATGCACACATCACAAGCAGTTTCTCAGATAGCTTCTTCTAGTTTTTATCTGAAGATGTTTCCTTTTTCACCATAGGCCTCAATGCACTCCCAAATATCCTTCAGATTCTACAAAACAGTGTTTCCAAACTGCTGAATGAAAAGAAAGGTTTAACTGTGAGATGAATGCACACATCACAAAGCAGTTTCTCAGAAAGCTTCTTTCTAGTTTTATCCTGGATATTCTTTTTCACCATTGGCCTCAATGAGCTCAAATGTCCATTTGCAGAATGGACAAAACAGTGTTTCCAAACTGCTGAATCCAAAGAAAAGTTTAACTCTGTGATGAATGCACACATCAAAGCAGTTTCTCAAAGCTTCTTCTAGTTTTTATCTGAAGATGTTTCCTTTTCACCATAGGCCTCAATGGACTCCCAAATATCCCTTTCAGATTCTACAAAACAGTGTTCCAAACTGCTGAATGAAAAGAAAGTTTAACTCTGAGATGAATGCACATCACAAAGTTTCTCAGATAGCTTCTTCTAGTTTTTATCTGAGGATATTTCCTTTTCACCATTGGCCTCAATGAGCTCCAAATGTCCATTCAGAATGGACAAAACAGTGTTTCCAAACTGCTGAATGAAAAGAAAGGTTTAACTGTGAGATGAATGCACACATCAAAGCAGTTTCTCAGAAAGCTTTTCTAGTTTTTATCTGAAGATGTTTCCTTTTTCACATTGGCCTCAATGAGCTCCAAATGTCCATTTGCAGAATGGACAAAACAGTGTTTCCAAACTGCTGAATGAAAAGAAGGTTTAACTGTGAGATGAATGCACACATCACAAGCAGTTTCTCAGATAGCTTCCTTCTAGTTTTTATCTGGATATTCTTTTTCACCATTGGCCTCAATGAGCTCCAAATGTCCATTTGCAGAATGGACAAAACAGTGTTTCCAAACTGCTGAATCCAAAGAAAGGTTTAACACTGTGAGATGAATACACACATCACAAAGTTTCTCAGAAAGCTTCTTTCTAGTTTTTATCTGAAGATGTTTTTTCACCATAGGCCTCAATGTGCTCCCAAATATCCTTTGCAGATTCTACAAAACAGTGTTTCAAACTGCTGAATCAAAGAAAGTTTAACTCTGTGAGATGAATGCACACATCACAAGCAGTTTCTCAGATAGCTTCTTCTAGTTTTTATCTGAGGATATTTCCTTTTCACCATAGGCCTCAATGCTCCCAAATATCCATTCACAGAATGGACAAAACAGTGTTTCCAAACTGCTGAATGAAAAGAAAGTTTAACTCTGTGAGATGAATGCACACATCAAAGCAGTTTCTCAGAAAGCTTTTCTAGTTTTTATCTGAAGATATTTCTTTTCACCATTGGCCTCAATGAGCTCCAAATGTCCATTTGCAGAATGGACAAAACAGTTTCCAAACTGCTGAATGAAAAGAAAGTTTAACTCTGAGATGAATGCACATCACAAAGTGGTTTCTCAGAAAGCTTCTTCTAGTTTTTATCTGGATATTCTTTTTCCATTGGCCTCAATGAGCTCCAAATGTCCATTTGCAGAATGGACAAAAACAGTGTTTCCAAACTGCTGAATCAAAGAAAGTTTAACTCTGTGAGATGAATGCACACATCAAAGCAGTTTCTCAGAAAGCTTCTTCTAGTTTTTATCTGAAGATGTTTCCTTTTTCACCATAGGCCTCAATGCACTCCCAAATATCCTTTGCAGATTCTACAAAACAGTGTTTCCAAACTGCTGAATGAAAAGAAAGTTTAACTCTGAGATGAATGCACACATCACAAAGTGGTTTCTCAGAAAGCTTTTTCTAGTTTTATCTGGATATTCTTTTTCCATTGGCCTCAATGAGCTCAAATGTCCATTTGCAGAATGGACAAAACAGTGTTTCCAAACTGCTGAATAAAGAAAAGTTTAACTCTGTGAGATGACTACACACATCACAAAGCAGTTTCTCAGAAAGCTTCTTTCTTTTTTATCTGAAGATGTTTCCTTTTTCACCATAGGCCTCAATGTGCTCCCAAATATCCTTTGCAGATTCTACAAAACAGTTTCCAAACTGCTGAATGAAAAGAAAGTTTAACTCTGTGAGATGAATGCACACATCACAAAGGTTTCTCAGATAGCTTCCTTCTAGTTTTATCTGGATATTCTTTTTCCATTGGCCTCAATGAGCTCCAAATGTCCATTTGCAGAATGGACAAAACAGTGTTTCAAACTGCTGAATGAAAAGAAAGTTTAACTCTGTGAGATGAATACACATCACAAAGCAGTTTCTCAGAAAGCTTCTTCTAGTTTTATCTGAAGATGTTTCCTTTTTCACCATAGGCCTCAATGCTCCAAATATCCTTCACAGATTCTACAAAACAGTGTTTCCAAACTGCTGAATGAAAAGAAAGTTTAACTGTGAGATGAATGCACACATCACAAAGTTTCTCAGATAGCTTCTTCTAGTTTTATCTGGATATTCCTTTTTCACCATTGGCCTCAATGAGCTCCAAATGTCCATTTGCAGAATGGACAAAACAGTGTTTCCAAACTGCTGAATCAAAGAAAGGTTTAACTCTGTGAGATGAATGCACACATCAAAGCAGTTTCTCAGAAAGCTTCTTCTAGTTTTATCTGAAGATGTTTCCTTTTTCACCATAGGCCTCAATGCTCCAAATATCCTTTGCAGATTCTACAAAACAGTGTTTCCAAACTGCTGAATGAAAAGAAAGTTTAACTCTGTGAGATGAATGCACATCACAAAGCAATTTCTCAGATAGTTTCTTCTAGTTTTTATCTGGATATTCCTTTTTCACCATTGGCCTCAATGAGCTCCCAAATGTCCATTCACAGAAAGGACAAAAACACTGTTTCCAAACTGCTGAATCCAAAGAAATATTTAGCTCTGTGAGATGCATGAACACATCACAAAGCAGTTTCTCAGAATGCTTATTTCTTATTTTTATCTGAAGATGTTTCCTTTCTCACCATAGGCTTCAAATTGCTCCCAAATATCCTTTCACAAATTCTACAAAAATAGTCTTTCCAAACTGCTGAATGAAAAGAAAGTTTTAACCCTTTGATATGAATGCACATATCACAAAGAAGTTTCTCAGATAGCTTCCTTCTAGTTTTTATCCTGGGATATTCCTTTTTCACCATTGGCCTCAATGAGCTCCAAATGTCCATTCAGAATGGACAAAACAGTGTTTCCAAACTGCTGAATCCAAAGAAATGTTTAACTCTGAGATGAATGCACATCACAAAGCAGTTTCTCAGAAAGCTTCTTCTAGTTTTTATCTGAAGATATTTCCTTTTTCACCAGGCCTCAATGCACTCCCAAATATCCTTCACAGATTCTACAAAACAGTGTTTCCAAACTGCTGAATGAAAAGAAAGTTTAACTCTGTGAGATGAATGCACACATCAAAGCAGTTTCTCAGAAAGCTTTTTCTAGTTTTTATCTGGATATTCCTTTTTCACCATTGGCCTCAATGAGCTCCAAATGTCCATTTGCAGAATGGACAAAACAGTTTTCCAAACTGCAGAATAAAAAACAGTGTTTCAAACTGCTGAATGAAAAGAAAGTTTAACTCTGTGAGATGAATGCACACATCACAAAGCAGTTTCTCAGAAAGCTTCTTTCTAGTTTTTATCTGAAGATATTCCTTTTTCACCATAGGCCTCAATGCTCCCAAATATCCTTCAGATTCTACAAAACAGTGTTTCCAAACTGCTGAATGAAAAGAAAGGTTTAACTCTGTGATGAATGCACACATCACAAGCAGTTTCTCAGATAGCTTCTTCTAGTTTTTATCCTGGGATATTCCTTTTTCACCATTGGCCTCAATGAGCTCCAAATGTCCATTGCAGAATGGACAAAACAGTGTTTCCAAACTGCTGAATGAAAAGAAAAGTTTAACTCTGAGATGAATGCACATCACAAAGCAGTTTCTCAGAAGCTTCTTTCTTGTTTTTATCTGAAGATGTTTCCTTTTTCACCATAGGCCTCAATGCTCCCAAATATCCTTCACAGATTCTACAAAACAGTGTTCCAAACTGCTGAATGAAAAGAAAGTTTAACTGTGAGATGAATGCACATCACAAAGCAGTTTCTCAGATAGCTTCCTTCTAGTTTTTATCCTGGGATATTCCTTTTTCACCATTGGCCTCAATGAGCTCCCAAATGTCCATTCACAGAATGGACAAAACAGTTTCTCAGAAAGCTTCTTCTAGTTTTTATCTGAAGATATTCCTTTTTCACCATAGGCCTCAATGCTCCCAAATATCCATTCAGAATGGACAAAACAGTGTTTCAAACTGCTGAATGAAAAGAAAAGTTTAACTCTGTGAGATGAATTCACACATCACAAAGTTTCTCAGATAGCTTCTTCTAGTTTTTATCTGAAGATGTTTCCTTTTTCACCATAGGCCTCAATGCACTCCCAAATATCCTTCACAGATTCTACAAAACAGTGTTTCCAAACTGCTGAATGAAAAGAAAGGTTTAACTCTGTGAGATGAATGCACACATCACAAGCAGTTTCTCAGATAGCTTCTTCTAGTTTTATCTGATATTCCTTTTTCACCATTGGCCTCAATGAGCTCCCAAATGTCCATTCACAGAATGGACAAAACAGTGTTTCCAAACTGCTGAATAAAGAAAAGTTTAACTCTGTGAGATGAATGCACATCACAAAGCAGTTTCAGAAAGCTTCTTTCTAGTTTTATCTGAAGATGTTTCCTTTTTCACCATAGGCCTCAATGCTCCCAAATATCCCTTTGCAGATTCTAAAAACAGTGTTTCCAAACTGCTGAATGAAAAGAAAAGTTTAACTCTGAGATGAATGCTCACATCACAAAGGTTTCTCAGATAGCTTCTTCTAGTTTTATCCTGGGATATTCCTTTTTCACCATTGGCCTCAATGAGCTCCCAAATGTCCATTTGCAGAATGGACAAAACAGTGTTTCCAAACTGCTGAATCAAAGAAAAGTTTAACTCTGTGAGATGAATGCACACATCACAAAGCAGTTTCTCAGAAAGCTTCTTCTAGTTTTATCTGAGATATTTCCTTTTTCACCATTGGCCTCAATGAGCTCCCAAATATCCTTCACAGATTCTACAAAACAGTGTTTCCAAACTGCTGAATGAAAAAGTTTAACTCTGTGAGATGAATGCACACATCACAAAGCAGTTTCTCAGAAAGCTTCTTTCTAGTTTTATCCTGGGATATTCTTTTTCCATTGGCCTCAATGAGCTCAAATGTCCATTTGCAGAATGGACAAAACAGTGTTTCCAAACTGCTGAATGAAAAGAAAGTTTAACTCTGTGATGAATGCACATCACAAAGCAGTTTCTCAGAAAGCTTTCTAGTTTTATCTGAAGATGTTTCCTTTTTCACCATAGGCCTCAATGATCCCAAATATCCTTTGCAGATTCTACAAAACAGTGTTTCCAAACTGAATGAAAAGAAAGTTTTAACTGTGAGATGAATGCACACATCACAAAGCAGTTTCTCAGAAAGCTTTTCTAGTTTTATCCTGGGATATTCCTTTTTCACCATTGGCCTCAATGAGCTCCAAATGTCCATTCAGAATGGACAAAACAGTGTTTCCAAACTGCTGAATCCAAAGAATGTTTAACTCGAGATGAATGCACACATCACAAAGCAGTTTCTCAGAAAGCTTCTTCTAGTTTTTATCTGAAGATGTTTCCTTTTTCACCATAGGCCTCAATGCTCCCAAATATCCTTTGCAGATTCTACAAAACAGTGTTTCCAAACTGCTGAATGAAAAGAAAGTTTAACTCTGAGATGAATGCACACATCACAAAGCAGTTTCTCAGATAGCTTCCTTCTAGTTTTATCCTGGATATTCTTTTTCCATTGGCCTCAATGAGCTCAAATGTCCATTCAGAATGGACAAAAACAGCGTTTCCAAACTGCGGAATCCAAAGAAAGGTTTAACTCAGTGAGATGAATGCAACCATCACAAAGCAGTTTCTCAGAAAGCTTCTTCTAGTTTTATCTGATATTCCTTTTTCACCATAGGCCTCAATGCACCCCAAATATCCTTCACAGATTCTACAAAACAGTGTTTCCAAACTGCTGAATGAAAAGAAAGTTTAACTCGAGATGAATGCACATCACAAAGTTTCTCAGAAAGCTTTTCTAGTTTTATCCTGGGATATTCTTTTTCCATTGGCCTCAATGAGCTCAAATGTCCATTCACAGAATGGACAAAACAGTGTTTCCAAACTGCTGAATGAAAGAAGTTTAACTCTGTGAGATGAATGCACATCAAAGCAGTTTCAGAAAGCTTCTTCTAGTTTTTATCTGAAGATATTTTCACCATTGGCCTCAATGAGCTCCCAAATATCCTTCACAGATTCTACAATACAGTGTTCCCAAACTGCTGAAAGAAAAGAACATTTTAATTCTGTGAGATGAATGCACACTCTACAAGGTGGCTTCTCAGATAGGTTCCTCCTAGTTTTTAATCCTTGGATATTCACTTTTTTTGCCATTGACCTCAAAGAGTTTCCAAATTTCCAACCGCAGAATAGACAAAACTGTTTCCAAACTGCTGAATTTAAAGACCTGTTTAACTCTCTGAGATGAATACATACATCACAAAGCAGTTTCTCAGAAAGATTCTTTCTAGTCTTTATCTGAAGATGTTTCCATTTTCACTATAGGCCTCAATGCACTCCCACATATGCCTTCACAGATTCTACATAAACAGTGTTTCCAAACTGCTGAATGAAAGGAAATGTTTACTTCTGCGAGGTGAATGCACACATCAAAAAGTGGTTTCTCAGATAGATTCCTTCTAGTTTTTATCCTTGGATATTCACTTTTTCCCATTAGCCTCAATGAGCTCCTAAATGTCCACTTGCAGAATGGACTAAAACAGTGTTTCCAAATTGCTAAATCCAAGGAAAAGTTTTACTCTGTGAGATGAATGCAAACATCAGAAATCAGTTTCTCAGAATGCTTCTACCTAGCTTTTATCTGAAGATGTTTCCTTTTTCACCATAGGCCTACCTGCACTTGAAAATATCCATTCACAGATTCTATAAAAAGTGTTTCCAAACTGCTGAATTAAAAGAAAGTTTTAACTCTGAGATGAATGCACATCACAAAGCAGTTTCTCAGAAAGCTTTTCTAGTTTTTATCTGGATATTCTTTTCACCATTGGCCTCAATGAGCTCCCAAATGTCCATTCAGAATGGACAAAACAGTGTTTCAAACTGCTGAATCCAAAGAAAGGTTTAACTCTGAGATGAATGCACACATCAAAGCAGTTTCTCAGAAAGCTTCTTCTAGTTTTTATCTGGATATTCACTTTTTCCATTGGCCTCAATGAGCTCCAAATGTCCATTTGCAGAATGGACAAAACAGTGTTTCCAAACTGCTGAATGAAAAAGTTTTAACTCTGAGATGAATGCACACATCACAGCAGTTTCTCAGAAAGCTTCTTCTAGTTTTTATCTGAAGATGTTTCCTTTTTCACCATAGGCCTCAATGCTCCCAAATGTCCATTTGCAGAATGGACAAAACAGTGTTTCCAAACTGCTGAATGAAAAGAAAGGTTTAACTCGAGATGAATGCACACATCACAAAGCAGTTTCTCAGAAAGCTTCTTCTAGTTTTTATCTGAAGATGTTTTTCACCATAGGCCTCAATGCACTCCCAAATATCCTTCACAGATTCTACAAAACAGTGTTTCCAAACTGAATGAAAAGAAAGGTTTAACTCTGTGAGATGAATGCACATCACAAAGTTTCTCAGATAGCTTCTTCTAGTTTTTATCCTGGGATATTCCTTTTTCACCATTGGCCTCAATGAGTTCCAAATGTCCATTCACAGAATGGACAAAACAGTGTTCCAAACTGCTGAATGAAAGAAGGTTTAACTCTGTGAGATGAATTCACATCACAAAGCAGTTTCAGAAAGCTTTTCTAGTTTTTATCTGAAGATGTTTCCTTTTCACCATAGGCCTCAATGCACCCCAAATATCCTTCACAGATTCTACAAAACAGTTTCAAACTGCTGAATAAAAAGAAAGGTATAACTCTGTGAGATGAATGCACACATCAGAAAGCCCTTTATCAGATAGCTTCCTTCTAGTTTTTATCTGGATATTCTTTTCACCATTGGCCTCAATGAGTTCCAAATGTCCATTTGCAGAATGGAAAAACAGTGTTTCCAAACCGCTGAATCAAAAGAAATATTTATATCCGTGAGATGAATGAACATATCACAAAGCAGTTTCCCTGAAGTGTTCCTTCTAGTTTTTATCAGAAGATATTTCTTTGATCACCATAGGCCTCAATGTGCTCCCAAATAACCATTTGCACATTCTACAAATGTCGATTTTCCAAACTGCAGAATGAAAAGAATTGTTTAACTCTGCAAGATGAATGCATCACAAAGGAGTTTCTCAGATAGAATGCCTCAAGTTTCTATCCTGGAATATTCACTTTTTTGACATTCGCCTCAATGAGCTCCAAAATGTCCATTCACAGAATTGAGAAAATTAGTGTTTCCAAATTGCTGAATTCAAAGAAAGTTTAACTCTCTGAAATGAATGCAAACATCACAAGGCCGTTTATCAGAAAGCTTCCTGCTAATTTTTACTTGAAGATGTTCCCTTTTTCACCATAGGCCTCAGTGCACTCCCAAATATCCCTTTGCAAATTCTGCAAAAAGAGTGTTTCCAAACTTCTGAATGAAAAGAAAGGTTTAACCCCGTGAGATGAATTCTCACATCACAAAGCGGTTTCTCAGATAGCTTCCTTCTAGTTTTTATCCTGGATATTCACTTTTTCATTGGCCTCAATGAGTTCCAAATGTCCATTGGCAGAATGACAAAAACAGTATTTCCAAACTGCTGAATCCAAACAAATATTTACGTCTGTGAGATGAGTGAACATATCACAAAGCAGTGTTTCCAAACTGCTGAATCCAAAGAAAGTTTAACTGTGAGATGAATGCACACATCACAAAGCAGTTTTTCAGAAAGCTTTTCTAGTTTTTATCTGAAGATGTTTCCTTTTCACCATAGGCCTCAATGCACTCCCAAATATCCTTCACAGATTCTACAAAACAGTGTTTCCAAACTGCTGAATGAAAAGAAAGTTTAACTCTGTGATGAATGCACATATCACAAAGCAGTTTCTCAGAAAGCTTCTTCTAGTTTTTATCTGGATATTTCTTTTTCACCATTGGCCTCAATGAGCTCCCAAATATCCCTTTGCAGAATGGACAAAACAGTGTTTCCAAACTGCTGAATGAAAAGAAAGGTTTAACTCTGTCAGATGAATGCACACATCACAGTAGTTTCTCAGATAGCTTCCTTCTAGTTTTATCCTGGATATTCTTTTCACCATTGGCCTCAATGAGCTCCAAATGTCCATTTGCAGAATGGACAAAACAGTGTTTCAAACTGCTGAATCAAAAGAAAGGTTTAACTCTGTGAGATGAATGCACACATCAAAGCAGTTTCTCAGAAGTTTTTCTAGTTTTTATCTGAAGATATTTCCTTTTCACCATAGGCCTCAATGCTCCCAAATATCCTTCAGATTCTACAAAACAGTGTTCCAAACTGCTGAATGAAAAGAAAGGTTTAACTTGAGATGAATGCACACATCAAAAGTTTCTCAGATAGCTTCCTTCTAGTTTTTATCTGAAGATATTTCCTTTTCACCATTGGCCTCAATGAGCTCCAAATGTCCTTTCAGAATGGACAAAACAGTGTTTCCAAACTGCTGAATAAAGAAAAGTTTAACTCTGTGAGATGAATGCACATCAAAGCAGTTTCTCAGAAAGCTTCTTCTAGTTTTTATCTGAAGATATTTTCTTTTTCACCATAGGCCTCAATGCTCCCAAATATCCTTGCAGATTCTACAAAACAGTGTTTCCAAACTGAATGAAAAGAAAGTTTAACTTGTGAGATGAATGCACACATCACAAAGCAGTTTCTCAGAAAGCTTCTTCTAGTTTTTATCTGAAGATATTTTTTTTTCACCATAGGCCTCAATGCACTCCAAATATCCTTCAGATTCTACAAAACAGTGTTTCCAAACTGCTGAAAGAAAGTTTAACTGTGAGATGAATGCACACATCAAAAGTTTCTCAGATAGCTTCCTTCTAGTTTTATCCTGGATATTTCTTTTTCACCATTGGCCTCAATGAGCTCCCAAATGTCCATTTGCAGAATGGACAAAAAACAGTGTTCCAAACTGCTGAATGAAAGAAATTTTAACTGTGAGATGAATGCACACATCAAAGCAGTTTCTCAGAACCTTCTTTCTTTTTATCTGATATTCTTTTCACCATAGGCCTCAATGTGCTCCCAAATATCCTTCACAGATTCTACAAAACAGTGTTTCCAAACTGCTGAATGAAAAGAAAGTTTAACTCTGTGAGATGAATGCACACATCAAAAGGTTTCTCAGATAGCTTCCTTCTAGTTTTTATCCTGGATATTCTTTTTCCATTGGCCTCAATGAGCTCCAAATGTCCATTTGCAGAATGGACAAAACAGTGTTTCCAAACTGCTGAATCAAAAAAGGTTTAACTCTGTGAGATGAATGCACACATCACAAAGCAGTTTCTCAGAAAGCTTCTTCTAGTTTTATCTGAAGATGTTCTTTTCATGCTAGGCCTCAATGTCACAAAAGTGTTAACTTTGAGATGAATGCACACATCACAAAGTTTCTCAGAAAGCTTTTTCTAGTTTTTATCCTGGATATTCCTTTTTCACCATTGGCCTCAATGAGCTCCCAAATGTCCATTCAGAATGGACAAAACAGTGTTTCCAAACTGCTGAATCAAAGAAAGTTTAACTCTGTGAGATGAATGCACACAAAGCAGTTTCTCAGAAAGCTTCTTCTAGTTTTTATCTGAAGATATTTCCTTTTTCACCATAGGCCTCAATGTGCTCCAAATATCCTTGCAGATTCTACAAAACAGTGTTTCAAACTGCTGAATCAAAGAAAGTTTAACTCTGAGATGAATGCACACATCACAAAGCAGTTTCTCAGATAGCTTCTTCTAGTTTTTATCCTGGATATTCACTTTTTCACATTGGCCTCAATGAGCTCCAAATGTCCATTCACAGAATGGACAAAACAGTGTTTCAAACTGCTGAATCAAAAGAAAAGGTTTAACTCAGATGAATGCACACATCAAAAGCAGTTTCTCAGAAAGCTTTTTCTAGTTTTATCTGAAGATATTTCCTTTTTCACCATAGGCCTCAATGCTCCAAATATCCTTTGCAGATTCTACAAAACAGTGTTTCCAAACTGCTGAATGAAAAGAAAGTTTAACTCTGAGAGATGAATGCACATCACAAAGCAGTTTCTCAGAAAGCTTTTTCTAGTTTTATCTGAAGATATTTCCTTTTTCACCATAGGCCTCAATGCTCCCAAATATCCTTTGCAGATTCTACAAAACAGTGTTTCAAACTGCTGAATGAAAAGAAAGGTTTAACTCTGAGATGAATGCACACATCACAAAGCAGTTTCTCAGAAAGCTTCTTCTAGTTTTATCTGAAGATGTTTCCTTTTTCACCATAGGCCTCAATGCTCCCAAATATCCTTTGCAGATTCTACAAAACAGTGTTTCAAACTGCTGAATCAAGAAAGTTTAACTCTGAGATGAATGCACACATCACAAAGCAGTTTCTCAGATAGCTTCTTCTAGTTTTATCTGAAGATGTTTCCTTTTTCACCATTGGCCTCAATGAGCTCAAATGTCCATTCAGAATGGACAAAACAGTGTTTCAAACTGCTGAATGAAAAGAAAGTTTAACTCTGAGAGATGAATGCACACATCACAAAGCAGTTTCTCAGATAGCTTCTTCTAGTTTTATCTGAAGATATTTCCTTTTTCACCATAGGCCTCAATGCTCCCAAATATCCTTTGCAGATTCTACAAAACAGTGTTTCAAACTGCTGAATCAAGAAAGTTTAACTCTGAGATGAATGCACATCACAAAGCAGTTTCTCAGAAAGCTTCTTCTAGTTTTATCTGAAGATATTTCCTTTTTCACCATAGGCCTCAATGCTCTCCCAAATATCCTTTGCAGATTCTACAAAACAGTGTTTCAAACTGCTGAATGAAAAGAAAGTTTAACTCTGAGATGAATGCACATCACAAAGCAGTTTCTCAGATAGCTTCTTCTAGTTTTATCTGAAGATGTTTCCTTTTTCACCATAGGCCTCAATGCTCCCAAATATCCCTTTGCAGATTCTACAAAACAGTGTTTCAAACTGCTGAATCAAGAAAGTTTAACTCTGAGAGATGAATGCACACATCACAAAGCAGTTTCTCAGATAGCTTCTTCTAGTTTTATCTGAAGATGTTTCCTTTTTCACCATTGGCCTCAATGAGCTCCAAATGTCCATTCACAGAATGGACAAAACAGTGTTTCAAACTGCTGAATGAAAAGAAAGTTTAACTCTGTGAGATGAATGCACACATCACAAAGCAGTTTCTCAGAAAGCTTCTTCTAGTTTTATCTGAAGATTTTCTTTTTCACCATAGGCCTCAATGCTCTCCCAAATATCCTTCACAGATTCTGCAAAACAGTGTTTCCAAACTGCTGAATGAAAAGAAAGGTTTAACTCTGAGAGATGAATGCACATCACAAAGTGTTTCTCAGATAGCTTCTTCTAGTTTTTATCCTGGGATATTGCTTTTTCACTGGCCTCAATGAGCTCCCAAATGTCCATTCACAGAATGGACAAAACAGTGTTTCCAACTGATCAAAAAAAGGTTTAACTCTGTGAGATGAATGCATCACAAAGCAGTTTCTCAGAAAGCTTTTCTAGTTTTATTTGGATTTATTTTCACCATAGGCCTCAATGCTCCAAATATCCTTCACAGATTGTAAAACAGTTTCCAAACTGCTGAATGAAAAGGTTTAACTCTGTGAGATGAATGCACATCACAAAGCAGTTTCTCAAAAGCTTCTTCTAGTTTTTATCCTGGATATTCACTTTTTCACATTGGCCTCAATGAGCTCCCAAATGTCCATTCACAGAATGGACAAAACAGTGTTTCCAAACTGCTGAATCAAAAGAAGTTTTAACTCTGTGAGATGAATGCACACATCACAAAGCAGTTTCTCAGAAAGCTTTTCTAGTTTTTATCTGAAGATATTTCCTTTACCATATTTCAATGCACTCCAAATATCTTTCAGAGATAAAACAGTTTCCAAACTGCTGAATCAAGGTGTTTAACTGTGAGATGAATGCACACATCACAAAGCAGTTTCTCAGATAGCTTCTTCTAGTTTTTATCTGGATATCTTTTTGTGAACTCCCAAATGTCCATTTGCAGAATGGACAAAACAGTGTTTCCAAACTGCTAAATGAAAAAGTTTAACTCTGAGATGAATGCACATCACAAAGCAGTTTCTCAGAAAGCTTCTTCTAGTTTTTATCTGAAGATTTTCTTTTCACCATAGGCCTCAATGCTCCCAAATATCCTTCAGATTCTACAAAAACAATGTTTCCAAACTGCTGAATGAAAGAAATGTTTAACTCTGTGATGAATGCATACATCACAAAGCAGTTTCTCAGATAGCTTCTTCTAGTTTTTATCTGGGATATTCCTTTTTCACCATTGGCCTCAATGAGCTCCCAAATATCCATTTGCAGAAAGGACAAAACAGTGTTTCAAACTGCTGAATGAAAGAAAGGTTTAACTCTGTGAGATGCACATCACAAATAATTTTTCTCAGATAGTTTCCTTCTAGTTTTTATCTGATGTTCATTTTTCCATAGCCTCATCAACTCCCAAATGTCCATTCAGAAAACAGTGTTTCCAAACTGCTGAATCAAAAAAAAGTTTAACTGTGAGATGAATGCACACATCACAAAGCAGTTTCTCAGATACCTTTTCTAGTTTTTCTGATATTCTTTTTCCATTGGCCTCAATGAGCTCCCAAATGTCCATTCACAGAATGGACAAAACAGTGTTTCAAACTGCTGAATCAAAAAAAGTTTAACTCTGTGAGATGAATGCACATCACAAAGCATTTCTCAGAAAGTTTCTTCTTTTTTTTATCTGAAGATATTTTCACCATAGGCCTCAATGCACTCCAAATATCCTTCAGATTCTACAAAACAGTGTTTCCAAACTGTTGAATCAAAAGAAGTTTAATCTGTGAGATGAATGCATACATCACAAAGCAGTTTCTCAGATAGCTTCCTTCTAGTTTTATCCTGGGATATTCACTTTTCACCATTGGCCTCAATGAGCTCAAATGTCCATTCACAGAATGGAAAAACAGTGTTTCAAACTGCTGAATCAAAAGAAGTTTAACTCTGAGATGAATGCATACATCACAAAGCAGTTTCTCAGAAAGCTTCTTCTAGTTTTATCTGAAGATATCTTTTCACCATAGGCCTCAATGCTCCCAAATATCCTTTCACAGATTCTACAAAACAGTGTTTCCAAACTGAATCAAAAGAGTTTAACTCTGTGAGATGAATGCACATCACAAAGTTTCTCAGAAAGCTTCTTCTAGTTTTTATCTGGGATATTCACTTTTTCACATTGGCCTCAATGAGCTCCCAAATGTCCATTCAGAATGGACAAAACAGTGTTTCCAAACTGCTGAATCAAAAAAAGGTTTAACTCTGTGAGATGAATGCACATCACAAAGCAGTTTCTTATAAAGCTTTTCTAGTTTTATCTGAAGATATTTTCACCATAGGCTCAATTAAATCCCAAATATCCTTCAGATTCTACAAAACAGTGTTTCAAACTGCTGAATGAAAGAAAAGTTTAACTTGAGATGAATACTTTGTTTCAGAAAGCTTCTTCTAGTTTTTTTATCTGAAGATATTTTCACCATAGGCCTCAATGCACTCCCAAATATCCATTCACAGAATGGACAAAACAGTGTTTCCAAACTGAATGAAAAGAAGTTTAATCTGTGAGATGAATGCACACATCAAAGCAGTTTCTCAGATAGCTTCTAGTTTTATCCTGGGATATTTCTTTTCACCATAGGCCTCAATGCACTCCCAAATATCCATTTGCAGAATGGACAAAACAGTTTTCAAACTGCTGAATCAAAAGAAGTTTAATCTGTGAGATGAATGCATACATCACAAAGCAGTTTCTCAGATAGCTTCCTTCTAGTTTTATCTGAAGATATTTCCTTTTTCACCATTGGCCTCAATGAGCTCAAATGTCCATTCACAGAATGGACAAAACAGTGTTTCCAAACTGCTGAATCAAAAGAAGTTTAACTCTGTGAGATGAATGCACATCACAAAGCAGTTTCTCAGAAAGCTTCTTCTAGTTTTTATCTGAAGATATCTTTTCACCATAGGCCTCAATGCACTCCCAAATATCCTTTCACAGATTCTACAAAACAGTGTTTCCAAACTGTTGAATCAAAAGAGATTTAACTCTGTGAGATGAATGCACACACAAAAGTGTTTCTCAGATAGCTTTCTAGTTTTTATCTGGGATATTCACTTTTCATCTTTTGCCTCAATGAGCTCCCAAATATCCATTTGCAGAATGGACAAAACAGTGTTTCAAACTGCTGAATCAAAGAAAGGTTTAACTCTGTGAGATGAATGCACATCACAAAGCAGTTTCTTATAAAGCTTCTTCTAGTTTTATCTGAAGATATTTCCTTTTTCACCATAGGCCTCAATGCTCCCAAATATCCTTCAGAATGGACAAAACAGTGTTTCAAACTGCTGAATGAAAAGAAAAGTTTAACTTTGTGAGGCACAAATCAGAAAGCAGTTTCTAGAAAGCTTTTCTAGTTTTATCTGAAGATATTTCTTTTCACCATAGCACATTTCCTCACTCCAAATATCCTTCAGATTCTACAAAACAGTGTTTCCAAACTGAATGAAAAGAAGTTTAACTGTGAGATGAATGCACACATCACAAAGCAGTTTCTCAGAAGCTTCTTCTAGTTTTATCTGAAGATATTTCCTTTTTCACCATTGGCCTCAATGAGCCCAAATTTCCATTTGCAGAATACAAAACAGTGTTTCAAACTGCTGAATCAAAAGAAGTTTAACTCTGTGAGATGAATGCACATCACAAAGCAGTTTCTCAGAAACTTCTTTCTAGTTTTTATCTGAAGATATTTTCTTTTTCACCATAGGCCTCAATGAGTTCCCAAATATCCTTTGCAGATTCTACAAAACAGTGTTTCCAAACTGAATGAAAAAAAGGTTTAACTCTGTGAGATGAATGCACACCACAGTGTTTTCTCAGAAACTTCTTCTAGTTTTTTCCTGATATTCTTTTCACCATTTCAATGAGTTCCAAAATGTCCATTCACAGAATGGACAAAACAGTGTTTCCAAACTGCTGAATCAAAAGAAAGGTTTAACTCTGAGATGAATGCACATCAAAGCAGTTTCTCAGAAACTTCTTTCTAGTTTTTATCTGAAGATATTTTCTTTTCACCATAGGCCTCAATGCTCCCAAATATCCTTCAGATTCTACAAAACAGTGTTTCAAACTGCTGAATGAAAGAAAGTTTTAACTCTGTGAGATGAATGACACATCACAAAGTGGTTTCTCAGATAGCTTCTTCTAGTTTTTATCTGGGATATTTTCTTTTCACCATTGGCCTCAATGCTCCCAAATATTTTGCAGAATGGACAAAACAGTGTTTCCAAACTGCTGAATGAAAAGAAAAGTTTTAACTCTGTGAGATGAATGCACACATCACAAAACAGTTTCTCAGAAAGCTTCTTTCTAGTTTCTATATGAAGATATTTTCTTTTTCACCATTGGCCTCAATGCTCCAAATATCCCTTCACAAATTCTAAGAAAACAGTGTTTCCAAACTGCTGAAAAGAAAGTTTTAACTCAGCAAGATGAATGCACACATCACAAAGCAGTTTCTTCATCTCAATGAACTAGTCTAAGGAAGCTTCTGAGAAACTTTGTCCTGTGCATTCATCTCACAGAGTTAAACTTTCTTTGATTCAGCAGTTTGGAAACACTGTTTTGTAGATCTCAAAGGAATGTTGTTCATTGAGGCCAATGGAGAAAAGCCAATATCCAGATGTAAACTAGAAGGAAGACACCTGAGAAACCACTTTGTCATGTGTGCATTCATCTCACAGAGTTAAACTTTCTTTGATTCAGCAGTTTGAAACACTTTTTGTAGAATCTGTGAAGGGATATTTGAGAACATTGAGGCCTATTGTGAAAACCTTCAGAGAAAAGTAGAAAGAAACTTTCAGAGAAAACTCCTTGTAATGTGTGCATTCATCTCACAGAGTTAAAACTTTCTTTTGATTCAGCAGTTTGGAAACACTGAGAGTGCATTTCTATGGTGAAAAAGAAAAACCTTCAGACAAAAACAAGAAACTTTCTTAGAAAACACTTGTGTTGTGTGCATTCATGTCACAGAGGCAAACCTTTCTTTTGACTCAGCCATTTGGAAACACTGTTTTTGTCCATTCTTTGAATGGACATTTGGGAACTCATTTAGACCAATGGCAAAAAAACTAAATTTCCTGGGATAAAAACTGGAAGAAAGCTATCAGAAAAATCACTCTGTGATGTGTGCATTCATCTCACAGAGTTAAACTTTCTTTGATTCAGCAGTTTGAAACACTTTTTGTAGAATCTGTGAAGGGATATTTTGCAACACATTGTGGCCTAAAGTGAAAAAGAAAATATCTTAAGATAAAAATCAGAGTAGTTCACTGAGAACTGCTTTGTGATGTGCATTCATCTCAAAGATTTGATCATTTGTTTAGATTTAGCAGTTTGAAACACTTTTGTCCATCCTGCAAATGCACATTGGGATCTCATTGAGGCCAAAAAAGAATATCTCAGCACAAAAAAAGGAAGGAAGACACCTGAGAAACCACTTTGTCATGTGTGCATTCATCTTGCAGATTAAACCTTTCTATTAAGCTGTAAACACAGTTTTTGTAGAATCTGTGAAGGGATATTTGAGAACATTGAGGCCTATGGTGAAAAAGAAAATATCTTCAGAGAAAAGTAGAAAGAAACTTTCAGAGAAAACTCCTTGTAATGTGTGCATTCATCTCACAGAGTTAAACTTTCTTTGATTCAGCAGTTTGAAACACTGTTTATGATGCATGGTTTATGGTGAAAAAGATACCTTCAGACAAAAACAAGAAACTTTCTTAGAAAACACTGTGTTGTGTGCATTCATCTCACAGAGTTAAACTTTCTTTGATTCAGCAGTTTGAAACACTGTTTTGTCCATTCTTTGAATGGACATTTGGGAACTCATTTAGACCAATGGCAAAAACTAAATTTCCTGGGATAAAAACTGGAAGAAAGCTATCAGAAAAACTGTGATGTGTGCATTCATCTCACAGAGTTAAACTTTCTTTGATTCAGCAGTTTGAAACACTTTTTGTAGAATCTGTGAAGGGATATTTTGCAACACATTGTGGCCTAAAGTGAAAAAGAAAATATCTTAAGATAAAAACTAGAAAGTAGTTCACTGAGAATTGCTTTGTGATGTGTGCATTTATCTCAAAGATTTGATCATTTGTTTAGATTTAGCAGTTTGGAAACACTTTTTGTCCATCCTGCAAATGCACAGTTGGGATCTCATTGAGGCCAAAGAGAAAAAAGCGAATATCTCAGCACAAAAAAAAGGAAGGAAGACACCTGAGAAACCACTTTGTCATGTGTGCATTCATCTTGAGATTTAAACCTTTTCATTAAGCTTTAAACACTTTTTGTAGAATCTGTGAAGGGATATTTCAGAACATTGAGCCTATGTGAAAAGAAAATATCTTCAGTTAAAACTAGAAAGTATCTTTCTGTGAATCTGCTTTGTGGTGTGTGCATTCATCTCTCAGAATTAAACCATTCTTTGATGCAGCAGTTTGAAACATGTTTTTGTCCATTCAAAGAGACTTTTTGGAAGATTATTGAGGTCAATGGTGAAAAAGAAATATCCCAGATAAAAACTAGAAGGAAGATATCTGAGACTTCACTTGTGATATGTGCATCATTACAGTTAAAAACCTTCTTTTAATGAGCAGTTTGAAACACTTTTTATAGAAACTTCAGGGATATTTGGGAGTGCATTGAGGCCATGTGAAAAGAAACATCTCCATACAACTGAAAGAAGTTTCTGAGAAACTGCTTTGTGATGTGCATTCATCTGACAGAGTTAAAACTTCTTTTGATTCAGCAGTTTGAAACACTGTTTTGTCCATTCCAAGGAATGGACTATCTCAATGATCCAGTGAAAAAGTGAATATATCAGGACAAAAATTAGAAGAAGTTTCTGAGAAACCACTTTTGTGATGATTCATCTCACAGAGTTAAACTTTCTTTTTATTCAGCACTTTGGAAACCCTGTTTTGTATAATCTGAGAAAGGATATTTGGGAGCTCACTGACCTAAATGAAAAAGAAAATATCTTCAGATACAAATCAGAAAGAGTTATCTGAGAAATGTCTTATGATATGTGCATTCTCACAGAGTTAAACCTTTCTTTTCATTCAGTAGTTTGAAACACTGTTTTCAGAACCTGCAAGGATATTTTCCATTGAGGATGTGAAAAGAATATCACAATAAACTAGAAGGAAATTCTGTTGCTTTGTGATATGTGCATCAAATTCAACTATCTTTTGAATCAGCAGTCTGGTATACTGTTTTAATAAATTCTGCAATGGAGATTTGGAGCACATTGAGGCCTATGTGAAAAGAAAATATCTTCTGATAAAATTGAAAGAAGCTATCTGAGAAACAGCAGCATTTTCTCATCAGCAGAGTTAAACCTTTTCTTCATTCACAGTGTGAACAAACTGTTGTGTCAATCTGAAGGATATTTGGGAGTCATTGAGGTGTAGGTGAAAAAAATTACACTCAGATAAAACTGAAAGAGCTTGAGAAACTGGTTGATGTCTGCATTCATCTCACAGAGTTAAACATTTCTTCTGATTCAGCAGTATGAAACGTTTTTCATTGAGGTTTATGTCTGGAGAAAATATCTTCAGATAAACTGGAGAGCTTTCTGAGAAACTGCTTTGTTATATGGACATTCATCTGACAGTTAAAACTTTTGATTCAGCATGAAAGTTGTGTCCATTCTGAATGGACATTTTGACATTGAGGTCAGAAAAAAGTTATCTGATAAAACTAGAAGGACCTGTCTGAAACTACTGTGATGTGTGCATTCATCAGAGTTACACTTTCTTTTCATTCAGCAGTTTGGAAACACTGTTTTGTAGAATCTGAAGGATATTTGAGAGTGTATTAGGCCATGGTGAAAAAAGAAATATCTTCAGATAAAACTAGAAGAATCTTTCTGAAAACTGCTTTGTGATGTGTGCATTCATCACAGAGTTAACCTTTCTTTTGATCAGCAGTTGGAAACACTGTTTTTGTTCATTCTATGAATGGACATTTTAACTCATTGAGGCCACATGAAAGAGTGAATATCCCAGGAGAAAACTAGAAGAAGCTATCTGAGAAAGCTTTGTGATCTGCATTCATCAGATTTCAAACTTCTTTCACAGCACTTTGAAACACTAGTTTTGTAGATCTGTGAAGGAATTTTTCAGAGCATTGAGGCTCTGTGAAAAGAATGTAACTTCAGAGAAAACTAAAAGAAGTGAGAAACTGCTTCAGTGTGCAATCGTCTCACAGAGTTAAACTTTTCTTTGATTCAGCAGTTTGAAACCCTGTTTTTGTCCTACATTTGGGAGCTCATTGAGGCCAATGGTGAGTATCCCATGATAAATACTAGAAAGCCATCTGAGAAACTCATCACAGATTTAAAACTGATTCAGCAGATAAATAGATGAATATTCAGAAACCACTGTGATGTGAATATTCATGAGTAAAATCTTTCTTTTCATTCAACAGTTGGAAACACTGTTTTTGTAGAATCTGAGAAGGAATATTTGGGAAGCAATTGACTATGAAAACAAAATACCTTCACATACAAACTAGAAGAAGCTTTCAGTGAAACTACTTTGTGATGTGAATTCATCTACAGAGTTAAACATTTTTCTTTGATTCAGCAGTTGAGAACACTTTTTTCCATTCTCCAAGTGACATTTGGGAGCTCATTGAGGCCAAAAAAGTGAATATCCCAGATAAAACGAAGGAAGCTATCTGAGAAACTGCTTTGTTGTGCATTCATTTCAGAATTAAACCTTTTTTCATTTAGTGGTTTGGAAACACTGTATTGTAGAATCTTGAAGGGATAATTTGAACTCAAAGAGGCCACTGGTGAAAAGAAAATATCCTGAGATACAACAAGAAGGTATCCAAGAAACTGCTTGTGATGTGTGCATTCATCTCACAAGTTAAACCTTTCTTTTGAATCAGCAGTTTGAAGACACTGTTTTTGTCCAATTGATATGGAGATTTAGAGTGTGAGCCAATGGTGAAAAATAATTCATACAACTAGAAGAAGCTTAGTGAAACTATGTGATGAATTCATCTTACAGAGTTAAACATTTTTTGATTCAGCAGTGAAACACTTTTTTTTCCATTCTCCAAGAGACATTTGGGAGCTCATTGAGGCCAAAAAAGTGAATATCCCAGATAAAACGAAGGAAGCTATCTGAGAAACTGCTTTGTTGTGCATTCATTTCAGAATTAAACCTTTTTTCATTTAGTGGTTTGGAAACACTGTATTGTAGAATCTTGAAGGGATAATTTGAACTCAAAGAGGCCACTGGTGAAAAGAAAATATCCTGAGATACAACAAGAAGGTATCCAAGAAACTGCTTGTGATGTGTGCATTCATCTCACAAGTTAAACCTTTCTTTTGAATCAGCAGTTTGAAGACACTGTTTTTGTCCAATTGATATGGAGATTTAGAGTGTGAGCCAATGGTGAAAAATAAAATATCTTTTCATAAAACTAGAAAGAAGCTTTCTGAGAAACAGCTTTGTGATGTGTGCATTCATCATAGTTAAGATTTTTGATTCAGCAGTTTGAACACTGTTTTGTCCATTCTGTAAATGGACTTTGGGAGCTCATTGAGGCCAATGCAAAAAGCAAATATCCCAGGATAAAACTAGAAGAAGGTATCTGAAAAATGCTTGTGATGTGTGCATTCATCACAGAGGTAAACCTTATTTTCATTCAACAGTTTGGAAATCTGATTTTGGGAGCTCATTGAGGTCTATGGTGAAAAGAAATATCTTCAGATAGAAACTAGAAAGAAGCTGAGAAACTTTGGTGGTATGTACATTCATCTGACAGAGTTAAACTTTTTTGATTCAACCATTTGAAACATTGTTTTTGTCCACTCAATGGACATCTGGGATCAGTAAGGTCAGTGCAAAACCAAATATCCCAGGATAAAACCAGAAGGAAGCTATCTGAGAAACTGTTTGTGTTGTGTGCATTCATTTCAGAATTAAACCTTTATTTTCATTTAGTGGTTTAAACACTGTATCTGTAGAATCTCTGAAATAATTTGGAACTCAAAGAGGCCACTGTGAAAAGAAAATATCCTGAGATACAAACAGAAGGTAGCTATCTAAGAAACTGTTGTGATGTGTGTGCATTCATCTCAGAGTTAAACCTTTCTTTTGAATCAGCAGTTTGAAACACTGTTTTGTCCAATGGCATGGAGATTTAGAATATTGAGCCAATGTGAAAATAAACATCTCATAAAACTAGAAAGAAGCTTGAGAAACAGCTTTGTGATGTGCATTCAACTCGCAGAAGAATTTTGATTCAGCAGTTGAAACAGTTTTGTCCATTCTGAAATGGACTAGCTCATTGAGGCCAATAGCAGCAAATATCCCAGGATAAAACTAGAAGGAAGGTATCTGAGAAATGCTTGTGATGTGTGATTCATCTCACAGAGTAAACCTTTATTTTCATTCAACAGTTTGGAACTCTGATTTTGGGAGCTCATTGAGTCTATGGTGAAAAGAAATATCTTCAGATAGAAACTAGAAAGAAGCTTGAGAAACTACTTGTGGTGTGTATATTCATCTGACAGTTAAACTTTTCTTTGATTCAACCATTTGAACATTGTTTTTGTCCATCAATGGACATTGGGATCTCAGTAAGGTCAGTGCAAACCAAATATCCCAGGATAAAACCAGAAGCTATCTGAGAATCCACTTTGTGATGTGTGCATTTATCTCACAGAGGTAAACCTTACTTTCATTCAGCAGGGAAACACTGTTTGTGTAGATCTGTGAATGGATGTTTAGAGCAATGACTATGGTGAAAAGAAAGTAACTGGTGAATTCAGAAAGAAACTTTCAAGAAAGTGCTTTTGGTGTGTACATTCATCTCACAGTGTTAAATCTTTCTTTAGATTCAGTAGTTTGAAGCAGTGTTTTTTCCATTCTTCAGATGGATTTTAGCTCACTGAGGTCAAAAATGAATCAGATAAAAACTAGAAAGAAGCTTGAGAAACTGCTTTGTGATGTGTACATTCATCTCACAGATTTTTTTTTTTATTTTTTTTTTTTTTATTTTTTTTTATTATACTTTAAGTTCTAGGGTACATGTGCATAACGTGCAGGTTTGTTACATATGTATATTTACTTGGTGTGCTGCACCCATCAACTCGTCAGCACCCATCAATTCATCATTTATATCAGGTATAACTCCCCAATGCAATCCCTCTCCCCCCTCCCTATGATAAGCCCAGTGTGTGATGTTCCCTTCCCGAGTCCAAGTGATCTCATTGTTCAGTTCCCACCTATGAGTGAGAACATGTGTTTGGTTTTCTTCTTGTGATAGTTTGCTAAGAATGATGGTTTCCAGCTGCATCCATGTCCCTACAAAGGACGCAAACTCATCCTTTTTATGGCTGCATAGTATTCCATGGTGTATATGTGCCACATTTTCTTAATCCAGTCTGTCACAGATGGACATTTGGGTTGATTCCAAGTCTTTGCTATTGTGAATAGTGCCGCAATAAACATACGTGCATGTGTCTTTGTAGTAGAATAATTTATAATCCTTTGGGTATATACCCAGTAGTGGGATGGCTGGGTCATATGGTACATCTAGTTCTAGATCCTTGAGGAATCGCCATACTGTTTTCCATAATGGTTGAACTAGTTTACAATCCCACCAACAGTGTAAAAGTGTTCCTATTTCTCCACATCCTTCCAACACTTGTTGTTTCCTGATTTTTAATGATGGCTATTCTAACTGGTGTGAGATGGTATCTCATTGTGGTTTTGATTTGCATTTCTGATGGCGAGTGATGATGAGCATTTTTTCATGTGTCTGTTGGCTGTATGAATGTCTTCTTTTGAGAAATGTCTGTTCATATCCTTTGCCCACTTTTTGATGGGGTTGTTTGTTTTTTCTTGTATATTTGTTTGAGTTCTTTGTAGATTCTGGATATTAGCCCTTTGTCAGACGAGTAGATTGCAAAAATTTTCTCCCATTCTGTAGGTTGCCTGTTCACTCTGATGGTAGTTTCTTTGCTGTGCAGAAGCTCTTTAGTTTAATGAGATCCCATTTGTCAATTTTGGCTTTTGCTGCCGTTGCTTTTGGTGTTTTAGACATGAAGTCCTTGCCCATGCCTATGTCCTGAATGGTACTACCTAGATTTTCTTCTAGGGTTTTTATGGTATTAGGTCTAACATTTAAGTCTCTAATCCATCTTGAATTAATCTTCGTATAAGGAGTAAGGAAAGGATCCAGTTTCAGCTTTCTACTTATGGCTAGCCAATTTTCCCAGCACCATTTATTAAATAGGAATCCTTTCCCATTTCTTGTTTCTCTCAGGTTTATCAAAGATCAGACGGCTGTAGATGTGTGGTATTATTTCTGAGGACTCTGTTCTGTTCCATTGGTCTATAGCTCTGTTTTGGTACCAGTACCATGCTGTTTTGGTTACTGTAGCCTTGTAGTATAGTTTGAAGTCAGGTAGCGTGCGCCTCCAGCTTTGTCCTTTTGACTTAGGATTGTCTTGGCAATGCGGCTCTTTTTGGTTCCATATGAACTTTAAAGCAGTTTTCCAATTCTGTGAAGAAACTCATTGGTAGCTTGATGGGGATGGCATTGAATCTATAGATAACCTTGGGCAGTATGGCCATTTTCACGATATTGATTCTTCCTATCCATGAGCATGGTATGTTCTTCCATTTGTTAGTGTCCTCTTTGATTTCACTGAGCAGTGGTTTGTAGTTCTCCTTGAAGAGGTCCTTTACATCCCTTGTAAGTTGGATTCCTAGGTATTTTATTCTCTTTGAAGCAATTGTGAATGGAAGTTCATTCCTGATTTGGCTCTCTGCTTGTCTGTTACTGGTGTATAAGAATGCTTGTGATTTTTGCACATTAATTTTGTATCCTGAGACTTTGCTGAAGTTGCTTATCAGCTTAAGGAGATTTTGGGCTGAGACAATGGGGTTTTCTAAATATACAATCATGTCATCTGCGAACAGGGACAATTTGACTTCTTCTTTTCTAACTGAATACCCTTGATTTCTTTCTCTTGCCTGATTGCCCTAGCCAGAACTTCCAACACTATGTTGAATAGGAGTGGTGAGAGGGCATCCCTGTCTTTGTGTTTTCAAAGGAATTTTTCCAGTTTTTGCCCATTCAGTATGATATTAGCTGTGGGTTTGTCATAAATAGCTCTTATTATTTTGAGACGTTCCATCAATACCAAATTTATTGAGCGTTTTTAGCATGAAGGGCTGTTGAATTTTGTCAAAAGCCTTTTCTGCATCTATTGAGATAATCATGTGGTTCTTGTCTTTGGTTCTGTTTATATGCTGGATTACGTTTATTGATTTGCGAATGTTGAACCAGCCTTGCATCCCAGGGATGAAGCCCACTTGATCAGGGTGGATAAGCTTTTTGATGTGCTGCTGAATCCGGTTTGCCAGTATTTTATTGAGGATTTTGCATCGATGTTCATCAGGATATTGGTCTAAAATTCTCTTTTTGTGTCTCTGCCAGGCTTTGGTATCAGGATGATGTTGGCCTCATAAAATGAGTTAGGAGGATTCCCTCTTTTCTATTGATTGGAATAGTTTCAGAAGGAATGGTACCAGCTCCTCCTTGTACCTCTGGTAGAATTCAGCTGTGAATCCGTCTGGTCCTGGACTTTTTGGTGGGCAGGCTATTAATTGTTGCCTCAATTTCAGAGCCTGCTATTGGTCTATTCAGGGATTCAACTTCTTCCTGGTTTAGTCTTGGGAGTGTAAGTGTCCAGGAAATTATCCATTTCTTCTAAATTTTCTAGTTGATTTGCGTAAAGGTGTTTATAGTATTCTCTGATGGTAGTTTGTATTTCTGTGGGGTCGGTGGTGATATCCCTTTATCATTTTTATTGCATCTATTTGATTCCTCTCTTTTCTTCTTTATTAGTCTTGCTAGCGGTCTGTCAATTTTGTTGATCTTTTCAAAACCAACTCCTGGATTCATTGATTTTTGGAGGGTTTTGTGTTTCTATCTCCTTCAGTTCTGCTCTGATCTTAGTTATTTCTTGCCTTCTGCTAGCTTTTGAGTGTGTTTGCTCTTCCCTCTCTAATTCTTTTAATTGTGATGTTAGAGTGTCAATTTTCGATCTTTCCTGCTTTCTCTTGTGGGCATTTAGTGCTATAAATTTCCCTCTACACACTGCTTTAAATGTGTCCCAGAGATTCTGGTATGTTGTATCTTTGTTCTCATTGGTTTCAAAGAACATCTTTATTTCTGCTTTCATTTCGTTATGTACCCAGTAGTCATTCAGGAGCAGGTTGTTCAGTTTCCATGTAGTTGAGCGGTTTTGATTGAGTTTCTTAGTCCTGAGTTCTAGTTTGATTGCACTGTGGTCTGAGAGACAGTTTGTTATAATTTCTGTTCTTTACATTTGCTGAGGGTGCTTTACTTCCAATTATGTGGTCAATTTTGGAATAAGTGCGATGTGGTGCTGAGAAGAATGTATATTCTGTTGATTTGGGGTGGAGAGTTCTATAGATGTCTATCAGGTCTGCTTGGTGCAGAGATGAGTTCAATTCCTGGATATCCTTGTTAACTTTCTGTCTCGTTGATCTGTCTAATGTTGACAGTGGAGTGTTGAAGTCTCCCATTATTATTGTATGGGAGTCTAAGTCTCTTTGTAAGTCTCAAGGACTTGCTTTATGAATCTGGGTGCTCCTGTATTGGGTGCATATATATTTAGGATAGTTAGCTCTTCCTGTTGAATTGATCCCTTTACCATTATGTAATGGCCTTCTTTGTCTCTTTTGATCTTTGATGGTTTAAAGTCTATTTTATCAGAGACTAGGATTGCAACCCCTGCTTTTTTGTTCTCCATTTGCTTGGTAGATCTTCCTCCATCCCTTTATTTTGAGCCTATGTATGTCTCTGCATGTGAGATGGGTCTCCTGAATACAGCAGACTGATGGGTCTTGACGCTTGATCCAGTTTGCCAGTCTGTGTCTTTTAATTGGAGCATTTAGTCCATTAACATTTAAGGTTAATATTGTTATGTGTGAACTTAATCCTGCCATTATGATATTAACTGGTTATTTTGCTCATTAGTTGATTTACATTTTGGCTTGTTTTGCAATGGCTGGTACCGGTTGTTCCTTTCCATGTTTAGGGCTTCCTTCAGGGTCTCTTGTAAGGCAGGCCTGGTGGTGACAAAATCTCTAAGCATTTGCTTATCTGTAAAGGATTTTATTTCTCCTTCACTGATGAAACTTAGTTTGGCTGGATATGAAATTCTGGGTTTAAAATTCTTTTCTTTAAGAACGTTGAATATTGGCCTCACTCTCTTCTGGCTTGTAGAGTTTCTGCCGAGAGATCTGTTGTTAGTCTGATGGGCTTCCTTTGTGGGTAACCTGACCTTTCTCTCTGGCTGCCCTTAAGATTTTTTCCTTCATTTCAACTTTGGTGAATCTGGCAATTATGTGTCTTGGAGTTGCCCTTCTGGAGGAGTATCTTTGTATGCTCTCTGTATTTCCTGAATTTGAATGTTGGCCTGCCCTACTAGGTTGGGGAAGTTCTCCTGGATGATATCCTGAAGAGTGTTTTCCAACTTGTTTCCATTCTCCTCACTTTCAGGCACCCCAATCAGACGTAGATTTGGTCTTTTACATAATCCCATACTTCTTGCAGGCTTTGTTCATTTCTTTTTCTTCTTTTTCTTTTGGTTTCTCTTCTCGCTTCATTTCATTCATTTGATCCTCAATCGCTGATACTCTTTCTTCCAGTTGATCGAGTCGGTTACTGAAGCTTGTGCATTTGTCACGTATTTCGTGTCATGGTTTTCATCTCTGTCATGTCGTTTATGACCTTCTCTGCATTAATTAGTCTAGCTGTCAATTCTTCCACTCTTTTCAAGATTTTTAGTTTCTTTGCGCTGGGTACGTAATTCCTCCTTTAGCTCTGAGAAGTTTGATGGACTGAAGCCTTCTCTCTCTCATCAAAGTCATTCTCTGACCAGCTTTGATCCGTTGCTGGTGATGGGCTGCGCTCCTTGCAGGGGAGATGCGCCTATTTTTGAATTCCCAGCTTTTCTGCCCTGCTTTTTCCCCATCTTTGTGGTTTTATCTGTCTCTGGTCTTTGATGATGGTGACGACTGATGGGGTTTTGCATAGGTGTCCTTCCTGTTTGATAGTTTTCCTTCTGCCAGTCAGAACCCTCAGCTATAGGTCTGTTGGAGATTGCTTGAGGTCCACCCAGACCCTGTTTGCCTGGGTATCAGCAGCAGAGGTTGCAGAAGATAGAATATTGCTGAACAGCGAGTGTACCTGTCTGATTCTTACTCTCTCAGGGGTGTACTCCACCCTGTGAGGTGTGGGTGTCAGACTGCCCTAGCGGGGATGTCTCCCAGTTAGGCTACTCAGGGTCAGGGACCCACTTGAGCAGGCAGTCTGTCCCTTCTCAGATCTCAACCTCCGTGTTGGGAGATCCACTGCTCTCTTCAAAGTTGTCAGACAGAGTCACGCCTGCACAGTCTCTGCTGCTTCCCTGTTATTTTTTAGCTGAGCTGTCCCCAGAGGCGGAGTCTACAGAGACAGGCAGGTTTCCTTGAGCTGCTGTGAGCTCCACCCAGTTGGAGCTTCCCAGCGGCTTTGTTTACCTACTTAAGCCTCAGCAATGGCGGGCGCCTCCCAGCCTCGCTGCTGCCCTGCGTTAGATCGCCGCAGACTGCTGTGTTAGCAAGGAGGAGGCCCGGGGCGTGGGACCCTCCCGCCAGGCGGGGTATATTCTCCTGGTGTGCCCTATCCAGCAGCAGTATTGGGGTGGAGTTATTTTCCAGGTGTTGTGTGTCTCAGTTCCCTGGTTAGAAAAGGATTCCTTGCGCTTCCCAGGTGAGGCGATGGTTCAGCTCTTTGCTGGTCGGGCGCAACAGCTGACCAGCACCGATTGTCCGCACTCACCAGTGAGATGACCCCAGTACCTCAGTTCAAAATGCAGAAATCACCTCTTCTGTCCTTCGCTGGGAGTTGAGACTGCAGCTGTTCCTATTCGCCATCTTTTTTGTTACCTAGTATGACCCGGTTGTCAGGTTGTCTCTTTAGGTCAGGGTTAAGTTAAAAAAAGAAACTTGAGAAGTACTTTCTTTCCAAGTAAGCGTATTCACCTGCAGTTTGAAACACTGTTTTTTGTAGAATCTTTTATGAAGGATATTTTGTTACGGGGACATGGCGACATTGAGGCCTATGGTGAAAAGAAAAATATCTTCAGACAAAACTAAAAGAATCTTTCTGAGAAACTGCTTGATGTGCATTCATCTCAGGCTCCCAGATTAATGTACCTTCTTTGAGATAATTCAGCAGTTTCTCTCAGCCGAAGGATGACACCCTCAGAAGTGATTAATGAAAACCCTGGACATTTGAAAAGGGCGTGAGGCTGATCTCATTGAGCTTTGCAATGGAGAAAAAATGTCTCATAAAAACTGAAAGAAAACTATCTGAGAACTGCTTGATGTCATGAATCATCTCACAGAGTTAAAATTTTTTCATCAGTTTGAACACTGTTTTTGTAGAATCTGTGAAGGATTTGATGCATTGAGGCCTATGGTGAAAAGAAAATATTTCAGAAAACTAGAAGAATCTTTCAAGAAAACCTGGTGGTGACAAAATCTCTAAGCATTTGCTTATCTGTAAAGGATTTTATTTCTCCTTCACTGATGAAACTTAGTTTGGCTGGATATGAAATTCTGGGTTTAAAATTCTTTTCTTTAAGAACGTTGAATATTGGCCCACTCTCTCTCTGGCTTGTAGAGTTTCTGCCGAGAGATCTGTTGTTAGTCTGATGGGCTTCCCTTTGTGGGTAACCTGACCTTTCTCTCTGGCTGCCCTTAAGATTTTTTCCTTCATTTCAACTTTGGTGAATCTGGCAATTATGTGTCTTGGAGTTGCCCTTCTGGAGGAGTATCTTTGTATGCTTCTCTGTATTTCCTGAATTTGAATGTTGGCCTGCCCTACTAGGTTGGGGAAGTTCTCCTGGATGATATCCTGAAGAGTGTTTTCCAACTTGTTTCCATTCTCCCCTCACTTTCAGGCACCCCAATCAGACGTAGATTTGGTCTTTTACATAATCCCATACTTCTTGCAGGCTTTGTTCATTTCTTCTTCTTTTTCTTTTGGTTTCTTTCTCGCTTCATTTCATTCATTTGATCCTCAATCGCTGATACTCTTTCTTCCAGTTGATCGAGTCGGTTACTGAAGCTTGCATTTGTCACGTATTTCGTGTCATGGTTTTCATCTCTGTCATGTCGTTATGACCTTCTGCATTAATTAGTCTAGCTGTCAATTCTTCCACTCTTTTTCAAGATTTTAGTTTTGCGCTGCACGTAATTCCTCCTTTAGCTCTGAGAAGTTTGATGGACTGAAGCCTTCTTCTTCTCATCAAAGTCATTCTCTGACCAGCTTTGATCCGTTGTTGGTGATGGCTGCGCCCTTTGCAGGGGAGATGCGCTTATTTTTTGAATTCCCAGCTTTTCTGCCCTGCTTTTTCCCCATCTTTGTGGTTTTATCTGTCTCTGGTCTTTGATGATGGTGACGACTGATGGGGTTTTGGTATAGGTGTCCTTCCTGTTTGATAGTTTTCCTTCTGCCAGTCAGAACCCTCAGCTATAGGTCTGTTGGAGATTGCTTGAGGTCCACCCAGACCCTGTTTGCCTGGGTATCAGCAGCAGAGGTTGCAGAAGATAGAATATTGCTGAACAGCGAGTGTACCTGTCTGATTCTTACTTTGGAAGCTTCCTCTCAGGGGTGTACTCCACCCTGTGAGGTGGGGTGTCAGACTGCCCCTAGTGGGGATGTCTCCAGTTAGGCTACTCAGGGGTCAGGGACCCACTTGAGCAGGCAGTCTGTCCCTTCAGATCTCAACCTCCGTGTTGGGAGATCCACTGCCTCTTCAAAGTTGTCAGACAGAGTCGCGCGCCTGCACAAGTCTCTGCTTCCCTGTTATTTTTAGCTGAGTCCCCAGAGGCGGAGTCTACAGAGACAGGCAGGTTTCCTTGAGCTGCTGTGAGCTCCACCCAGTTGGAGCTTCCCAGCGGCTTTGTTTACCTACTTAAGCCTCAGCAATGGCGGGCGCCCCCAGCCTCGCTGCTGCCCTGCGGTTAGATCGCCGCAGACTGCTGTGTTAGCAAGGAGGAGGCTCTGGGACCCTCCCGCCAGGCGTGGGGTATATTCTCCTGGTGTGCCCGTATCCTATAGCGCATTGGGGTGGGAGCACCCGATTTTCCAGGTGTTGTGTGTCTCAGTTCCCTGGTTAGAAAAGGGATTCCTTCCCCTGCGCTTCCCAGGTGAGGCGATGCTCGCCTGGTTCAGCTCGCTGGTCGGGCCGCAACAGCTGACCAGCACCGATTGTCCGCACTCACTAGTGAGATGACCCCAGTACCTCAGTTCAAAATGCAGAAATCACCGGTCTTCTGTGTCCTTCGCTGGGAGTTGAGACTGCAGCTGTTCCTATTCGCCATCTTGCTCCCCTCATCTCACAGTTTATACTTTTCTTTTATTCTGCAGTTTGAAACACAGTTTTGTAGAATCTGAGGATATTTCATGACACATTGAGTTTGAGAAAGACAAATATCTTCAGACAAAACTCAAAAGAATCTTCTGAGAAACTGCTTCTGATGTGTGTATTCATCTCACTGAT
>CM058079.1:14314488-14549685 GCA_030247045.1 Colobus guereza | reverse complement strand
CAAAACAGTGTTTCCAAACTGCTGAATGAAAAGAAAGTTTAACTCTGTGAGATGAATTCACACATCACAAAGCAGTTTCTCAGATAGCTTCTTCTTTTTATCCTGGGATATTCCTTTTTCACCATTGGCCTCAATGCACTCCCAAATATCCATTCACAGAATGGACAAAAACAGTGTTTCAAACTGCTGAATCCAAAGAAAGGTTTAACTCTGTGAGATGAATGCACACATCACAAAGCAGTTTCTCAGAAAGCTTCTTCTAGTTTTATCTGAAGATATTTCCTTTTCACCATAGGCCTCAATGCACTCCCAAATATCCTTCACAGATTCTACAAAACAGTGTTTCAAACTGCTGAATGAAAAGAAAGTTTAACTCTGTGAGATGAATGCACACATCACAAAACAGTTTCTCAGAAAGCTTCTTTCTAGTTTTATCTGAAGATATTTTCTTTTCACCATTGGCCTCAATGAGCTCAAATGTCCATTCAGAATGGACAAAACAGTTTCTCAGAAGCTTCTTCTAGTTTTATCTGAAGATGTTTCCTTTTCACCATAGCCTCAATGCTCCAAATATCCTTCACAGATTCTACAAAACAGTGTTTCCAAACTGAATGAAAAGAAGGTTTAACTCTGTGAGATGAATGCACACATCACAAAGCAGTTTCAGAAAGCTTTTCTAGTTTTATCTGAAGATATTTTCTTTTCACCATTGGCCTCAATGCACTCCCAAATATCCTTCACAGATTCTACAAAACAGTGTTTCCAAACTGCTGAATGAAAAGAAAGTTTAACTCTGTGAGATGAATGCACACATCACAAAGCAGTTTCTCAGATAGCTTCTTCTAGTTTTATCTGAAGATATTTTCTTTTCACCATTGGCCTCAATGCACTCCAAATATCCTTCACAGATTCTACAAAACAGTGTTTCCAAACTGCTGAATAAAGAAAGGTTTAACTCTGTGAGATGAATGCACACATCACAAAGTGGTTTCTCAGATAGCTTCTTCTAGTTTTATCCTGGGATATTCTTTTTCACCATTGGCCTCAATGAGCTCCAAATGTCCATTCACAGAATGGACAAAACAGTGTTTCCAAACTGCTGAATGAAAAGAAAGTTTAACTCTGTGAGATGAACACACATCACAAAGCAGTTTCTCAGAAAGCTTCTTTCTAGTTTTATCTGAAGATATTTCCTTTTCACCATAGGCCTCAATGTGCTCCCAAATATCCTTCACAGATTCTACAAAACAGTGTTCCAAACTGCTGAATGAAAAGAAAGTTTAACTCTGTGAGATGAATGCACACATCACAAAGCAGTTTCTCAGAAAGCTTCTTCTAGTTTTATCTGGGATATTCTTTTCACCATTGGCCTCAATGCTCCCAAATGTCCATTCACAGAATGGACAAAACAGTGTTTCCAAACTGCTGAATGAAAAGAAGTTTAACTCTGAGATGAATGCACACATCACAAAGTGGTTTCTCAGATAGCTTCTTCTAGTTTTTATCCTGGGATATTCTTTTCACCATTGGCCTCAATGAGCTCCAAATGTCCATTCAGAATGGACAAAACAGTGTTTCCAAACTGCTGAATGAAAAGAAATTTTAACTCTGTGAGATGAATTCACACATCACAAAGCAGTTTCTCAGAAAGCTTCTTCTAGTTTTATCTGAAGATATTTCCTTTTCACATAGGCCTCAATGCTCCCAAATATCCTTCACAGATTTTACAAAAACAGGGTTCCCAAACTGCTGAATGAGAAGAAAATTTTACTCCATGAGAGGAATGCACACATCACAAAGTGGTTTCTCAGAAAGCTTCCTACTAGTTTTTAACCTGGGATATTCACTTTTCACCATTGGCCTCAATGAGCTCCAAATATCCCTTCAGATTCTACAAAACAGTGTTTCAAACTGCTGAATGAAAGAAGGTTTAACTCTGAGATGAATGCACACTTCACAAAGCAGTTTCTCAGAAAGTTTCTTTCCAGTTTTCATCTGAAGATATTTCCTTTCTCACCATAGGCCTCAATGTGCTCTCAAACATCCCTTCGCAGATGCCACCAAAACAGTGTTCCAAATTGCTGAATAAAAAGAAATATTTAACTCTGTGACATGAGTGCACACATCAGAAAGCACTTTCTCAAATAGCTTCCTTCTGGTTTCTATCCTGGGATATTTTCTTCTTCGACATTGGTACCAATGAGCTCCCAAGTGTCCAATTACAGAATGGAGAAAAAAAGTGTTTCCAAACTGCTGAATGCAAAGAAAGGTTTAACTCAGTGAGATCAATACACACATCACAAAGCAGTTTTTTAGAAAGCACCTCTTTAGTTTTTATCTTAAGATATCTCCTTCTTCAAAATAGGCCTCAATTTGCTCCCAAGAATCCCTTCGTGGATTCTACAAACAGTGGCTCCAAACTGCCGAAAGAAAAGAAAGTTTTGACTCTGGGTGATGATTGCACACATCACAAAGCTGTTTCTCAGATAGCGTCCTTTTAGTTTTTATCCTGGGATATTTGTTGTTTCGCAATTGGCCTCAATGAGCTCCAAATATCCTTCACAGATTCTACAAAACAGTGTTTCCAAACTGCTGAATCAAAGAATGGTTTACATCTGTGAGATAAATGCACACATCACAAAATGGTTTCTCAGAAAGCTTTTTCTAGTTTTATCCTGGCATATTTGCTTTTTCACCATTGGCCTCAATGAGCTCCTAAATGTCCATTTGCAGAATGGACAAAAACAGTGTTTCCAAACTGCTGAATCAAAGAAAAGTTTAACTCTGTGAGATGAATGCACACATCACAAAGCAGTTTCTCAGAAAGCTTCTAGTTTTATCTGAGGATATTTCTTTTTCACCATAGGCCTCAATGAGCTCCAAATATCCTTCAGATTCTACAAAACAGTGTTTCAAACTGCTGAATAAGAAAGTTTAACTCTGTGATGAATGCACATCACAAAGTTTCTCAGATAGCTTCTTCTAGTTTTATCTGAGATATTTCCTTTTCACCATTGGCCTCAATGCTCCCAAATATCCTTCACAGATTCTACAAAACAGTGTTTCCAAACTGCTGAATGAAAAGAAAAGTTTAACTCTGAGGCCTCAACAAGCTCCCAAATATCCTTCACAGATTCTACAAAAACAGTGTTTCCAAACTGCTGAATGAAAAGAAATATTTAACTCTGGGAGATGAATGCACACATCACAAAGCAGTTTCTCAGATAGCTTCCTTCTACTTTTATCCTGGGATATTCACTTTTTCACCATTGGCCTCAATGAGCTCCAAATATCCTTCACAGATTCTACAAAACAGTGTTTCCAAACTGCTGAATGAAAAGAAAGATTTAACTCTGTGAGATGAATGACACATCACAAAGCAGTTTCTCAGAAAGCTTCTTTCTAGTTTTGTCTGAAGATATTTCCTTTTCACCATAGGCCTCAATGTGCTCCCAAATATCCTTTGCAGATTCTACAAAACAGTGTTTCCAAACTGCTGAATGAAAAGAAGGTTTAAATCTGTGAGATGAATGCACACATCACAAAGCAGTTTCTCAGATAGCTTCCTTCTAGTTTTATCCTGGGATATTCACTTTTTCACCTTTGACCTCAATGAGCTCCCAAATATCCATTCTCAGATTCTACAAAAACAGTGTTTCCAAACTGCTGAATGAAAGGAAATGTATAACTCTGTGAGATGAATGCACGCATCACAAATCAGTTTCTCAAGAGCTTCTTCCTAGTTTTATCTGAAGATATATCCTTTTCACCATAGGCCTCAATGTGCTCCCAAATATCCTTTGCAGATTCTACAAAAACAGTGTTTCCAAACTGCTGAATCCAAAGAAAGGTTTAACTCTGTGAGATGAATGCACACATCACAAAGCAGTTTCTCAGAAAGCTTCTTCTAGTTTTATCTGAAGATATTTCCTTTTCACCATAGGCCTCAATGTGCTCCCAAATATCCTTCACAGATTCTACAAAACAGTTTCTCAGAAGCTTCTTCTAGTTTTATCTGAAGATATTTCTTTTCACCATAGGCCTCAATGTGCTCCCAAATATCCTTCACAGATTCTACAAAAACAGTGTTTCCAAACTGCTCAATGAAAAGAAAGGTTTAACTCTGAGAGATGAATGCACCCATCACAAAGGGTTTTCTCAGATAGCTTCCTTCTAGTTTTATCCTGGGATATTCCTTTTTCACCATTGGCCTCAATGAGCTCAAATGTCCATTCACAGAATGGACAAAACAGTGTTTCCAAACTGCTGAATAAAGAAAGGTTTAACTCTGTGAGATGAATGCACATCACAAAGCAGTTTCTCAGAAAGCTTCTTCTAGTTTTATCTGAAGATATTTCTTTTCACCATAGGCCTCAATGCACTCCCAAATATCCTTCACAGATTCTACAAAAACAGTGTTTCAAACTGCTGAATGAAAAGAAAGTTTAACTCTGTGAGATGAATGCACACATCACAAAGCAGTTTCTCAGAAAGCTTCTTCTAGTTTTATCTGAAGATATTTCCTTTTCACCATAGGCCTCAATGAGCTCCCAAATATCCTTTGCAGATTCTACAAAACAGTGTTTCCAAACTGAATGAAAAGAAAGTTTAACTCTGAGATGAATGCACATCACAAAGTTTCTCAGAAAGCTTCTCTAGTTTTATCTGAAGATATTTCCTTTTCACCATAGGCCTCAATGTGCTCCAAATATCCTTTGCAGATTCTACAAAACAGTGTTTCAAACTGCTGAATGAAAAGAAAGGTTTAACTCTGTGAGATGAATGCACACATCACAAAGTGGTTTCTCAGATAGCTTCCTTCTAGTTTTATCTGAAGATATTTCTTTTTCACCATTGGCCTCAATGAGCTCCCAAATGTCCATTCACAGAATGGACAAAACAGTGTTTCCAAACTGCTGAATCCAAAGAAAGGTTTAACTCTGTGAGATGAATGCACACATCACAAAGCAGTTTCTCAGAAAGCTTCTTCTAGTTTTATCTGAAGATATTTCTTTTTCACCATAGGCCTCAATGCACTCCAAATATCCTTTGCAGATTCTACAAAACAGTGTTTCCAAACTGCTGAATGAAAAGAAAGGCTTAACTCTGAGTGATATATGCACACATCACAAAGCAGTTTCTCAGATAGCTTCCTTCTAGTTTTATCTGAGGATATTTCCTTTTTCACCATAGGCCTCAATGCACTCCCAAATATCCATTCACAGAATGGACAAAACAGTGTTTCCAAACTGCTGAATGAAAAGAAAGTTTAACTCTGTGAGATGAATGCACACATCACAAAGCAGTTTCTCAGAAAGCTTCTTCTAGTTTTATCTGAAGATATTTCTTTTTCACCATAGGCCTCAATGCACTCCCAAATATCCTTCACAGATTCTACAAAACAGTGTTTCCAAACTGCTGAATGAAAAGAAAGTTTAACTCTGTGAGATGAATGCACACATCACAAAGCAGTTTCTCAGATAGCTTCCTTCTAGTTTTATCTGAGGATATTTCCTTTTTCACCATTGGCCTCAATGAGCTCCCAAATGTCCATTCACAGAATGGACAAAACAGTGTTTCCAAACTGCTGAATGAAAAGAAAGTTTAACTCTGTGAGATGAATGCACACATCACAAAGCAGTTTCTCAGAAAGCTTCTTCTAGTTTTATCTGAAGATATTTCCTTTTTCACCATAGGCCTCAATGTGCTCCCAAATATCCTTCACAGATTCTACAAAACAGTGTTTCCAAACTGCTGAATGAAAAGAAAGTTTAACTCTGTGAGATGAATACACACATCACAAAGCAGTTTCTCAGATAGCTTCCTTCTAGTTTTATCTGAAGATATTTCCTTTTTCACCATAGGCCTCAATGCACTCCCAAATATCCTTCACAGATTCTACAAAACAGTGTTTCCAAACTGCTGAATGAAAAGAAAGTTTAACTCTGAGATGAATGCACACATCACAAGCAGTTTCTCAGAAGCTTCTTCTAGTTTTATCTGAAGATATTTTTTTCACCATTGGCCTCAATGCTCCCAAATGTCCATTCACAGAATGGACAAAACAGTGTTTCCAAACTGCTGAATAAAGAAAGGTTTAACTGTGAGATGAATGCACATCACAAAGTTTCTCAGAAAGCTTCTTTCTAGTTTTATCTGAAGATATTTCCTTTTTCACATAGGCCTCAATGCTCCCAAATATCCTTTGCAGATTCTACAAAACAGTGTTTCCAAACTGCTGAATGAAAAGAAAGTTTAACTCTGAGATGAATGCACACATCACAGCAGTTTCTCAGATAGCTTCCTTCTAGTTTTATCTGGGATATTCCTTTTTCACCATTGGCCTCAATGAGCTCAAATGTCCATTCAGAATGGACAAAACAGTGTTTCCAAACTGAATGAAAAGAAAGGTTTAACTCTGTGAGATGAATGCACATCACAAAGCAGTTTCTCAGAAAGCTTTTTCTAGTTTTATCTGGATATTCTTTTCACCATAGGCCTCAATGCTCCCAAATATCCCTTTGCAGATTCTACAAAAACAGTGTTTCAAACTGCTGAATAAAGAAAAGTTTAACTGTGAGATGAATGCACACATCACAAAGTTTCTCAGATAGCTTCTTCTAGTTTTATCTGAAGATATTTTCTTTTCACCATTGGCCTCAATGAGCTCCAAATGTCCATTCAGAATGGACAAAACAGTGTTTCCAAACTGCTGAATGAAAAGAAAGGTTTAACTCTGAGATGAATGCACACATCACAGCAGTTTCTCAGAAAGCTTCTTTCTAGTTTTATCTGAAGATATTTCCTTTTCACCATAGGCCTCAATGCTCAAATATCCCTTTGCAGATTCTACAAAACAGTGTTTCCAAACTGCTGAATGAAAAGAAAGGTTTAACTCTGAGATGAATGCACACATCACAAAGTTTCTCAGATAGCTTCCTTCTAGTTTTATCTGGGATATTCCTTTTTCACCATTGGCCTCAATGCTCCCAAATGTCCATTCACAGAATGGACAAAACAGTGTTCCAAACTGCTGAATGAAAAGAAAGTTTAACTCTGAGATGAATGCACATCACAAAGCAGTTTCAGAAAGCTTTTTCTAGTTTTATCTGAAGATATTTCCTTTTTCACATAGGCCTCAATGCACTCCCAAATATCCATTCAGAATGGACAAAACAGTGTTTCAAACTGCTGAATGAAAGGTTTAACTCTGAGATGAATGCACATCACAAAGCAGTTTCTCAGAAAGCTTCTTTCTAGTTTTATCTGAAGATGTTTCCTTTTCACCATAGGCCTCAATGCACTCCCAAATATCCATTCAGAATGGACAAAACAGTTTCAAACTGCTGAATGAAAAGAAAGTTTAACTCTGTGATGAATGCACACATCACAAGCAGTTTCTCAGAAGCTTCTTTCTAGTTTTATCCTGGGATATTCTTTTTCCATTGGCCTCAATGAGCTCCCAAATGTCCATTCAGAATGGACAAAACAGTGTTTCCAAACTGCTGAATAAAGAAAAGTTTAACTGTGAGATGAATGCACACATCACAGCAGTTTCTCAGAAAGCTTTTCTAGTTTTATCTGAAGATATTTCCTTTTCACCATAGGCCTCAATGCACTCCAAATATCCCTTTGCAGATTCTACAAAAACAGTGTTTCCAAACTGCTGAATGAAAAGAAAGGTTTAACTCTGTGAGATGAATGCACACATCACAAAGTTTCTCAGAAAGCTTCTTCTAGTTTTATCTGGGATATTCTTTTTCACCATTGGCCTCAATGCTCCCAAATATCCATTCACAGAATGGACAAAACAGTGTTTCAAACTGCTGAATAAAGAAAGGTTTAACTGTGAGATGAATGCACATCACAAAGCAGTTTCTCAGAAAACTTCTTCTAGTTTTATCTGAAGATATTTCCTTTTTCACATAGGCCTCAATGCACTCCCAAATATCCTTCACAGATTCTACAAAACAGTGTTTCCAAACTGCTGAATGAAAGAAAGTTTTAACTCTGTGAGATGAATGCACACATCACAAAGCAGTTTCTCAGAAGCTTCTTTCTAGTTTTATCCTGGATATTCCTTTTTCACATTGGCCTCAATGAGCTCAAATGTCCATTTGCAGAATGGACAAAACAGTGTTTCCAAACTGAATGAAAAGAAAGTTTAACTGTGAGATGAATACACATCACAAAGCAGTTTCTCAGAAAGCTTTTCTAGTTTTTATCTGAAGATATTCCTTTTTCACCATTGGCCTCAATGAGCTCCCAAATATCCTTCACAGATTCTACAAAACAGTGTTTCAAACTGCTGAATGAAAAGAAAGGTTTAACACTGTGAGATGAATGCACACATCACAGAGTGGTTTATCAGATGGCTTCCTTCTAGTTTTATCCTGGGATATTCACTTTTCACCATTGGCCTCAATGAGCTCAAATGTCCATTTGCAGAATGGACAAAAACAGTGTTTCCAAAATACTGAAGACAAAGAATGGCTTATCTCTGAGATGAATGTACACATCACAAAGCAGTTTCACAGAAAGCTTCTTTCTAGTATTATCTGAAGATAGTTTCATTTTCACCATAGGCCTCAATGCATTCCAAAATATTCTTTTGAAGATTCTACAAAAACAGTGTTTACAAACTGCTGAATCAAAAGAAAGTTTAACTTTGTGAGGTGAATGCACACATCACAAAGTGATTTCTCAGATAACTTCCTTCTTGTTCTTATCTTGAGATATTCACTTTTTCACCATTGACCACAATGAGTTCCCAAGTGTCCAGGCACAGAATGGATAAAAACAGTGTTTCCTAACTGCTGAATTGAAAGAAAGGTTTAACTCTGTGAGATGAATGCACACATCACAAAGCAGTTTCTCAGAAAGATTCTTTATAGCTTTTATCTGAAATTATTTCCTTTTCCATCAAAGGCCTCAATGAGCTCCCAAATATCCCTTCACAGATTCTACAAAAACAGTGTTTCCAAACTGCTGAATGAAAAGAAAGGTTTAACTGTGAGATGAATGCACATATCACAAAGCAGTTTCTCAGATAGCTTCCTTCTAGTTTTTATCTGGATATTCCTTTTTCACCATAGGCCTCAATGAGCTCCCAAATGTCCATTCACAGAATGGACAAAACAGTGTTTCCAAACTGAATGAAAAGAAAGTTTAACTCTGTGAGATGAATGCACATCACAAAGCAGTTTCTCAGATAGCTTCTTCTAGTTTTATCCTGGATATTCTTTTTCCATTGGCCTCAATGAGCTCCCAAATGTCCATTCACAGAATGGACAAAACAGTGTTTCAAACTGCTGAATGAAAAGAAAGTTTAACTCTGTGAGATGAATGCACATCACAAAGCAGTTTCTCAGATAACTTCCTTCTAGTTTTTATCTGAAGATATTCCTTTTTCACCATTGGCCTCAATGAGCTCCCAAATATCCATTCACAGAATGGACAAAAACAGTGTTTCCAAACTGCTGAATGAAAAGAAAGTTTAACTCTGTGAGATGAATGCACACATCACAAAGCAGTTTCTCAGAAGCTTCTTCTAGTTTTTATCTGAAGATATTCCTTTTTCACCATTGGCCTCAATGAGCTCCCAAATATCCATTCACAGAATGGACAAAACAGTGTTTCCAAACTGCTGAATGAAAAGAAAGTTTAACTGTGAGATGAATGCACACATCACAAAGTTTCTCAGAAAGTTTCTTCTAGTTTTTATCTGAAGATATTCCTTTTTCACCATAGGCCTCAATGCAC
This sequence comes from Colobus guereza, assembly GCA_030247045.1. Lineage (NCBI taxonomy): Eukaryota > Metazoa > Chordata > Mammalia > Primates > Cercopithecidae > Colobus > Colobus guereza. Next base: position 14,539,923 of record CM058079.1, on the reverse strand, counting down.
TCCCAAATATCCATTCACAGAATGGACAAAACAGTGTTTCCAAACTGCTGAATGAAAGAAAGTTTAACTCTGAGATGAATGCACATCACAAAGCAGTTTCTCAGATAGCTTCCTTCTAGTTTTTATCTGATATTCCTTTTTCACCATTGGCCTCAATGAGCTCCCAAATGTCCATTTGCAGAATGGAAAAAACAGTGTTTCAAACTGCTGAATGAAAAGAAAGGTTTAACTGTGAGATGAATGCACACATCACAAAGCAGTTTCTCAGAAAGCTTCTTCTAGTTTTTATCTGATATTCCTTTTTCACCATAGGCCTCAATGTGCTCCCAAATATCCCTTTGCAGATTCTACAAAACAGTGTTTCCAAACTGCTGAATGAAAAGAAAGTTTAACTCTGTGAGATGAATGCACACATCACAAACAGTTTCTCAGATAGCTTCTTCTAGTTTTTATCTGAAGATATTCCTTTTTCACCATAGGCCTCAATGCACTCCCAAATATCCCTTCACAGATTCTACAAAACAGTGTTTCCAAACTGCTGAATGAAAAGAAATGTTTAACTCTGTGAGATGAATGCACACATCACAAAGCAGTTTCTCAGATAGCTTCCTTCTAGTTTTATCCTGGATATTTTTTCACCATTGACCTCAATGAGCTCCAAATGTCCATTTGCAGAATGGACAAAACAGTGTTTCAAACTGCTGAATGAAAAGAAAGTTTAACTGTGAGATGAATGCACACATCACAAACAGTTTCTCAGAAACTTCTTCTAGTTTTTATCTGAAGATGTTTCCTTTTCACCATTGGCCTCAATGAGCTCCAAATGTCCATTCACAGAATGGACAAAACAGTGTTTCCAAACTTGAATGAAAAGAAAGTTTAACTCTGTGATGAATGCACACATCACAAAGTGGTTTCTCAGAAAGCTTCTTCTAGTTTTTATCTGGGATATTTGCTTTTTCATTGGCCTCAATGAGCTCCAAATGTCCATTCAGAATGGACAAAACAGTGTTTCAAACTGCTGAATAAAGAAAAGTTTAACTGTGAGATGAATGCACACATCACAAAGCAGTTTCAGAAAGCTTCTTTCTAGTTTTTATCTGAAGATATTCCTTTTTCACCATAGGCCTCAATGCACTCCCAAATATCCCTTTGCAGATTCTACAAAACAGTGTTTCCAAACTGCTGAATGAAAAGAAGTTTAACTCTGAGATGAATGCACATCACAAAGCAGTTTCAGATAGCTTCCTTCTAGTTTTTATCTGGATATTCCTTTTTCACCATTGGCCTCAATGAGCTCCCAAATGTCCATTCAGAATGGACAAAACAGTGTTTCCAAACTGCTGAATGAAAAGAAGTTTAACTCTGTGAGATGAATACACATCACAAAGCAGTTTCAGAAAGCTTCTTTCTAGTTTTTATCTGAAGATGTTTCCTTTTCACCATTGGCCTCAATGAGCTCCCAAATATCCATTCACAGAATGGACAAAAACAGTGTTTCCAAACTGCTGAATAAAGAAATTTTAACTCTGTGAGATGAATGCACATCACAAAGCAGTTTCTCAGAAAGTTTCTTTCTAGTTTTTATCTGAGGATATTTCCTTTTCACCATAGGCCTCAATGCTCCAAATATCCTTCAGATTCTACAAAACAGTGTTCCAAACTGCTGAATGAAAAGAAAGTTTAACTCTGTGAGATGAATGCACACATCACAAAGCAGTTTCTCAGAAAGCTTCTTCTAGTTTTTATCTGAAGATATTCCTTTTTCACCATAGGCCTCAATGCTCAAATATCCTTCACAGATTCTACAAAACAGTGTTTCAAACTGCTGAATGAAAAGAAAGGTTTAACTCTGAGATGAATGCACACATCACAAAGCAGTTTCTCAGAAGCTTCTTTCTAGTTTTATCCTGGATATTCCTTTTTCACCATTGGCCTCAATGAGCTCCCAAATGTCCATTCAGAATGGACAAAACAGTGTTTCAAACTGCTGAATGAAAAAGTTTAACTCTGTGAGATGAATGCATACATCACAAAGCAGTTTCTCAGAAGCTTCTTCTAGTTTTTATCTGATATTCCTTTTTCACAGGCCTCAATGCACTCCCAAATATCCATTCACAGAATGGACAAAACAGTGTTTCCAAACTTGAATGAAAAGAAAGTTTAACTGTGAGATGAATGCACACATCACAAAGCAGTTTCAGATAGCTTCTTCTAGTTTTATCCTGGGATATTTGCTTTTTCATTGGCCTCAATGAGCTCAAATGTCCATTCAGAATGGACAAAACAGTGTTTCCAAACTGCTGAATGAAAAGAAAAGTTTAACTGTGAGATGAATGCACATCAAAAGCAGTTTCTCAGAAAGCTTCTTTCTAGTTTTTATCTGAAGATATTTCCTTTTCACCATAGGCCTCAATGCTCAAATATCCTTCACAGATTCTACAAAACAGTGTTTCCAAACTGCTGAATGAAAAGAAGTTTAACTCTGTGAGATGAATGCACACATCACAAAGTTTCTCAGATATCTTCTTTCTAGTTTTATCCTGGATATTCTTTTCACCATAGGCCTCAATGAGCTCCCAAATGTCCATTCACAGAATGGACAAAAGTGTTTCCAAACTGCTGAATGAAAAGAAAGTTTAACTCTGTGATGAATGCACACATCACAAAGCAATTTCACAGAAAGATTCTTTCTAGTTTTCATCTGAAGATATTTCCTTTTTCATCATTGGCCTCAATGCACTCCCAAATATACCTTTACAGATATTACAGAAACAGAGTTTCATAACTGCTGAATGAAAGGAAATGTTTAACTCTGCGAGATGAAAGCACACATCACAAAGCAATCTGTCAGATATCTTCTTTCTAGTTATTTTGGGAAACTTACTTTTTCGCCATTGACCTCAATGAGCTACCAAATGTCCATTCACAGAATAAACAAAAACAATGTAATCACACTGCTGAATCCACAAAATGATTTAACTCTGTGACATCAATGGACACATCACAAAGAAGTTTCTCAGAAAGCTTCTTTCTAGTTTTTCTCAGAAGCTATTTCCTTTTCCTCTGTAGGTCTCAAAGTGCTACCAAATGTCTCTTCAAAGAATACAAGAAAACACTTTTTACAAACTGCTGAATGAAAATAACTGTTTATCTCTGTGAGATGAATGCACCAAACACAACTCAGTTTGTCAGATAACTTCTTGTACTTTTTATTCTCTGATATTTGCTTTTTCACCATTGGCCTCAAAGAGCACCTAAATATCCATTCCCAGAATGGACAAAAACAGTGTTCTGAAACCGCTGAATCCAAAGAAAGGTTTAGCTGTTTGAGATGAATGCACACATCACAAAACAGTTTTTCAGAAAGCTTCTCTCTAGTTCTTTGCACAAGATGTTTCCTTTTCCACTTCTGGCCTCAAAGGGCTACCAAATATCTCTTTGGAGAATCCCAGAAAACACTGTTTCTAAGCTGCTGAATGAAAGAAATCTTTTTCTCTGTGAGACAAATGCAAAACTCACAAGTCAGTTTTTCAGATAACTTCCTGCTAGTTTCTATCCTGGGATATTCCCTTTTTCACTATTGGCCACAATGATCTCCCAAATGTCCATCCGCAGAATGGACAAAACTGGTGTTTCCAAACTGCTGAATCCAAAGAAAGCTTTAACTCTGTGAGATAAATGAACACATCAGAGAACAGTTTCCAAGGAAGATTCTTTACACTTTTTTTCTGAATATATTTCCTTTTCACCATTGGTCTCAATGTGCTCCCAAATATCCTTCACAGATTCTACAAAACAGTGTTCCAAACTGCTGAATGAGAAGTAAGGATTAATTCTGCAACACGAATGGACCCATCAAAAAGTAGTTTCTCAGATCTCTGCCTTCTAGTTTTTATCCTTGGATATTCAGTTTTTCACCATTAGTCTCAATAAGCTCCCAGAAGTCCATTCGCAGAATGAACAATAGCTGTGTTTCTAAACTGATGAATTCAAATAAAGATTTGACTCTGTGAGATGAATGAACCTATCACACAGCAGTTACTCAGAAACATTGTTTCTACAATTTATCTGAAGATATTTCCTTTTTCACCATAGGCCTCAATGCACTACCAAATATCTCTTCACAGATTCCAAGAAAACAGCCTCTCCAAACTGCTAAATGAAAAGACAGGTTTCACTGTGAGAGATGAATGCACACGTAAAAGGGCGGTTTGTTAGATAACTTCCTCCTAGTTTTTGTCCTGGGATATTCGCTGTTTTGCCATTGGCCTCAATGAGCTTCAAAATGTCCTTTCTCAGACTGGACAAAAACATTGCTCCCAAACTGCTGAATCCAAAGAGCATTGTAATTCTGTGATATGAATGCACACATCACAAAGCAGTTTCTCAGAAAGATTCTTTCTAGTTTTGACCTGAAGATATTTCCTTTTTCACCATTGGTCTCAATGTGCTCCCAAATATACCTTCACAGATACTACAAATACAGTGTTTTCTAACTGCTGAATGAAAAAAAAATGTTTAACTCTGTGAGACGAATGCATACATCACAAAGCTGTTTCTCAGATATCTTCTTTCTAGTTATCCCAGGTTATTCACATTTTCGCCATTTACCTCAATGAGCTACAAAATGACCATTCGCAGAATAAACAAAAACAGTGTTCCAAACTGCTGAATCAAAGAAAGGTTTAACTCTGAGATGAATGCACACATCACAAAGTGGTTTCTCAGATAGCTTCTTCTAGTTTTTATCTGAAGATATTCCTTTTTCACCATAGGCCTCAATGCTCCCAAATATCCTTTGCAGATTCTACAAAACAGTGTTTCCAAACTGAATGAAAAGAAGTTTAACTCTGAGATGAATGCACATCACAAAGCAGTTTCTCAGATATCTTCTTTCTAGTTTTTATCTGGATATTCCTTTTTCACCATTGGCCTCAATGAGCTCCCAAATGTCCTTTCACAGAATGGACAAAACAGTGTTTCAAACTGCTGAATAAAGAAAGGTTTAATTCTGTGAGATGAATGCACACATCACAAGCAGTTTCTCAGAAAGCTTCTTTCTAGTTTTTATCTGAAGATGTTTCCTTTTCACCATTGGCCTCAATGAGCTCAAATGTCCATTTGCAGAATGGACAAAACAGTGTTTCCAAACTGAATGAAAAGAAAGTTTAACTCTGAGATGAATGCACACATCACAAACAGTTTCTCAGAAAGATTCTTTCTAGTTTTTATCTGAAGATATTCCTTTTTCACCATAGGCCTCAATGCACTCCAAATATCCTTCACAGATTCTACAAAACAGTGTTTCAAACTGCTGAATGAAAAGAAGTTTAACTCTGTGATGAATGCACATCACAAAGCAGTTTCTCAGATATCTTCTTTCTAGTTTTATCCTGGGATATTCCTTTTTCACCATTGGCCTCAATGAGCTCCCAAATATCCTTCAGATTCTACAAAACAGTTTCTCAGAAAGCTTCTTCTAGTTTTATCCTGGGATATTCCTTTTTCACCATTGGTCTCAATGTGCTCCCAAATATCCTTTGCAGATTCTACAAAACAGTGTTCCAAACTGCTGAATAAAGAAAAGTTTAACTCTGAGATGAATGCACATCACAAAGCAGTTTCAGAAAGCTTCTTCTAGTTTTTATCTGGATATTCCTTTTTCACCATTGGCCTCAATGCTCCCAAATATCCATTCACAGAATAAACAAAAACAGTATTACTATATTGCTGAATCCAAAAAAAGGTTTAACTCTGTGAGATGAATGCACACCTCACAAATCAGTTCCTGAGAAAGCTTCTTTCTAGTTTTTATCTGATGCTATTTTCTTTTTCAGCAGCAGCCTCAATGTGCTCCCAAATATCACTCCACGGACACTACAAAAACTGTGTTTACAAACTTCCGAATGAAAACAAAGTTTTAAATCTGCAAGATGAATGCACACATCACAGAGCAGTTTCTCAGATATCTTTTTTGTAGTTTTTATCCTGGGATGTTCACTTTTTCACCATTGGCCTCAATGAGCTCCCAAATGTCCATTCACAGAATGGACAAAACAGTGTTTCCAAACTGCTGAATCAAAAAAGTTTCTCAGATATTCTTCTAGTTTTTCTCACAAGATATTTCCTTTTTCACCATGAGCCTCAACCGTGTTTCCAAACTGATGAATCCAAAGAAAGGTTTAACTCTGTGAGATAAATGCACACATCACAAAGCAGTTTCTCAGAATGCTTCTTGCTAACTTTTTTCAGATTATATTTCATTTTCCCTTGTAGGCCTCAAAGCACTACCAAATATCTCTTTGGAGAATCCAAGAAAACACTCTTTCCTAACTACTGATCGAAAAGAAATCTTTAACCCTGTGAGATGAATGCAAAAATCACAAGTTGGCTTGTTAGATAATTTCCTTCTAGTTTTTACCCTGGGATATTTCCCTTTATGCCACTGGCCTCAAAGAGCACCCAAAACGTCCATTCACAGAATGGATAAAAACAATTTTTCCAAACTGCTGAATCCAAAGAAACGTTTGAATCTGTGAGGTGAACGGACACATCACAAAGCAGTTTCTCAGAAAGCTTATTTCTACTATTTATCTGAAACATTTCCTCTTTCACAGGAGGCCTCAATGCAGGACTGAATATCTCTTTGGAGATTGTAAGAAAACACTGTTTCCAAGCTGCTGAATAAATACAAAGAAAGTTATAATTTTGTGATATGAATGTACCCATCACAAAGCAGTTTCTCAGAAAGCTTCTTTATTATTTTTGCATGAATATGTTTCCTTTTTCACCAGAGACCTCAATCCACTCCCAAATGTCCCTGCACAGGTTCTACAAATGCAGTGTTTCCAACCTGTTGAATGAAAATAAAGGTTTAACTCTGCGAGATGAATGCACACATCACAAAATGATTTCTCAGATGGATCCCTTCTAGTGTTTAGGCTGGGATATCCGCTTTTTGGCAATTGGCTTCAATGAGCTCCCAAATGTCCATTGGCAGAATGGACCAAAACTGTGTTTCCTAACTGCTGAATCAATGGAAAGTTTTAACACTGTGAGATGAGTGCACACATCCCAAAGCAGTTTCTCAGAAAGCATCTTTTTTGCTTTTATCTGAAGATGTTTCCTTTTTCACCATAGAACTAAATGCACTCACAAATATCCCCTCGCAGGTTCTACAAACACAGTGTTTCCAATCTATTGAATGAAAATAAATGTTGAACTGTTTGAGATGAATGCACACATCACAAAATGATTTCTCAGATGGCTTCATTCTAGTGTTTACCCTAGGATATTAACTTTGTAGCCATTGGCTTCAATGAGCTCAGAAACGTCCATTTGCAGAACGGACAAAAACAGTGTTTCCTAATAGTTGATTCGAAAGAAATGTTTAACACTGTGAGATGAATGCACACATCACAAAGAAATTTCTCAGAATGATTCTGTCTGGTTTCTATCTGAAGAAGTTTGCTTTTTCACCAAAGACCTCAAGGTGCTTCCAAATATCCCTTTGCAGATATTACAAAAACAGTGTTTAAAACTGCTGAATGAAAAGAAAGGTTTAACTCTGAGATGAATGCACACATCATAAAGGAGTTTCTCAGAACGCTTCGTTCTAGTTTCTGTCTGAAGATGTTTTCTTTATCACCATAAGCCTCAAAGTGCTCCCAAATATCCATTTGCAATTTCTACAAAAACAGTGTTTCTAAACTGCTGAATCCAAAGAGAGGTTTAACTCTAGGAGGTGAATGCACACATCCCAAGCAGTTTTTCAGAAAGCATCTTTCTTGTTTTTATCCAAAGATGTTTCCTTTTTCAACATAGATCTCAGTGAGCCCCAAAATATCCCTCCACAGTTTCTACAAACACAGCATTTCCAGCCTGTTGAATGAAAATAAAAGTTTAACTCTGTGAGATGAATGCACACATCACAAAGTGTTTCTCAGATAGCTTCCTTCTAGTTTTATCCTGGGATATTCCTTTTTCGCCATTTGTCTCAATGAGCTCCCAAATATCCATATGCAGAATGGACAAAACAGTGTTTCCAAACTGTTGAATCGAAAAGAAAGGTTTAACTCTGTGAGGTGAAGACACACATCACAAAGCAGTTTCTCAGATAGCTTCCTTCTAGTTTTATCTGAAGATATTTCTTTTCACATAGGCCTCAATGCACTCCCAAATATCCCTTTGCAGATTCTACAAAACAGTGTTTAAAACTGCTGAATGAAAAGAAAGTTTAACTCTGTGAGATGAATGCACACATCAAAGCAGTTTCTCAGATAGCTTCCTTCTAGTTTTATCTGAAGATATTCCTTTTTCACCATTGGCCTCAATGAGCTCAAATGTCCATTCACAGAATGGAAAAAAAAACAAGGATTCCAATCTGCCAAATAGAAAGAAAGGTTTAACTCTGTGAGATTAATGCACATATCACAAAACAGGTTTTCAGAAAGCTTCTTTCTAGTTTTAATCTGAACCTATTTCCTTTTTCACCATAGGCCTCAATGCACTCCCAAATATCCCCTTGAAGAATGGAAAAAAAAAACAGTGTTTCCAAACTGCTGAATGAAAAGTAAGGTGTAATTCAGTGATAAGAATGCACACATCACAAAGCAGTTTCTCAGAAAGCTTCCTTCTTCTTTTTATCTGAAAATGTTTCCTGTTTCATGGTAGACCTCAATGCACTTCCAAATACCCTTTGCAAAATCTACAAACACGGTGTTTCCAACCCGTTGAATGAAAAGAGAGTTTTAACTCTGTGAGATGAATTCGCACATCACAAAGTGGTTTCTCAGATAGCTTCCTTCTAGTTTTATCTGAAGATGTTTCCTTTTTCACCATTGGCCTCAATGAGCTCCCAAATGTCCATTCAGAATGGACAAAACAGTGTTTCCAAACTGCTGAATGAAAAGAAAGGTTTAACACTGTGAGATGAATGCACACATCACAAAGCAGTTTCTCAGAAGCTTCTTCTTTTTATCTGAAGATGTTTCCTTTTTCACCATAGGCCTCAATGTGCTCCCAAATATCCTTCACAGATTCTACAAAACAGTGTTTCCAAACTGCTGAATCCAAAGAAAGGTTTAACTGTGAGATGAATGCACACATCACAAAGTTTCTCAGAAGCTTCTTTCTAGTTTTATCTGAAGATGTTTCTTTTTCACCATAGGCCTCAATGCACTCCCAAATATCCTTTGCAGATTCTACAAAACAGTTTCTACAAAACAGTGTTTCAAACTGCTGAATAAAGAAAGTTTAACTCTGTGAGATGAATGCACACATCACAAGCAGTTTCTCAGATAGCTTCCTTCTAGTTTTTATCCTGGGATATTCCTTTTTCACCATAGGCCTCAATGCTCCAAATATCCTTCACAGATTCTACAAAACAGTGTTTCTAAACTGCTGAATAAAGAAAGTTTAACTGTGAGATGAATACACATCACAAAGCAGTTTCTCAGAAAGCTTCTTTCTAGTTTTATCTGAAGATATTCCTTTTTCACCATAGGCCTCAATGCTCCAAATATCCTTCACAGATTCTACAAAACAGTGTTTCAAACTGCTGAATAAAGAAAGGTTTAACTCTGTGAGATGAATGCACATCACAAAGCAGTTTCTCAGATAGCTTCCTTCTAGTTTTATCTGGGATATTCCTTTTTCACCATTGGCCCCAAGGTCCTTTAGCAGAATGGACAAAACAGTGTTTCCAAACTGCTGAATGAAAAGAAAGGTTTAATTCACTGAGATGAATGCCCACATCACAAAGCTGTTTCTCAGAAAGCTTCTTTCTAGTTTTATCTGAAGATGTTTCCTTTTTCACCAAAATTGCTGAATGAAAAGAAAGGTTTAACTCTGAGATGAATGCACACATCACAAAGCAGTTTCTCAGATAGCTTCCTTCTAGTTTTATCTGGGATATTCCTTTTTCACCATTGGCCTCAATGAGCTCCCAAATGTCCATTCACAGAATGGACAAAACAGTGTTTCAAACTGCTGAATGAAAAGAAAGTTTTAACTCTGTGAGATGAATGCACACATCACAAAACAGTTTCTCAGAAAGTTTCTTTCTTATTTTTATCTGAAGATGTTTCCTTTTTCACCATAGGCCTCAATGCACTCCAAATATCCCTTTGCAGATTCTACAAAACAGTGTTTCAAACTGCTGAATGAAAAGAAAGGTTTAACTCTGAGATGAATGCACATCACAAAGCAGTTTCTCAGATAGCTTCCTTCTAGTTTTTATCCTGGGATATTTGCTTTTTCGCCTTTGGCCTCAATGAGCTCCCAAATGTCCATTGGCAGAATGGACAAAACAGTGTTTCAAACTGCTGAATGAAAAGAAAGGTTTAACTCTGAGATGAATGCACACATCAAAGCAGTTTCTCAGAAAGCTTCTTCTAGTTTTTATCTGAAGATGTTTCTTTTTCACCATAGGCCTCAATGCACTCCAAATATCCTTCACAGATCCTACAAAAACAGAGTTTAAAACTGCTGAATCCAAAGAAAGGTTTAACTCTATGAGATGAATGCACACATCCCAAGCAGTTTCTCAGAAAGCTTCTTTCTTGTTTTTATCTGAATATGTTTCCTTTTTCACCAAAGACTTCAATGTGCTCCCAAATATCCCTTCACAGGTTCTACAAATACAGTATTTCCAACTTGTTGAATGAAAATAAAGGTTTAAATCTGTTAGATGAATTCACACATCAAAAAGCTATTTCTCAAAAGGCTTCCTTCTAGTGTTTATCATGGGATCTTGGCTTTTTTTGCCTTTGGCCTCAATCAGCTCTGAAATGTCCAATGCCAGAATGGACAAACACAGTATTTCCAAACTGCCGAATTGAAAGACAGTTTTAACTCTGTGAGATGAATACACACATCACTAAGCAGTTGCTCAGAAACTTTCTTTCTAGTTTCTATTTGAATATGTTTACTTTATCACCATAGGCCTCAATGCACTCCCAAATATCTCTTCAGAGTTTCTACAAAAACAGTGCTTGTAAACTACCGAATCCAAAGAAAGGCTTAACTCTAGGAGATGAATGCACACATCCCAAAAGAGTTTCTCATAAAGTTTCTTTCTTGTTTTATCTGAAGCAATTTCTCAGATGGCTTCCTCCTAGTGTTTATCCTGGATATTCACGTTTTTGCCACTTGCCTCAATGAGTCCCAAATGTCCATTTGCAGAATGGACCAAAGCAGTGTTTCCTAACTGCTGAATGGAAAGAAAGGTTTAACAATTGAGATTAATACATGTATCACAAAGAAGTTTCTCAGAAAGCTTCTTCTAGTTTTTTCTAAAGAAGTTTGCTTTTTCACCATAGGCCTCAATGTGCTCCCAAATATCCCTTTGCAGATTCTACAAAACAGTGTTTCAAACTGCTGAATGAAAAGAAAGTTTAACTCTGTGAGATGAATGCACATCACAAAAGTTTCTCAGATAGCTTCCTTCTAGTTTTTATCTGAAGATGTTTCCTTTTCACCATTGGCCTCAATGAGCTCCCAAATGTCCATTCTCAGAATGGACAAAAGCAGGGTTTCCAATCTGATGAATAGAAATAAATGTTTAACTCTGTGAGATGAATGCACACATCATAAAGCAGTTTCTCAGAAAGTTTCCTTCTACTTTTTATTTGGAGATAATTCCTTTTTCACAATAGTCCTCAGTACACTCTCAAATATCCCTCCGCAGATTCTGGAATGAAAACTGCTGAATGAAAAGAAAAGTAAAATTCTGCGAGATGATTGTATACATCACAACGCTGTTTCTCAGATAGATTCCTTCTAGTATTAATACTGAGATATTCCCTTTTTCACCATTGTCCTTGAAGAGCTCTAAAATGTCCACTCACAGAATGGGAAAAAAACGATGTCTTCAAACTGCTGAATCCAAAGAAAGATTTAACTCTGTGAGATGAATGGATGTATCACAAATCAGTTTCTCAGAAAGCTTCTTTCTACTTTTTCTCTGAAGATGTTTCCTTTTCACCATTGGCCTCAATGAGCTCCCAAATGTCCCTTTGCAGATTCTACAAAAACAGTGTTTCCAAACTGCTGAATGAAAAGAATGTTTAACTCTGTGAGATGAATGCACACATCACAAAGTGGTTTCTCAGATAGCTTCCTTCTAGTTTTATCCTGGGATATTCTTTTTCCATTGGCCTCAATGAGATCCCAAATGTCCATTTGCAGAATGGACAAAAACAGTGTTTCCAAACTGCTGAATGAAAAGAAAGTTTAACTCTGTGAGATGAATGCACACATCACAAAGCAGTTTCTCAGATAGCTTCTAGTTTTTATCTGAAGATGTTTCCTTTTCACCATAGGCCTCAATGCTCAAATATCCTTCACAGATTCTACAAAAACAGTGTTTCCAAACTGAATGAAAAGAAGGTTTAACTCTGTGAGATGAATGCACACATCACAAAGGTTTCTCAGATAGCTTCTAGTTTTTATCTGAAGATGTTTCCTTTTCACCATTGGCCTCAATGAGATCCCAAATGTCCATTTGCAGAATGGACAAAACAGTGTTTCCAAACTGCTGAATCCAAAGAAAATTTAACTCTGTGAGATGAATGCACACATCACAAAGCAGTTTCTCAGATAGCTTCTTCTAGTTTTTATCTGAAGATGTTTCCTTTTCACCATTGGCCTCAATGAGCTCCCAAATATCCCTTCAGATTCTACAAAACAGTGTTTCCAAACTGCTGAATGAAAAGAAAGTTTAACTCTGAGATGAATGCACATCACAAAAGTTTTCAGATAGCTTCCTTCTAGTTTTATCCTGGGATATTTCTTTTTCCATTGGCCTCAATGAGCTCAAATGTCCATTCAGAATGGACAAAACAGTGTTTCCAAACTGAATGAAAAGAAAGGTTTAACTGTTAGATGAATGCACACATCACAAAGCAGTTTCTCAGAAATCTTCTTCTAGTTTTTATCTGAAGATGTTTCCTTTTCACCATAGGCCTCAATGCACTCAAATATCCCTTCAGATTCTACAAAACAGTGTTTCCAAACTGAATGAAAAGAAAGGTTTAACTGTGAGATGAATGCACACATCACAAGCAGTTTCTCAGATAGCTTCCTTCTAGTTTTTATCTGGGATATTTCTTTTTCACCATTGGCCTCAATGAGCTCCCAAATGTCCATTCAGAATGGACAAAACAGTGTTTCCAAACTGCTGAATAAAAGAAAGTTTAACTCTGTGAGATGAATGCACATCACAAAGTGGTTTCTCAGAAAGCTTCTTTCTTGTTTTTATCTGAAGATATTCCTTTTCACATTGGCCTCAATGAGCTCCCAAATGTCCATTCAGAATGGACAAAACAGTGTTTCCAAACTGCTGAATCAAAGAAAGGTTTAACTCTGAGATGAATGCACATCACAAGCAGTTTCTCAGAAAGCTTCTTCTAGTTTTTATCTGAAGATATTTCCTTTTCACCATAGGCCTCAATGCACTCCCAAATATCCTTCAGATTCTACAAAACAGTTTCCAAACTGCTGAATGAAAAGAAAGGTTTAACTCTGTGAGATGAATGCACATCACAAAGAAGTTTCTCAGAAGCTTCTTCTAGTTTTATCCTGGATATTCTTTTTCACCATTGGCCTCAATGAACTCCCAAATGTCCATTTGCAGAATGGACAAAACAGTGTTTCCAAACTGCTGAATCCAAAGAAAGGTTTAACTCTGTGAGATGAATGCACATCACAAAGCAGTTTCTCAGAAAGCTTTTTCTAGTTTTATCTGAAGATGTTTCCTTTTCACCATAGGCCTCAATGCTCCCAAATATCCTTCACAGATTCTACAAAACAGTGTTTCCAAACTGCTGAATGAAAAGAAATTTAACTCTGTGAGATGAATGCACATCACAAAAGTTTTCAGATAGCTTCTTCTAGTTTTATCTGAAGATATTTTCTTTTTCCATTGGCCTCAATGAGTTCCCAAATGTCCATTTGCAGAATGGACAAAACAGTTTCAAACTGCTGAATGAAAAGAAAGTTTAACTGTGAGATGAATGCACACATCACAAAAGTTTCTCAGAAAGCTTCTTCTAGTTTTATCTGAAGATATTTCCTTTTTCACCATAGGCCTCAATGCTCCCAAATATCCTTCACAGATTCTACAAAACAGTGTTTCCAAACTGAATGAAAAGAAAGTTTAACTCTGAGATGAATACACATCACAAAAGTTTCTCAGATAGCTTCCTTCTAGTTTTATCTGGGATATTCTTTTTCCATTGGCCTCAATGAGCTCAAATGTCCATTCACAGAATGGACAAAACAGTTTCCAAACTGCTGAATCCAAAGAAAGATTTAACTCTGTGAGATGAATGCACATATCAAAGCAGTTTCTCAGAAAGCTTTTCTAGTTTTATCTGAAGATATTCCTTTTTCACCATAGGCCTCAATGCACCCAAAATATCCTTCAGATTCTACAAAAACAGTGTTTCAAACTGCTGAATGAAAAAAGTTTTAACTCTGTGACATGAATGCACACATCATAAAGTTGTTTCTCAGATAGCTTCCTTCTAGTTTTATCCTGGATATTTCTTTTTCACCATTGACCTCAATGAGCTCCCAAATGTCCATTTGCAGAATGAACAAAACAGTGTTTCAAACTGCTGAATAGAAAGGTTTAATTCTGTGAGATGAATGCACACATCAAAGCAGTTTCTCAGAAAGCTTCTTCTAGTTTTATCTGAAGATATTTTCTTTTTCACCATAGGCCTCAATGCTCCAAATATCCTTCACAGATTCTACAAAACAGTGTTTCCAAACTGCTGAATGAAAAGAAAGGTTTAATTCTGTGAGATGAATGCACATCACAAAGTGGTTTCTCAGATAGCTTCCTTCTAGTTTTATCCTGGATATTTCTTTTTCCATTGGCCTCAATGAGTCCCAAATGTCCATTTGCAGAATGGACAAAACAGTGTTTCCAAACTGCTGAATCCAAAGAAAGGTTTAACTGTGAGATGAATGTACACATCACAGCAGTTTCTCAGAAATCTTCTTTCTACTTTTTATCTGAAGATGTTTCCTTTTCACCATTGACCTCAATGAGCTCCCAAATATCCTTTGCAGATTCTACAAAACAGTGTTTCAAACTGCTGAATCAAAGAAAGGTTTAACTCTGAGATGAATGCACACATCACAAAGTTTCTCAAAGCTTCTTCTAGTTTTATCTGAAGATTTTCTTTTTCACCATAGCCTCAATGCTCCAAATATCCTTCAGATTCTACAAAACAGTGTTTCCAAACTGAATGAAAAAAAGGTTTAACTCTGTGAGATGAATACACATCACAAAGTTTCTCAGAAGCTTCCTTCTAGTTTTTATCTGGGATATTCCTTTTTCACCATTGGCCTCAATGAGCTCCCAAATGTCCATTCACAGAATGGACAAAACAGTGTTTCAAACTGCTGAATCCAAAGAAAAGTTTAACTCTGAGATGAATGCACACATCACAAAGTTTCTCAGAAATCTTTCTTGTTTTTATCTGAAGATTTTCTTTTCACCATAGGCCTCAATGCTCCAAATATCCCTTTCAGATTCTACAAAACAGTGTTTCCAAACTGCTGAATGAAAAGAAGGTTTAACTCTGTGATGAATGCACACATCACAAAATTTTCTCAGATCTTCCTTCTAGTTTTATCCTGGGATATTCTTTTTTCATTGGCCTCAATGAGCTCCCAAATGTCCATTTGCAGAATGGACAAAACAGTGTTTCAAACTGCTGAATCCAAAGAAAGGTTTAACTTTGTGAGATGAATGTACACATCACAAAGCAGTTTCTCAGAAATCTTCTTCTAGTTTTTATCTGAAGATGTTTCCTTTTCACCATAGGCCTCAATGACTCCCAAATATCCTTCACAGATTCTACAAAACAGTGTTTCCAAACTGCTGAATGAAAAGAAAGTTTAACTCTGAGATGAATGCACACATCACAAAGAGTTTCTCAGATAGCTTCCTTCTAGTTTTATCCTGGGATATTCACTTTTTCCATTGGCCTCAAAGAGCTCCCAAATATCCATTCACAGAATGGACAAAACAGTGTTTCCAAACTGCTGAATCAAAGAAAGGTTTAACTCTGTGAGATGAATGCACACATCACAAAGCAGTTTCTCAGAAAACTTCTTTCTAGTTTTTATCTGAAGATATTTCCTTTTCACCATAGGCCTCAATGCTCCCAAATATCCTTCAGATTCTACAAAACAGTGTTTCCAAATTGCTGAATGAAAAGAAAGTTTAACTCTGAGATGAATGCACACATCACAAAGAGTTTCTCAGATAGCTTCCTTCTAGTTTTCATCCTGGGATATTCCTTTTTCACATTGGCCTCAATGAGCTCCAAATGTCCATTCACAGAATGGACAAAACAGTGTTTCCAAACTGCTGAATGAAAAGAATTTTAACTCTGTGAGATGAATGCACACATCACAAAGCAGTTTCAGAAAGCTTCCTTCTAGTTTTATCCTGGGATATTCTTTTTCACCATAGGCCTCAATGCTCCCAAATGTCCATTTGCAGAATGGACAAAACAGTGTTCCAAACTGCTGAATGAAAAGAAAGGTTTAACTGTGAGATGAATGCACATCACAAAGCAGTTTCTCAGAAGCTTCTTCTAGTTTTTATCTGGATATTTCTTTTCACCATAGGCCTCAATGTGCTCCAAATATCCTTTACAGATTCTACAAAACAGTGTTCCAAACTGCTGAATGAAAAGAAAGGTTTAACTCTGCAAATTGAATAGACACATGACAATGCAGTTTCTCAGATATCTTCCTTTTAGTTTTTATCCTGGGATATTCAGTTTTATGCCATTGGCCACAATGAGATTCCAAATGTCCATTTACAGAATGGACAAAAACCATGGTTCCAAACTGATGAATTCAAAGAAAGGTAAAATTCTCTGAGATGAATGCACACATCACAAAGTTTCTCAGAAAGCTTCTTCTAGTTTTTATCCTGAAGATATTTCCTTTTCACCATAGGCCTCAATGCTCCCAAATATCCTTCAGATTCTACAAAACAGTTTCCAAACTGTTGAATGAAAAGACAGCTTTCAATCTGCAAGATGAATGCACACATCACAGGTTGGTTTGTCAGATAACATCCTGCTAGTTTTTATTCTAGGATACTCACTTTTTCACCATTGGCCTCAAAGGTCTCCCAAATGTCCATTCACAGAATGGACAAAAACAGTGTTGCCAAACTGCAGAATGAAAAGAAATGTATAACTCTGTGAGAGGAATGTACAAATCACAAGTCAGTTTGTCAGATAACTTAATTCTAGTTTTTTATCCTGGGATATTCACTTTTTCACCAATGGTCTCAAAGAGCTTCCAAACATCCATTTACAGAATGGACCAAAACAGTGTTCCAAAACTGTTAAATCCAAAGAAAGGCTTAACTCTGTAAGATAAATGCACACATCAGAAAGCAGGTTCTCAGAGAGCTTCTTTCTAGTTTGTATCTGAACTTATTTCCTTTTTCACAGGAGACCACAATGCACTACCAAATATTTCTGTGCAGGTTTTAAGAAAACTGTGTTTCCAAACTGCTGAATCCAAAGAAAGCTTTAACTGTGTGAGATGAATGAACACATCCAAAAGCAGTTTCCCAGGAAACTTCTTTCTATATTTTATTTGAATGCATTTCCTTCTCCATCATAAGCCTCAATGTGCTACAAAATATCTCCTCGCAGATTCTAAAGGTGCTAAGAAACTGCTGAATGAGAGGAAAGCTTTAACTCTGCATCATGAATGGACACATCACAAAACAGTTTCTCAAATATCTTCCTTCTAATTTTTATCCTGGAATATTCAGTTTTACACCTTTGGCCTCAATGAGCTTCTAAATGTCTGTTTGCAGAATGGACAAAAACCGTGTTTTAAAACTGATGAATCCAAAAAAAGGTTTAATTCTATGAGATGAATGCACACATTACAAAGCAGTTACTCAGAAACATTATCTGAGGATAATTCCTTTCTCACTGTAGGCCTCAATGTGCTACTGAATATCTCTTTGCAGTATTTCCAAACAGTATTTCCAAATTGCTGAATGAGAAGACAGGTTTCACTCTGTGAGATGAATGTACACATCAGAGGTCGGTTTGTCAGACAACTTCCTTCTAGTTTTTATTCTGGTATATTCACTTATTCCCCATTAGCCTGAAAGATCTTCCAAACGTCCATTCACAGAATGGACAAAAACAGCATTCTGAAACTGCTGAATCCAAAAAAAAGGTTTAAACCTGTCAGATGAATGCTGACATCACAAAGCAGTTTTTCAGAAAGTTTCTTTCTAGTTTTTATCTGAAGATATTTTCTTTTTTAAAGTAGGCCTCAAAACGCTACCAAATATCTCTTCAGAGAATCCAAGAAAACACTGTTTCCATACTGCTGAATGAAAAGGAGTATTTAATTCTGTGAAATGAATGTACAAATCACAAGACGGTTTGTCCAATAACTTCCATCCAGTTTTTATCCTGGGATATTCCCTTGTTTGCCACTGAACTCAAAGAGCACCCAAATGTACATTCACAGAAAGGACAAAAAAAGTGTTTCAAAACTGTTGAATCCAAATAAAGGTTTAACTCTGAGAGATGAATGCACACATCACAAGGCAATTTCTCATAAAGCTTATTTATAGTTTTTATCTGAAGATATTTCCTTTTTCACTGCAGGAATCAAAGTGCTTCCAAACATGTCTTCGGAGAATCCGAGAAAACACTGTTTCCAAACTGCCGAATGAAAAGAAATGTTTAACTCTGTGAGATGAATGTACAAATCACAAGTCAATTTGTCAGATAACTTCCTTCTAGTTTTTATCCTGGGATATTCACATTTTTGTCATTGGTCTCAAAGAGCTCCTAAAGGTCCATTAGCAGAATGGACAAAAACATTGTTCCCAAACTGCTGAATCCAAAGAGAGGTGTAACTCTGTGAGATTAATGCACATATCACAAATCAGTTTCTCAGAAAGAATCTTTCTAGCTTTCATCTGAAGATATTTCCTTTTTCACCATTGACCTCAATGCACTCCCAAATATACCTTCATAGATACTACAAAGACAGTGTTTCCTAATTGTTGAATCCTAAGAAAGATTTAACTATGTGAGATGAATGCACACACCACAAAGCAGTTTCTTAGAAAGCTTCTTTCCATTTTTTTCTGAAGATGTTTCCTTTTCCACCACAGGTATCAAAGCTCTACCAAACATCTCTTCAGAGAACACAAGAAAACACTGTTTCCAAACTGCTGAGTGAAATGAAAGGTTTAACTCTGTGAAAGGAATTCACACTTCACAGGTTGGTTTGTCAGTTAACATCCTTCTAGTTTTTATCCTGGGATATTTGCTTTTTCTCCCTTGGCCTCAATGAACACCCAAATGTCCTTTTTCAGAATGGACAAAAACATTGTTCCCAAACTGCTGAATCAAAAGAGAGGTGTAATTCTGTGAGATGTATGCCCATATCACAAATCAGTTTCTCAGAAAGAATCTTCTAGTTTTTATCTGAAGATATTTTTCACCATTGACCTCAATGCACTCCCAAATATACCTTCATAGATACTACAAAGACAGTGTTTCCTAATTGTTGAATCCTAAGAAAGATTTAACTATGTGAGATGAATGCACACACCACAAAGCAGTTTCTTAGAAAGCTTCTTTCCATTTTTTTCTGAAGATGTTTCCTTTTCCACCACAGGTATCAAAGCTCTACCAAACATCTCTTCAGAGAACACAAAAACAGTGTTTCCAAACTTGAATGAAAAGAAAGGTTTAACTCTGTGAGGAATGCACATTCACAGTTGGTTTTCAGAACTCCTTCTAGTTTTTATCCTGGGATATTTGCTTTTTCCCTTGGCCTCAATGCACCCAAATGTCCTTTTTCAGAATGGACAAAAGTGTTCCCAAACTGCTGAATCAAAAGAGAGGTGTAATTCTGTGAGATGTATGCCCACATCACAAAGCAGTTTCTCAGAAATATTCGTTCTAGCTTTCATCTGAAGATATTTCCTTTTTCACCATTGGTTTCAATGTGCTTACAAATATACCTTCACAGATACTACAAAAACAGTGTTTCCAAACTGCTGAATGAAAAGAAATGTTTGTGTGACATGAATGCACACTTTATAAAACAGTTTCTCAGATATATTCTTTTTAATTATCCTGAGATATTCACTTTTCTGACACTGACCTCAATGAGCTACAAAATGTCCATTCACAGAATAATCAAAAACAGTGAAACCACACTGCTGATTCCACAGAATGGATTAACTTTGTGACATATATGTGCACATCACAAAGCAGTTTCTCAGAAAGCTTCCTTCTAGTTTTTCCTAAAAGATATTCCTTTTCCTCTGTAGGCCTTAAAGCCCTACCCAATATCACTTTGCAGAATATAAGAAAACACTGTTTCCAAACTGTTGACTGAAAAGAACTGTTTAACTCTTTGAGATGAATGCACAAAACAAGTGGTCATTTGGTCATTTGGTTTGTTAGATAACTTCCTTGTAATTTTTATTCTGGGATGTTCACGTTTTCCCCATTGACCTCAAAGAAAACCCAAATGTCCATTCCCAGAAAGGACAAAAACAGTTTTGCAAAACTGCTAAATCCAAAGAAAGGTTTAACTCTTTGAGATGAATGCACATCACAAGCAGTTTCTGAAGCTTCTTCTTTTATCTGAAGTGTTTCCTTTTCACCTAGGCCTGAAATGCTCCAAATATCTTTCAGAATGGACAAAAACAGTGTTTCCAAACTGCTGAATGAAAAGAAATTTTAACTCTGTGAGATGAATGCACACATCACAAAGCAGTTTCTCAGAGTTCCTTCTAGTTTTTATCCTGGATATTCTTTTTCTTTTTTGGCCTCAAAGATCTCCCAAATGTCCATTTGCAGAATGGACAAAAACAGTGTTTCCAAACTGCTGAATCAAAGAAATTTTAACTCTGTGAGATGACACATCACAAAGCAGTTTCTCAGAAAGCTTCTAGTCTATCTGAATATATTTCCTTTTCATCACAGTCTCAATGCACCCAAATATCCTTCACAGATTTATACAAAACAGTGTTAAAACTGCTGAATGAAAAAGGAAGTTAACTGTGAGATGAATGCACATCACAAAACAGTTTCTCAGATATCTGTCTTCCGGTTTTCTTCCTTGATATTAAGTTTTTGCCTTTGGCTTCAATGAACTACCAAATGTCCATTTGCAGAGTGGACAAAAACCGTGTTTCCAAACTGATGAATCTAAAGAAAAGTTTTACTCTGTGACATGAATGCACATATCACACAACAGTTACTCAGAAACATTGTTTCTACAATTTATCTGAAGATAATTCCTTTTTCACCATTGGCCTCGGTGTGCTACTGAATATCGCTTCATAGAATCCAAGAAAACAGTGTTTCCATACTGCTGAATGAAAACAAATCTTTAACTCTGTGAGATGAATGCACAAATCGCAAGTCAGTTTGTCAGATAAGTTCCTTCCAGTTTTTGTCGTGGGATATTCATTTTTTCGCCATTGGCCTCAAAGATCTCCCAAATGTTCATTTGGAAAATGGACAGCAACAGTGTTTGCAAACTGCTGAACTCAAAGAAAGCTTTAAATCTGTGAGACAAATGTACACATCCGATATCAGTTTCCAAGGAAGCTTCTTTCTAGATCTATCTGAATATATTTCCTTTTTCATCACAGTCATCAATGCACTACTAAATATCTCGTCACAATTTATAAGAAAACAGTGCTACGAAGCTGCTGAATGAAAAGGAATGATTGACATTGCAAAATGAATGGACACATCACAAAACAGTTTCTCAGATATCTGTCTTCCGGTTTTCTTCCTTGGATATTAAGTTTTTTGCCTTTGGCTTCAATGAACTACCAAATGTCCATTTGCAGAGTGGACAAAAACCGTGTTTCCAAACTGATGAATCTAAAGAAAAGTTTTACTCTGTGACATGAATGCACATATCACACAACAGTTACTCAGAAACATTGTTTCTACAATTTATCTGAAGATAATTCCTTTTTCACCATTGGCCTCGGTGTGCTACTGAATATCGCTTCATAGATTCTAAGAAAACAGTGTTTCCTAACTGCTGAATGAAAAGATATGTTTCATTCTGTGAATGGCACTTTTTCAGATAACTTCCTTCTAGTTTTTATCCTGCGATGTTCACTTATATGCCATTGGCCTCAAAGATCTCCAAAATCTCCATTCACAGAATGGACATAAATAGTGTTTCAATCTGCTGAATCCAAAGAAATATTTATCTCTGTGAGATGTATGCACACATCACAAAGCTGTTTCTTAGAAAGCTTCTTTCTAGTTTTTATCTGAAGGTATTTCCATTTTTACTGCAGGCATGAAAGCGCTACCAAACATCTCTTCGGAGAATCTGAGAAAACACTGTTTCCAAGCTACTGAATGAAAAGAAATGTTTAACTCTGTGAGATAAATGTACAAATCACAAGTCAGTTTGTCAGATAACTTCCTTCTAGTTTTATCCTGAGATATTTGCTTTTTCACCATTGTCCTCAAAGAGCTCCCAAGTGTCCATTCGCATAATGGGCAAAAACTGTGTTATCAAACTACTAAATCCAAAAACTCGTTTAACTAGGTGAGTTGAATGCACACATCACAAAGCTGTTTCTCAGAAAACATCTTTCTACTATTGATCTGAACAAATTTTGCTTATTTACAGGAGGCCTCAGTACACTACCGAATATCTTCACAGATTGTAAGAAAACAGTGTTTCCAAACTGCTGAATGAAAAGAAAGGTTTAACCCTGTGAGAGGATGGCACACTTCACAGGTCGGTTTTTCAGATAACTTCCTTCTAGTTTTTGTCCTGGGATACTCACTTTTACATCATTGACCTCAATGGCCTCCCAAATGCCCTTTCACAGAATGGACAAAAACATTGTTCCCAAATTGCTGAATCCAAAAAAGGGTGCAACTCTGTGAGGTGAATGAACACATCACAAAGCAGTTTCTCAGAAATATTCTTTCTAGTTTTCATCTGAAGATATTTCCTTTTTCACAATTGGCCTCAATGCACTCCCAAATATACCTTCAGAGATACTACAAAAACAGTGTTTCCTAACTGTTGAATGAAAAGAAATGTTTAACTTTGTGAGATCATAGCACATATCACAAACAGCTTCTGAGATATCTTCTTTGTAGTTATCCTGGCCCTCACTTTTTCACCATTGATCTCAAATTGCTACCAAATGTCCTTTCACTGAATAAACAAAAACAGTGTGACCGCACTGCTGTATCCACATTAACTCTGTGACAGGAATGCACATTTCTCAATGCAGTTTCTCAGAAAGCTTCTTTCTAGAGTTTCTCAGAAGACATTTCCTTTTCCTCTGTAGTCTTCAAAGTGCTATTGAATATCTCTTTGCAGAATACAAGAAAACAGTGTTTCCAAACTTCTGAATGAAAAGAACTGTTTAACTCTGTCAGATGAATGCAATAAATACAAGTCGGTTTGTCAGAGAACTTCCTTGTACTTTCTATTCTATGATATTCGCTTTTACACCATTGGCCTCAAAGAGCACCCAAATGTCCACTCCCAGAGTGGACAAAAACAGCAATATGAAACTACTGAATCAAAAGAGAGGTTTAACTCTTTGAGGTGAATGCATACATGACAAAGCAGTTTTTCAAAAAGCTTCTCTCTATTTCTTCCCACAAGATGTTTCCTTTTCAACTCTAGGACTCAAAATGCTACCAAATATCTCTTTGGAGAATCCAAGAAAACAGTGTTTCCAAACTGCTGAATGAAAAGTAATCTTTAACTCTGTGAAATGAGTGCACAAATCACAAGTCGGTTTGTCAGATAACTTGCCTCTAGTTTTTGTCCTGGGATAGTTGCTTTTTCGCCATTGTCCTCAAAGATCTCCAAAATGTCCATTCGCAGAATGGACAAAAACAGTGCTTCCAAACTGGTGAATCCAAAGAAAGCTTTAACTCTGTGAAATGAATGACCACATCCAAAATCAGTTTCCAAGGAAGCTTCTTTCTTGTTTTTATCTGAATATATTTCCTTTTACATTGTAGGCCTGAATGCACTACCAAATATTTCTTCGCAGATTCTAAGAATACAGGGCTACCAAACTGTGGAATGAAAAGAAAGGATTAACTCTGCAACATGAATGGACACATCACAAAGCAGTTTCTCAGATATCTACCTGCTAGTTTTTATCCTCGGATATTCAGTTTTTTGTAATAGGCCTCAATGAGCTCCAAAATGTCCTTACGCAGATTGGACAAAAAACATTGTTCCCAAACTGCTGAATCCAAAGAGAGGTTTAGTTCTGTGAGATGAATGCATACATCACAAAGTAGTTTCTCAGAAATATTCTTTCTAGTTTTCATCTGAAGATATTTCCTTTTTCACCATTGACCTCAATGCGTTCCCAAATATACCTTCACAGATACTACAAATACAGTGTTTTCTAACAGCTGAATGAAATGTTTAACTCTCCGAGATGAATGCACACATCACAAAGCTGTTTCTCAAGTATCTTCTTTCTAGTTATCCTGGGATATTCACAATTTCACCATTGACCTCAATGAGCTACTGAATGTCCATTCACAGAATAAACAAAAACAGTGGAACCACACTCTTGAATCCACAGAATGGTTTAACTCTGTGACATAAATGTTAACATTGAGGCCAATGGCGAAAACCTGAATATCCAAAGATAGAAACTAGAAGGCAGATATCTGAGAAAGTGCTTTGTGATGTGTGCATTCATCTCATAAACTTCATCCTTTCTTTTCATTCTGCAGTTTGGTAGCACTCTATTCTTAGAATCTGCAAAGGGATATTTGGTAGCACATTGAGTCCCATAATGAAAAAGGAAATATATTCAGATAAAAACTAGAAAGAAGCTTTCTTGCAAACTTCTTTTGGATATGTTGAATCATCACACAGAGTTAAAGCTTTCTTTGGATTCCACATTTTGTAAACACTGTTTTTGTCCATTCTGTGAAAGGACATTTGGGAGCTCAATGAGGCTAATGGCGAATAAGCGAATATCCTAGGACAAAAACTAGATGGAAGTTATCCAACAAACTGATTTGTGACTTGTGCATTCATCTCACAGGGTTAAACCTGTCTTTTCATTCAGTACTTTGAAAACAGTGTTTTCTCGGATTCTCCAAAGAGATATTTGGTAGCGCATTGATGCCTGTGAAAAAGGAAATGTCTTCAGATAAAAACTAGAAACAAGCTTTTGGAGATAGTGCTTTGTGATGTCTGCATTCATCTCCTAGAGTTAAATCTTTCTTTGGATTCAGCAATTTGGGAACATTGTGTTTGTCCATTCTGCGAATGGACATTTGGGAGATTTTGAGGTCAGTTGCAAATAAGTGAATATCCCAGTATAATAACTAGATGGAAGTCGTTTGACAAACCTTCCTTTGATGAGTACATTCATCTCACAGAGGGCCTGTTTGTCACAGAATAAACAAAGTCAGTGTTACTACACTGCTGTATCCTAAGAAAATTTTAACTCTGTGAGATGAATGCAAAACTCACAAAGCAGTTACTCAGAAAGTTTCTTTCTAGTTTTTATCTGATGATTTTTCCTTTTTGACAATTGGCCTCAATGTGCTCCCAAATATACCTGCACAGATACTACCAAAATGGTGTTCCCAAACTGCTGAATGAAAACAAAGTTTTAACTCTGCAAGATGAATACATACATCACAGAGCAGTTTCTGAGAAATTTCTCAGATATCTTTGTAGTTTTTATCCTGGGATATTCACTTTCTTGCCACTGACATCAATGAGCTACCAAATTCGCAGAATAGACAAAAACAGTGTTGCCACACTGCTGAATCCAAAGAAAAGTTTAACACTGTGAGATGAAGGCACACATCAAAAACCAGTTCCTCTGAAAGTTTTTCTCCAGCTTTTCTCACAAGATATTTGCTTTTTCACTGTGATCCTCAACTGTGTTTCCAAACTGTTGAAATCAAGGAAAGTTTTAACTCTGTGAGATGAATGCACACATCACAAAGCAGTTTCTCAGAAATATTCTTTCTAGTTTTTATCTGAAGATATTTCCTTTTCACCATTGACCTCAATGCTCCCAAATATACCTTCACAGATACTACAAAAACAGTGTTTCCAAACTGCTGAATCCAAGAAAAGTTTAACACTGTGAGATGAATGCACACATCACAAAGCAGTTTCTCAGAAATATTCTTTCTAGTTTTTATCTGAAGATATTTCCTTTTCGCCATTGGCCTCAAAGAGCACCCAAAACGTCCATTCGCAGAATAGACAAAAACAGTGTTGCCACACTGCTGAATCCAAAGAAAAGTTTAACACTGTGAGATGAAGGCACACATCAAAAACCAGTTCCTCTGAAAGTTTTTCTCCAGCTTTTCTCACAAGATATTTGCTTTTTCACTGTGATCCTCAACTGTGTTTCCAAACTGTTGAAATCAAGGAAAGTTTTAACTCTGTGAGATGAATGCACACATCACAAAGCAGTTTCTCAGAAAACTTCTTGCTAATTTTTCTAGGATGATATATCCTTTTCCTCTGTAGGCCTCAAAGCACTACCAAATATCTCTTCAGAGAATCCAAGAAAACACTCTTTCCAATCTGCTGAGGGACAAGAAATGTTTAACCCTGTGAGACAAATGCAAAAATTACAAGTCGGTTTGTTAGATAACTACCTTCTAGTTTTTACCCCAGGGAATTCCCTTTTTCGCCATTGGCCTCAAAGAGCACCCAAAACGTCCATTCACAGAATGGATAAATCAGTGTTTTCAAACTGTTGAATCCAAAGAAAGGTTTGACTCTCTGAGGTGAATGGACACATCACAAAGCAGTTTCTTAGAAAGCTTCTTTCTAGTATTTATCTGAAGACATTTCCTTTTTCACAGGAGACCTCAATGCGTTACCGAATATCTCTTCAGAGGTTTTACAGAAACACTGTTTCCAAACTGCTGAATAAATACAAAGAAAGTTACAATTCCGTGATATGAATACACACACCACACAGCGTTTTCTCCGAAAGCTTCTTTTTTTATTTTTATCTGAAGATGTTTCCTTTTCCACCAGAGACCTCAATGCACACTCAAATATCCCTGCACAGTATCTACACATGCAGTGTTTCCAACCTGTTGAATGAAAATAAACGTTTAATTCTGCGAGATGAATCCACACTTCACAAAGTGATCTCTCAGATGGCTTCCTTCTAGTATTTAGGCTTCTTAACTGCTGAATCAACGGGAAATTTTAACACTGTGAGACGAATGCACACATCCCAAAGCAGTTTCTCAGAAAGCATCTTTCTTGTTTTTATCTGAATATGTTTCCTTTTTCACCGTATACCTCAATGCACTCCCATACATCCCTTCACTGATTCTACAAACACAGTGTTTCCAAGCTATTGAATGAAAATAAAGGTTTAACTGTGTGAGATGAATGCACACATCACAAAACTATTTCTCAGATGACTTCATTCTAATGTTTATCCTGGCATAATAACTTTTTAGCCATTGTCTTCAATGAGCTCCCAAACGTCCATTTGCAGGATGGACCAAAACAGTGTTTCCTAACTGTTGAATTGAAAGAAAGGTTTAACACTGTGAGATGAATGCACACATCACAGGAAATTTCTCAGAATGATCCTGTCTGTTTTTTATCTGAAGAAGTTTGCTTTTGCACTGAAGGCCTCAATGTGCTTCCAAATATCCCTTTGCAAATACTACAAAAACTGTGCTTAAAAACTGCTGATATTAGCTGTGGGTTTGTCATAAATAGCTCTTATTATTTTGAGGTACGTTCACTGAATGGGCAAAAACTGGAAAAATTCCCTTTGAAAACTGGCACAAGACAGGGATGCCCTCTCTCACCACTCCTATTCAACATAGTGTTGGAAGTTCTGGCTAGGGCAATCAGGCAAGAGAAAGAAATCAAGGGTATTCAGTTAGGAAAAGAAGAAGTCAAATTGTCCCTGTTCGCAGATGACATGATTGTATATTTAGAAAACCCCATTGTCTCAGCCCAAAATCTCCTTAAGCTGATAAGCAACTTCAGCAAAGTCTCAGGATACAAAATTAATGTGCAAAAATCACAAGCATTCTTATACACCAGTAACAGACAAGCAGAGAGCCAAATCAGGAATGAACTTCCATTCACAATTGCTTCAAAGAGAATAAAATACCTAGGAATCCAACTTACAAGGGATGTAAAGGACCTCTTCAAGGAGAACTACAAACCACTGCTCAGTGAAATCAAAGAGGACACTAACAAATGGAAGAACATACCATGCTCATGGATAGGAAGAATCAATATCGTGAAAATGGCCATACTGCCCAAGGTTATCTATAGATTCAATGCCATCCCCATCAAGCTACCAATGAGTTTCTTCACAGAATTGGAAAAACTGCTTTAAAGTTCATATGGAACCAAAAAGAGCCCGCATTGCCAAGACAATCCTAAGTCAAAAGGACAAAGCTGGAGGCGTCACGCTACCTGACTTCAAACTATACTACAAGGCTACAGTAACCAAAACAGCATGGTACTGGTACCAAAACAGAGCTATAGACCAATGGAACAGAACAGAGTCCTCAGAAATAATACCACACATCTACAGCCGTCTGATCTTTGATAAACCTGAGAGAAACAAGAAATGGGGAAAGGATTCCCTATTTAATAAATGGTGCTGGGAAAATTGGCTAGCCATAAGTAGAAAGCTGAAACTGGATCCTTTCCTTACTCCTTATACAAAGATTAATTCAAGATGGATTAGAGACTTAAATGTTAGACCTAATACCATAAAAACCCTAGAAGAAAATCTAGGTAGTACCATTCAGGACATAGGCATGGGCAAGGACTTCATGTCTAAAACACCAAAAGCAACGGCAGCAAAAGCCAAAATTGACAAATGGGATCTCATTAAACTAAAGAGCTTCTGCACAGCAAAAGAAACTACCATCAGAGTGAACAGGCAACCTACAGAATGGGAGAAAATTTTTGCAATCTACGTCTGACAAAGGGCTAATATCCAGAATCTACAAAGAACTCAAACAAATATACAAGAAAAAACAAACAACCCCATCAAAAAGTGGGCAAAGGATATGAACAGACATTTCTCAAAAGAAGACATTCATACAGCCAACAGACACATGAAAAATGCTCATCATCACTCGCCATCAGAGAAATGCAAATCAAAACCACAATGAGATACCATCTCACACCAGTTAGAATGGCCATCATTAAAAATCAGGAAACAACAAGTGTTGGAGAGGATGTGGAGAAATAGGAACACTTTTACACTGTTGGTGGGATTGTAAACTAGTTCAACCATTATGGAAAACAGTATGGCGATTCCTCAAGGATCTAGAACTAGATGTACCATATGACCCAGCCATCCCACTACTGGGTATATACCCAAAGGATTATAAATTATTCTACTACAAAGACACATGCACGTATGTTTATTGCAGCACTATTCACAATAGCAAGGACTTGGAATCAACCCAAATGTCCATCTGTGACAGACTGGATTAAGAAAATGTGGCACATATACACCATGGAATACTATGCAGCCATAAAGGATGAGTTTGCGTCCTTTGTAGGGACATGGATGCAGCTGGAAACCATCATTCTTAGCAAACTATCACACCGCATGTTCTCACTCATAGGTGGGAACTGAACAATGAGATCACTGGACTCGGAAGGGAACATCACACACTGGGCTTATCATGGGGAGGGAGGAGGATTGCATTGGGGAGTTATACCTGATATAAATGATGAATTGATGGGTACTGACGAGTTGATGGGTGCAGCACACCAACATGGCACAAGTATACATATGTAACAAACCTGCGTTATGCACATGTACCCTAGAACTTAAAGTTTAATAAAAATAAAAAAAAAAAAAAAAAAAAAAAAAAAAACTGCTGAATGAAAAGAAAAGTTGAACTCAGCGAATTGAATGCACACATCAAAATGGTGTCTTAGATAGCTTCCTTCAAGATTTTATCATGGGATATTCCCTTTTTCACCTTTGTCCTAACGAACTCCCAAATGTCCATTCACAGAACAGACAAAAACAGGGTTTCCATCTGTTGAAGAAAGAAACATTTAACTCTGTGAGATGAAAGGCACACATCACAAAGCAGATTTACAGAAAGCTTCTTTCTAGTTTTATCTGCAGATATCCTTTTCACCAGAGGCCACAATGCGCTCCCAAATATCCTTCACAGAATCTACAAAGAACTCAAACAAATATACAAGAAAAAACAAACAACCCCATCAAAAAGTGGGCAAAGGATATGAACAGACATTTCTCAAGAATACATTCATACAGCCAACAGACACATGAAAATGCTCAATCAAAACCACAATGAGATACCATCTCACACCAGTTAGAATAATCATTAAAAATCAGGAAACAACAAGTGTTGGAGAGGATGTGGACAAATAGGAACACTTTTACACTGTTGGTGGGATTGTAAACTAGTTCAACCATTATGGAAAACAGTATGGCGATTCCTCAAGGATCTAGAACTAGATGAGACCCAGTCCAATTACTGGGTATATACCAAAGATTATAAATTATTCTACCACAAAGACACATGTTTTCATGTTTATTGCAGCACTATTCACAATAGCAAGGACTTGAATCAACCCAAATGTCCATCTGTGACAGACTGGATTAAGAAAATGTGGCACATATACACCATGGAATACTATGCAGCCATAAAAAGGATGAGTTTATTCTTAGCATCCATGAGATACCACAAACATGTTTCTCTGCTGAATGAAAGAGATCAGTTTTGTCTGGGAATGGATCACCATCAACGAAAGTCTTCAGAATGCATTAACTGTGAAAAATGAATCTGATGAGATTAATGAACATATTCAAATAGTTTCTACCAAGTTTTTATCTGAAGTATTTCTTTCATCAAGCCTTAATGCCATGAATAGAATTAGAGTTTCTAAAAAACAATGTTTCCAACTGCTGAATGAAAAGAAAGGTTTAACTCTGTGAGGTGAATACACATCACAAATGGTTTCTCAGAACATCTTCCTTCTAGTTTTTATCCTGGGATATTCCTTTTTCAGTCCTCAATCAACTCCCAAATGTCCATTCACAGAATGGCAAAACAGTGTTTCCAAACTGAATGAAAAGAAAGGTTTAACTCTGTGAGATGAATGCACATCACAAAGCAGTTCTCAGAAAGCTTCTTTCTAGTTTTTATCTGAAGATGGTCCTTTTCACCATAGGCACAATGCACTCCCAAATATCCCTTCACAGATTCTACAAAACAGTGTTTCCAACTGCTGAATGAAAAGACAGCTATAACTCTGCAAGATGAATGCACATACACACGCAGTTTCTCAGATAGCTTCCTTCTAGTTTTATCCTGGATATTTCTTTTTCACTTGCCTCAATGAGTTCCCAAATGTCCATTTGCAGAATGGACAAAACAGTGTTTCCAACTGCTGAATACAAGAAAGTTTATCTGTGAGATGAATGTCACAAGAAGTTTCTCACTGTAGGTCTATCTTCTATCTGAGATAAGTTTTTTTCACCTACTGAATGAAAATTACAATGAATCCACAAATTCTACAAAACAGTGTTTCAAAATTGCTGAGAGAAAAGAAAGGTTTACTCTGTGAGATGAATCACATCACAAAAGGTTTCTCATAGCTTCTTGTAATTTTATCTGGGATATTCCTTTTCACTTGCCTCAAAAAGCTCCCAAATCCATTCACAGAATGGACAAAAACAGTTTCCAAATTGCTTGAATGAAAGAAACATTTAACTCTGTGAGATGAAGGCACACATCACAAAGCAGATTTACAGAAAGCTTCTTTCTAGTTTTTATCTGCAGATACGTCCTTTTTCACCAGAGGCCACAATGCGCTCCCAAATATCCCTTCGCAGATTCTACAAAAATAGTGCTTCCAAACTACTGAATGAAAACAAAGACGTAACTCTTCCAGATGAATGCACACAAACCAGTTTCTCAGATAGCTTCCTTCTAGTTTTTAACCTGGCATATTCGCTTTTTCTTCAAAGGCCTCAATGAGTTCCCAAACATCCATTTGCAGAATGGACAAAAATGGTCTTTCCAAACTGCTGAATACAAAGAAAGTTATAGCTCTGTGAGAGGAATGGAGACATCACAAAGCAGTTTCTCAGAAAGCTTCTCTATTCTTATTATCTGAAGATAATTCCTTTTTCACCTCAGGCCACAGTGCACTTCCAAATATTCCTGTGCAAATTCTACAGAAACAGTGTTTCCAACTGCTGACTTAAAAGAAAGGTTTAACTCTGCATGAGGAAGTTACACATCACAAATAGCTTTACACAACACATAGCTTCCTCATAGGTTGTATCCTGGGATATTCTCTTTTACACTTTTGGCCTCAAAAAGCTCCCAAATTTCCATTGGCAGAATGGACAAAAAGAGTTTCCAAACTGCTCAACTGAGGGACTGGATTAACTCTGTGAAATGAAAGCACACATCACAAAGTAGTTTTTCAAAAAGCTTCTTTCTAGTTTTTATCTGAAGATATTTCCTTTTTCACCGTAGGCCTCGATGCACTCCCAAATATCCCTTCACAAGTACTACAAAAATAGTGCTTCAAAATTGCTGAATGAAAAGAATGGTGTAACTCAGCGAGATGAACGCACACATCAGAAAACAGTTTCTCAGTTATCTTCCTTCTAGATTTTACCCTGGGATTTTCACTTTTTCTCCAACATCCTCTATGAGCTACCAAAAGTCCATTCACAGAATGGACAAAAACGGTATAACAACTCTGCTGAATACAAAGAAAGTTAAATATCTGTGAAATGATTGCACACATCGCAAAGCAGTTTCTCAGAAAGCTTCTTTCTTCTTTTTATCTGAAGATTTTCTTTTTCACATAGGCCTCAATGCACTCAAAATATCCTTCAGACAGTTTCTACAAAACAGTGTTTCAACTGCTGAATGAAAAGAAATTTAACTCTGTGAGAGATGAACACACATCACAATCAGTTTCTCAGAAGCATCTTTCTAGTTTTATCTGAGATATTCACTTTTCAACATAGCCTCAAAGCCCAAATATCCTTTCAGACAGAATACAAAACAGTGTTTCCAAACTGCTGAATGAAAACAAAGGTTTAACTCTGTGAGATGAATGCACACAAAAGCAATTTCTCAGATGGCTTCCTTCTAGTTTTATCTGAATATGTTTTCTTTATCACTACAGGCCTCAATGCTCTCCCAAATATTCCTCCACAGATTCCACAAACACGGTATTTCCAACCTGTTGAATGAAAATAAATGTTTAACTGTACAAGATGAATACACACGTCAGAAAGCGATTTCTCAGATGGGTTCCTTCTAGTGTTTATCCTGAGATATTCCTTTTTAGCTTTGACCTAAAAGAGCTCAACCATCCATTTGCAGAATGACAAAACAGTGTTTCCAAACTGCTGAATGAAAAGAAAGGTTTAACTTTGTGAGATGAAACATCACAAAGTAGTCTCAGAAAGCTTCTTTCTAGTTTTTTTCTGAAGATTTTCCTTTTTCACCATAGGCCACATTGCTCTGCAAATATCCTCTGCAGATTTACAAAAACAGTGTTTGCAAACTGTTGAATGAAAATAAAGGTTTAACTCTGTGAGATGAATGCACACATCAAAAGTTCTCAGAAATTCTGTAGTTTTTATCTGAATATTCTTTTTCACCATAGGCCTCAATGCACTCCAAAATATCCATTCACAGAATGGACAAAATAATTTAACCTGTGAATGAAAAGAAAGTTTTAACTCTGTGAGATGAATGCATATCACAAAAAGTGTCTTCTTCCTTCTAGTTTTTATCGTGATGTTCCCTTTTGCCACCATGTCCATTTGCAGAATGGACAAAACAGGGTTTATCTGCTGAATAAAGAAATATTTACTGTGAGATGAATGCACACATCACAAAGCAGTTTTCAGAAAGCTTCTTTCTAGTTTTTATCTGAAGATATTCCTTTTTCACCATAGGCCTCAACAGTGCTCCCAAATATCCTTCACAGATTCTACAAAACAGTGTTTCCAAACTGCTGAATGAAAAGAAAGTGTAACTCTGTGAGATGAATGCACACATCGCAAAGCAGTTTCTCAGATGCTTCCTTCTAGTTTTTACCTGGGATATTTGCTTTTTCTCATGGCCTCAAGGAGCTCCCAAATATCCATTCACAGAATGGACAAAATAGTGTTTCCAAACTGCTGAATAAAAAGAAAGTTATAACTCTGTGAGATGAGCACATCACAAAATAGTTTCTCAGAAAGCTTCTTTCTTCTTTTTATCTGAAGATGTTTCCTTTTTCACCATAGCCACAATGTGATCCAAATATCCTGTGCAGAAGATTCTACAAAACAGTGTTTCCAAACTGCTGAATGAAAAGAAAGTTTTAACTCTGAGATGAATTCACACATCACAAAGCAGTTTCTCATAGCTTCCTTCTAGTTTTATCCTGGATATTGCTTTTCACTTTTGGCCTCAAAGAGCTCCTAAATGCCCATTGGCAGAATGGAGAAAAACAGTGTTTCCAAACTGCTGAATGAAGAAGTTTAACTCTGTGAGATGAATACACATCATGAAGCAATTTCTCAGAAAGCTTCTTTCTAGTTTCTATCTGAAGATGTTTTCCTTTTTCACATAGGCCTCTCAAAGTACTCCCAAGTATCCATTTGCAGATTCCACAAAAATAGTTTTTAAAACCTGTGGACTGAAAAGAAACTTTTAGATCTGTGAATTGAATGCACATGTCACAAAAATGTGTCTTAGAGAGCATCCTTCTAGTTTTTATCTTGGGATAAAAGATAAAAACCTTTGTCCCAGTGAGCTTCCAGATTTCCATTCTCAGAATGGACAAAAACAGGGTTTCCAATCTGCTGAATAAACATAAATATTTAATTCTGTAAGATGAATGCACACATCACAAAGCAGTTTTCCAGAAGGCTTCTTTCTAGTTTTTATCTGAAGATATTTCCTTTTTCACCATAGACGTCAACGTGCTCCCGAGTATCCCATCACAGATTCTACAAAACCGTGCTTCCAAGCTGCTGGATGAAAAGAGAAGTGTAACTCTGAAAGATGAATGCACACATCACAAAGCAGATTCTCAGATAGCTTCCTTCTAGTTTTCACCTTGGTATATTTGCTTTTTCTTCAGCGGCTCCATTGAGCTCCCAAATATCCATTCATAGAATGGACAAAATGGTGTTTCCAAAATGCTGAATACAAAGAAATTTATAACTCTTTGAGATGAAAGCACACATCACACAATAGTTTCTCAGAAAGCTTCTTTCTTCTTTTTGTCTGAAGATGTTTCCTATTTCACCATAGTCCACAATTCAATCCAAAATATCTCTGTGAAGATTCTACAGAAACAGTTATTCCAAACTGCTGAATGGGAGGAAAGATTGAAAGCTGAAATATGCATTCACACATCACAAAGCAGTTTCTCACATAGCTTCCTTCTAGATTTTATCCTAGGATATTTGCTTTTTCACTTTTGGCCTAAAAGAGCTCCCAAATATCCATTGGCAGAATGGACAAAACCAGTGTTTCCAAACTGCTGAACTGAAGGATTGGTTTAACTCTATGAGATTAATATACACATCATGAAGAAATTTCACAGAAAGTTTCTTTCTCGTTTCTATCTAAAGATGTTTTGTTTATCATCATAGTCCTCAAAGTACTCCCAAATAACCCTTTCCAGTGTCTACAAAACCAGTGTTTCTAATTGTTGATTCCAAAGAAAAGTTTAACTCTTGGAGAGGATTGCACACATCCCAAAGCAGTTTCTCAGAAATCTTCTTTCTTGTTTTTATCTGAAGATGTTCCCTATTTCACCATAGATCTCAATGCACTCCCAAATATCCCTTCACTGATTCTACAAACACAGTGTATCCACCCTGTTGAATGAAAATAAACGTTTAACTCTGCGAGATGAATGCACAATCACAATGCGATTTCTCACATGGCTTCCTTCTAGTGTTTATCCAGGGATATTCACTTTTTTGCCATTGGTCTGAATGAGCTCCCAAATGCCCATTAGCAAAATGGAACAAAACAGTGTTTCCTAACTGCTGAATTGAAAGAAGGTTTTAACAGTGTGAGATGAATGCACATATCACAAAGAAGTTTCTCAGAATACTACTGTCTATTTTTTAACTGAAGAAGATTGCTTTTTCAATGAAGGCCTCAATACACTTCCAAATATCCCTTTGCAGTTTCTACAAAAAGAGTGTTTAAAAACTACTGAATGAGAAGAATGGTTTAACTCTGTGAGTTGAATGCATACATCAAAAAACAGTGTCTTAAATAGTCGCCTTTTAGTTTATACCATGGGATATTCCCTTTTTTTTTGCTTTTTTCCTAATGAGCTCCAAAATGTCCATTCGCAGAATGGACAAAAACAGGTTTTCCAACCTGATGAACAGAAACAAAGGTTTAATTCTGTGAGATGAATCCATACATCACAAAGCAGTTTTTCAGAAAGCTTCTTTCTAGTTTTTATCTGAAGATATTTCCTTTTTCCACAATCGGCCTCAAGGCACTCCAAAAATTCCTTCACAGGTTCTACAGAAAGAGTGCTTCCAAACTGCAGAATGAAAAGAAACATGTAAATCTACGAGATGAATGCACATATCACAAAGCAGTTTCTGAGATAGCTTTTTTCTAGTATTTACCTTCAGATACTTACTTTTCCTGCAAAGGCCTGAGTCAGCTCCCAAATACCACTTTTGCAGAATAGACAAAAATGGTGTTTCCAAACTGATAAATAGAAAGAAAGTTACAATGTTTAACTGTGCAAAATGAATGCACCCATCACAAAATGGTTTCTCAGATGGTTTTCTTCTAGTGTTCATCCTGGGATATTCGCTTTTTTGCCATTGTCTTCACTGAACTCCCAAACGTCCATTCTCAGTACGGACCAAAACAGTGTTTCCTACCTGCTGAATTGAAATAAACGTTTAACACAGTGAGATGAATGAACACATCACAAAGAAGTTTCTCAGAATTATTCTGTCGATTTTTTATCTGAAGAAGTTTGCTTTTTCACAGGAGGCCTCAATGCACTTCCAAATATCCCTTCTGAGATTCTACACAAACAGTCCTTCCAACCTGGTGAATACAAAGAAAGTTATAACTCTGTCAGATGAATCTGCACATCACAAAGAAAGCTTCTTTCTTCTTTTTATGTGAAGTTTTTCCTTACTTTTTCCACAATGCTCAAATATCCCCAATGTCTACAAAAACATTGTTTCCAATCTGCTGAATGAAAATAAAGGTTTAACTCTGTAAGATGAATTCAAACATCCCAGAGCAGTTTCTCACAAAGCTTCCTTCTAAATTTTGTCCTGCAACATTTGCTTTTGGCCTCAAGGAGCTCTCAAATGTCCATTGACAGAATGGACAAAAACAGTGTTTCCAAACTGCTGAATGGAAAGAAAGGTTTAACTCTGGGATATGAATACACACTTCACAAAGCAGTTTCTCAGAAAGCTTCTTTCTAATTTCTATCTGAAGATGTTTTCTTTTTCACCGTAGGTCTCAATGTGCTCCCAAATATTTCCTCAGAGTTTCTACAAAAAAAAGTGTTTCTAAAGTGTTTAATACAAAGAAATGTTTAATGGTAGAAGATGAATGCACACATCCCAAAGCAGTTTCTCAGAAAGCTTCTCTCTTCTTTTTATCTGAAGATGTTTCCTTTTACACTACAGACCTCAATGCGCTCCCAAATATCCCTTTGCAGTTTCTACAAAAACAGTGCTTCTAAACTGCTGAATCCAAGGAAAGGTTAAATCTAAGAAACAAATGCACACATCCCAAAGCCCTTTGTCAGAAAGCCTCTTTCTTGTTTTCATCTGAAGCTGTTTCCTTTTTCACCATAGACCTCATTTCACTCCCAAATATCAATTCACAGATTCTAGAAACACAGTGTTTCCAACCTGTTCATTGAAAAAAAAAGGTTTAACTCTTCAAGATGAATGCACACCTCACAAAACGCTTTCTCAAATAGCTTCCTTGTAGTGTTTCTCCTGCGATATTCACTTTTTTGCCATTAGCCTAATGAGCTCCCAAATGTCCATTCACAGAATGGACCAAAGCAGTGTTTCCTAACTGCTAAATCAAAAGAAATATTTAACACTCAGATTAATGCAGACATGACAAATAACTTTCTCAGAATCTTTCTATCCAGTTTTTATCTGAGGAAGTTTGCTTTTTCACCATAGTCCTCAATGCATTCCCCAATATCCCTTTGCAGGTTCTACAAAAACAGTGTTTAGACACTGCTGAATGAAAAGAAAGGTTTAACTCTGTGAGCTGAATGCACACATCACAAAATGGTGTAATAGATAGCTTCCATCTAGTTGTTATCATGGGATATTCCCTTTTTTGCCTTTGTCCTAACGTGCTCCCAAATGTCCATTCGCAGAATGGACAAAAACTGGGTTTCCAATCTGCTGAATAGAAAGAAAGGCTTAACTCTGTGAGATGAATACACACATCACAAAGCAGTTTTTCAGAAATATTCTTTCTAGTTTTTATCTGAAGATATTTCCTTTTACACCAAAGGCCTTAATGTGTTGCAAAATATCCCTTTGTAGCTTCTACAAAAACAGTGCTTCCGAACTGCAGAATGAAAAGGAAGGTGTATCTCTGTGAGATGAATGCACACATCACAAAGAAGTTTCTCATAATGCTTCTGTCTACTTTTCCTCTGAAGAAATTTGCTTTTTCACCATAGGCCTCAATGCACTTCCCAATGTCCCTTTTCAGATTCTGCAAAAACAGTGTTTAAAAACTGCTGAATGAAAAAGAATGGTTTAACTCTGCATGTTGTAAGCACACATCACAAAACAGTGTCTTAAATGGCTTCCCTATAGTTTTTATCATAGGTATTCCCTTTTTCACCTTTGCCCTAATGAGCTCCCAAATGGCCACTGGCAGAATAGACAATAGCAGTTTCCAACCTGCTGAATAGAAAGAAAGTTTTAACACATTAAGATGAATGCACACATCAGAATGCAGTTTTTCAGGAAGACTCTTTCTAGTTTTTATCTGAAGGTGTTTCCTTTTTCACCATAGGCTTCAATGTGCTCCAAGTAATCCTTCACAGATTTACAAAAACAGTGCTTCCAAACTGCTTAATGAAAAGTGTAACTCTACGAGATGAATGCACACATCACAAAGCAGTTTCTCAGATAGTTTCCTTCTAGTTTTTGCTCTGAGATATTCACTTTTTCTCCAGTGGCCTGAATCAGCTCACAAATGTCTATTTCTCAAAGTAGACAAAACCGATGTTTTCAAAATACTGAATAGAAAGAAAGTTGTAACTCTGAGAGATGAATGCACACATTACAAAAAGCCTCTCAGAAAGTTTCTTTTTTCTTTTTATCTGAAGATGTTTCCTTTTCACCACAGGCCACAGTGCAATCCCAAATATCCCTGTGCAGATACTATGAAAACAGTGTTTCCAAACTGATGACTGAAAATAGAAGTTTAACTCTGTGAGATGAATTCACACATCAGAAATCAGTTTCTCACATAGCTTCCTTCCGGATTTTATCATGGGATGTTCGCTTTTTTGCTTTCGGCCTCCAATACCTCCTGTATGTCCATTGGCAGAATGGACAGAAATAGTGTTTCCATACTGACGAATTGAAAGAAAAGTTTAACCCTGTGAGATGCATACACACATCACAAAGAAGTTTCTCAGAAAGCTTATTTTGAGTTTCTATCTGAAGGTGTTTTCTTTGTCATCATAGGCCTCAATGCACTCCCAAATATCTCTTCACAGTTATGGCAAAAAAGTGTTCCTAAACTGCTGAATCCAAAGAAAGCTTTAACACTAGGAGATGAATGCACACATCCCAATGTAGTTTCTCAGAAAGTTTTTTCTTGTTTTTATCTGAAGATATTTCCTTTTTCACAATAGACCTCAATGCACTTCCAAATATCCCTTTTCAGATTCTACAGAAACGGTGTGAAAACTGCTGAATGAAAAGAGATTTAAATCTGCAAGTTACAGACATACATCACAAAATGTTGTCTCAGATATTTTCCGTCTATATTTTATCATGGGATATTCACTTTTTCGATTAGTCCTGACGATCTCCAAAATGTCCATTTGCAGAATGGACAAAAACAGGGCTTCCAATCTGCTGAATGGAAAGAAAGGTTTAATTCTGTGGGATGAATGCACACATCACAAAACAGTTTTTCAGAACGCTTCTTTGTAGTTTTTATCTGAAGATATTTCCTTTTTCACAATAGGCCTCTATGTACTCCTAAATATCCCTGTGCAAATTCTACAAAAACAGTGCATCCAAACTGCTGAATGGAAAGAAAAGTGTAATTCTGTGAGATGAATGCACACATCACCAAGTGGTTTCTCAGATAGCTTCCTTGCAGTTTTTAACCTGGGATATTCACTTTTTCTCCAGTGTTGTCATTGAGCACCTAAATGTCCTTTCACACAACGGACAAAATGGTGTTTCAAACTGCTGAATTGAAAGAAAGTATTGAACTTTGTGAGATGAATACCTACATCACAAGCCACTTTCTCAGAAAGCTTCTTTCTAGCTTCTGTGTGAAGGTGTTTTCTTCATCACCATAGGCCTCAATGCACTCCCAAGTATCCCTTCATAGTTCCTACAAAAACAGTTTTTCTAAAATGTTGAATCCAAAGAAAGGTGTAACTCTCAGAGATGAATGTATGCATCCCAAAGCAGTTTCTCAGAAAGCTTCTCTCTTGTTTTTATCTGAAAATACTTCCTTTTTAACCATAGACTTCAATGCTTTCCCAAATATCCCTTCACAGATTCTACAAACACAGTGTTTCCCACCTGTTGAATGAAAATAAAGTTTTAACTCTGTGATATGAAGACACACATCACAGAGCAATTTCTCAGATGGCTTCCTTCTAGTTTTTATCCTGGGATATTCATTTTTTCACAATTGTCCTCAATGAGCTCCGAAACATCCACTTGCAGAATGGACCAAAACAGTATTTCCTAACTGCTGAATCGAAAGAAAGGTTTAACACTGTAAGATGAATGCACCCATCACAAAGAGGTTTCACAAAATGATTCTCTCTAGTTTTTATCTTAAGAAGTTGGCTTTTACATCATAGGCCTCACTGCGATTCCAAATATCCCTTTGTAGATTCTACAAAAACAGTGTTCAAAAACTGCTCCCAAATGTCCATACACAGAGTGAACAAAAATGGTGTTTCCAAACTGCTCAATAGAAAGAAAGTTATACCTCTATGAGATGAATGCACACTTCACACAGCACTTTCTCAGAAAACTTCTTTCTTCTTTTTATCTGAAGATATATTCTTTTTCACCACAGGTGACAATGTGATCCCAAATCTCTCTGAGCACATAATACAAAAACAGCATTTCCAAACTGATGTTTGAAAAGAAAAGTTTAACTCTGCAAGGTGCATTCACACATCTCAAAGCAGCTGTTAACACAGCTTCCTTCTAGATATTATCCTGGGATATTCGCTTTTTCATTATGGCCTTAAAGAGCTACCAAATGTCCTTTGGCAGAATGGAGAAGAACAGTGTCTCCAAATTTCTGAATTGAAAGAAAGGTTTAACTCTGCGAGATGAATACACACATCACAAAGGAGTTTCTCAGAAAGCGTCTTTCTAAATTCTATCTGAAGTTGTTCTGTTTATCACCATAGGCCTCAATGCACTCCCAAATATCTCTTCATGGTTTCAACAAAACCAGTATTTCTCATCTGCTATATCCAAAGAAAGTTTTCAATCTAGGAGATGAATGCATACATGCCAAAGCAGTTTCTCAGAAATCTTTCGTCTTTTTATCTGAAGTTGTTTCCTTTTTCACTCCAGGCCACAATGCAATCCCAGATATCCCTCCACAGATTCTACAAACACAGTATTTCCAAACTGTTGAAATAAAGGTTTAACTCTGCAAAATGAATGTGCACATCACAAAGTGTTTTCTCAGAGGGCTTCTTTCTCATGTTTATCCTGGGGTATTCGCTTTTTTGCCATTGTCCTCAATGAGCTCCAAATATCCCTTCACAGAATGGAGCAAAACAGTGTATCCTAACTGCTGAACCAAAAGAAATTTTTAACACTGGGCGATGAATGCACACATCACAAAGCAGTTTTTCAGAAAACTTCTTTCTAATTTTAATCTAAAGATATTTCCTTTTTCACCAT
The DNA here is from genome assembly GCA_030247045.1 of Colobus guereza. Lineage (NCBI taxonomy): Eukaryota > Metazoa > Chordata > Mammalia > Primates > Cercopithecidae > Colobus > Colobus guereza. The sequence goes on along the minus strand of CM058079.1, from coordinate 14,497,661 downwards.
AGGCCTCAATGCACTACCAAATATCCCTTCACAGATACTAAGAAATAGTGTTTCCAAACTGCTGAATACAAAGACCAGTTTATCTATGAAAGATGAATGCCCATATCACAGGTCGGTTTGTCAGATAACTTCCTTCTAATTTTTATCCTGGGATATTCACTTTTTTGCCATTGGTCTCAAAAATCTCCCAAATGTGCATTCACAGAATGGACATAAAACAGTGTTTCCAAATTGTGAATCAAAGAAATGTTTAATTCTGTGAGATGAATTCACACATCACAAAGCAGTTTCTCAGAAAACTTCTTTCTAGTTTTATCTGAAGATATTTCCTTTTCACCAGGCCTCAATGCACTCAAATATCCCTTCACAGATTACAAAAATAGTGTTTCCAAACTGCTGAATAAAAGAAATTTTACTCTGAGATGACATCACAGCAGTTTTCAGATAACTTCCTTCTAGTTTTTATCCTGGGATATTCACTTTTTCCATTGGTCAATCTCCCAAATGTCCATTCACAGAATGGACAAAAACAGTGTTTCCAAACTGCTGAATCCAAAGAAAAGTTTAACTCTGAGATGGCATCACAAAAGTTTCTCAAGCTTCTTTCTTTTTATCTGAAGATATTTCCTTTTTCACATGGCCTCAAATGCTCAAATATCTCTTCAGAATCCAAAAACAGTGTTTCAAACTGCTGAATGAAAAGAAGTTTAACTCTGCGATGAATGCACATCACAAGTCAGTTTCTCAGATAACTTCCTTCTAGCTTTTATTTCAGGGATATTTGCTGTTTCACCATTGTCCTCAAAGAGCACCCTAACGTCCCTTCACAGAATGGATGAAAAGTGTTTCCAAAGCTGAATAAAATAAGTTTAATCTGATGAATACACATCACAAAGCAGTTTCTCAAATTTCTTTCTACTTATCTGAAGATACCTTTTCACATAGAGCAATGCTACTGAATATCTTCAGATTGTCAGAAAACAGTCTTTCCGAACTGCTGAATGAAAAGAAAGGTTAAATTCTGTGACAGGAATGCACACGTCACATGTGGGTTTGTCAGATAACTGCCTTCTAGTTTTTGTCCTGGGATATTTGCTTTTTTGCCATTGGCCTCAAGTATCTCCCAAATGTCCTTCCCCAGAAAGGACAAAATCATTGTTAACAAACTGCTGAATCCAAAGAAAGGTGTAACTCTGTGAGATAAATGCACAAATCATAAAGCAGTTTCTCAGAAATCTTCTCTCTAGTTTGTGTACCAATATATTTCCTTTTTCACTGTGGGCCTCAAAGCTCTACCAAACATCTCTTCGCAGAATACAAGAACACACTTTTTCCAAACTGCTAAATGAAAATAAATCATTAACTCTGTGAGATGAATGCACAAATAAGAAGTCGGTTTGTCAGATAACATCCATCTAGTTTTTGCCATGGGACATTTACTTTTTCACCATTGACCTAAAAGATCTCCCAAATGTCCATTTGCAGAGTGGACAAAAACAGTGTTTTCAAGCTGCTGAACTCAAAGAAATCTTTAACTCTGTGAAGTGAATGAACACATCTGAAAGCAGTTTCCCCAGAAGCTTCTTTCTAGCTTTTATCTGAAGATATTTTCCTTTTCATTGTATGCCTCAATGCACTACCAAATATCTCTTTGCAGGTTCTATGAAAACAGTGCAAGCAAACAGCTGAATGAAAAGTAGGGTTTAACTCTGCAACATGAATGGACACATCACAAGGCAATTTCTAAGATATCTTCCTTCTAGTTTTTATCCTGGGATATTCAGCTTTTTGCCATTGGCCTCAAAGAGCTCCCCAGTGTCCACTAGCAGACTGACAAAAGCCGTGTTTCCAAATGGAAGAATCCAAAGAAAGGTTTAAATCTGTGAGATAAATGTACACATCACATATCAGTTTCTCAGAAGCACTGTACTATTTATCTGAAGATATTTCCTTTTTCACCATAGACCTCAATGCGCTACCGAATATCTCTTTGCAGATTCTAAGAAAACAGTGTTTATAAACTACTGAATGCAAAGACAGCTTTAACTCTGTGAGATAATGTTCCAATCACAGGTCGATTTGGCAGATAATTTTTTTCTAGTTTTTATCTGGGGATATTCACTTTTTCAACCTTGGCCTCAATGGCTCAAATATCACTTGGAATGGACAAAAACAGTGTTCAAACTGTTGTGAGAAAGAAAGTATAACTCTGTGAGGTGAATGAACATCACAAGCAGTTTCTCAGAAGCTTCTCCAGTTTTTATCTGAAGGTATTTCCTTTTTCATCATAGGCCACAATGCACTTCCAAATATCTCTTTACAGATTCTAAAAAAATAGTGCTACCAAACAGTTGAATAAAAAGAAAGGTTGAACTCTGCATCATGAATGGACACATCACAAAGCTGTTTCTCAGATTTTTTCTAGTTTTTACCCTGTGATATTCAGTTTGTTGCCATTGGTCTCAATGAGCTCCCAAATGTCCATTCACAAAATGGACAAAAACTGATTTTCCAAACTGAGAAATCCAAAGAAATGTTTAACTCTCTGAGATCAATTCACACACCACAAAGCAGTTACTCAGATACATTGTTTCTACTAATTATCTGAAGACATTTACTTTTTCACCACAAGCCTCAAAGCACTAACAAATATCTCTTCAGAGAATCCAAGAAAACACTGTTTCTGAACAGCTCAATGAAAAGAAGTCTTTAACTCTGTGACATAAATGTATAAATCACAAGTTAGTTTGTCATATAACTTTCTTCTAGTTTTTATCCTGAGATATTCACTTTTTCATCATTGGCCTCAAAGAGCACCCAAACATCCATTCGAAGAATGGACAAAACAGTGTTACTGAACAGCTTAATCCAAAGGAACTTTTAACTCTTTGAGGTGAATGCACACATCACAAAGCAGTTTCTCAGAAAGCTTCTGTCTACCATTTATCTGAAGACACTCTCTTTTTCACAGGAGGTCTCAATGCATTACCAAGTAGCTCTCTGCAGATTGTAAGAAAACAATGTTTCCAACCTGCTGAATGAAAAGAAATGTTTAACATTGTGAGAGGAATACACCCATCACAGGTCAGGTTGTCAGAAAACTTCCTTCTAGTTTGTGTTCTCAGAAATTTGCTTTTTCACCATTGGCCTCCTTTTGCAGAATGGACAAAAACAATGCTCCCAAACTGCTGAATCCAAAGAGAGTTGTAAGTCTCTGAGATGAATGCACATATCACAAAGCAGTTTCTCATAAACCTACTTTCTACTTCTTATATGAAGATATTTGATTTTTCACCATTGGCCTCAATGCACTTCCAAATATACACAGGGTTGCCAAACTGCTGAATGAAAAGAAAGGTTGAACTCTGCGAGATGAATGTACACATCAAAATAATTTTCTCAAGTATCTTCTTTCTAGTTTTTATACCGGGAAATTCAGTTTGCTCCCCATTGACCTCAAAGAGCTATTAAATGTCCATTCGTAGAATAAACAAAAATAGTGCTACCACACTACTGAATCCAAAGAAAGGTTTAAGTCTGTGAGATGAATGCACATATCACAAAGCGGTTTCTCAGAAAGCTGCTGTCTAGTTGTTCTCACAAGATATTTCCTTTTTCACTGAGGAACTTAAAGCACTACCAAATATCTCTTTGCAGAATATAAGAAAATGCTGATTCCAAACTACTGAATGAAAAGAAATCTGAAATCTGTGAGACGAATGCACAAATCAGAAGTAGGTTTGTCAGATAACTTCCTTCTAGTTTTGGTCCTGGGATACTTGCTTTTTCACGATTGGCCTCAAAGATCTTCCATATGTCCCTTCGCAGAATGGACAAAGACAGTGTTTCCAAACTGCTGAATCCAAAGAAAGTGTCAACTCTGTGAGATAAAGGAACACATCCAAAAGCAGTTTTTCAGGGAGTATCTTTCTAGTTTTTGTCTGAAGACATTTCCCTTTTCATTGTAGACCTCAATGCACTACCAAATATCGCTTTGCAGATTCTAAGAAAGCAGGGCTACCAAACTGCTGAATGAACAGAAATGTTTAACTCTGCAACATGAATGGATACATCACAAAGTGGTTTCTTAGATATCTTCCTCCTAGCTTTTATCCTGGGATATTCAGTTTTTCAACATTCGCCTCAATGAGCTTTCAAATGTCCATTTGCAGAATGGACAAAACTGTTTCTCCAAATTGATGAATCCAAATAAATTTTTATTTTTTTTTATTATACTTTAAGTTCTAGGGTACATGTGCATAACATGCAGGTTTGTTACATATGTATACTTGTGCCATGTTGGTGTGCTGCACCCATCAACTCCTCAGCACCCATCAATTCATCATTTATATCATGTATAACTCCCCAATGCAATCTCTCCCTCCTCCCCCCTCCCCATGATAGGCCCCAGTGTGTGATGTTCCCCTTCCCGAGTTCAAGTGATCTCATTGTTCAGTTCCCACCTATGAGTGAGAACATGCAGTGTTTGGTTTTCTCTTCTTGTGATAGTTTGCTAAGAATGATGGTTTCCAGCTGCATCCATGTCCCTACAAATGACGCAAACTCATCTTTTTATGGCTGCATAGTATTCCATGGTGTATATGTGCCATATTTTCTTAATCCAGTCTGTCACAGATGGACATTTGGGTTGATTCCAAGTCTTTCCTATTGTGAGTAGTGCTGCAATAAACATACGTGTGCATGTGTCTTTGTAGTAGAATAATTTATAATCACTTGGGTATATACCCAGTAGTGGGATGGCTGGGACATATGGTACATCTAGTTCTAGATCCTTGAGGAATTCCCATACTGTTTTCCATAATGGTTGAACTAGTTTACAATCCACCAACAGTGTGAAAGTGTTCCTATTTCTCCACATCCTCTCCAACACTTGTTGTTTCCTGATTTTTAATGATGGCCATTCTAACTGGTGTGAGATGGTATCTCATTGTGGTTTTGATTTGCATTTCTCTGATGGCGAGTGATGATGAGCATTTTTCATGTGTCTGTTGGCTGTATGAATGTCTTCTTTGAGAAATGTCTGTTCATATCCTTTGCCCACTTTTTGATGGGGTTGTTTGTTTTTTCTTGTATATTTGTTTGAGTTCTTTGTAGATTCTGGATATTAGCCCTTTGTCAGATGAGTAGATTGCAAAAATTTTCTCCCATTCTGTAGGTTGCCTGTTCACTCTGATGGTAGTTTCTTTTGCTGTGCAGAAGCTCTTTAGTTTAATTAGATCCCATTTGTCAATTTTGGCTTTTGCTGCCGTTGCTTTTGGTGTTTTAGACATGAAGTCCTTGCCCATGCCTATGTCCTGAATGGTACTACCTAGATTTTCTTCTAGGGTTTTTATGGTATTAGGTCTAACATTTAAGTCTCTAATCCATCTTGAATTAATCTTCGTATAAGGAGTAAGGAAAGGATCCAGTTTCAGCTTTCTACTTATGGCTAGCCAATTTTCCCAGCACCATTTATTAAATAGGAATCCTTTCCCATTTCTTGTTTCTCTCAGGTTTGTCAAAGATCAGATGGCTGTAGATGTGTGGTATTATTTCTGAGGACTCTGTTCTGTTCCATTGGTCTATAGCTCTGTTTTGGTACCAGTACCATGCTGTTTTGGTTACTGTAGCCTTGTAGTATAGTTTGAAGTCAGGTAGCGTGGCGCCTCCAGCTTTGTCCTTTTGACTTAGGATTGTCTTGGCAATGCGGGCTCTTTTTTTCCATATGAACTTTAAAGCAGTTTTTCCAATTCTGTGAAGAAACTCATTGGTAGCTTGATGGGGATGGCATTGAATCTATAAATAACCTTGGGCAGTATGGCCATTTTCACGATATTGATTCTTCTATCCATGAGCATGGTATGTTCTTCCATTTGTTTGTGTCCTCTTTATTTCACTGAGCAGTGGTTTGTAGTTCTCCTTGAAGAGGTCCTTTACATCCCTTGTAAGTTGGATTCCTAGGTATTTTATTCTCTTTGAAGCAATTGTGAATGGAAGTTCATTCCTGATTTGGCTCTCTGCTTGTCTGTTACTGGTGTATAAGAATGCTTGTGATTTTTGCACATTAATTTTGTATCCTGAGACTTTGCTGAAGTTGCTTATCAGCTTAAGGAGATTTTGGGCTGAGACAATGGGGTTTTCTAAATATACAATCATGTCATCTGCAAACAGGGACAATTTGACTTCTTCTTTTCCTAACTGAATACCCTTGATTTCTTTCTCTTGCCTGATTGCCCTAGCCAGAACTTCCAACACTATGTTGAATAGGAGTGGTGAGAGGGCATCCCTGTCTTGTGCCAGTTTTCAAAGGAATTTTTCCAGTTTTTGCCCATTCAGTATGATATTAGCTGTGGGTTTGTCATAAATAGCTCTTATTATTTTGAGGTATGTTCCATCAATACCGAATTTATTGAGCGTTTTAGCATGAAGGGCTGTTGAATTTTGTCAAAAGCCTTTTCTGCATCTATTGAGATAATCATGTGGTTCTTGTCTTTGGTTCTGTTTATATGCTGGATTACGTTTATTGATTTGAATGTTGAACCAGCCTTGCATCCCAGGGATGAAGCCCACTTGATCAGGGTGGATAAGCTTTTGATGTGCTGCTGAATCCGGTTTGCCAGTATTTTATTGAGGATTTTTGCATCGATGTTCATCAGGGATATTGGTCTAAAATTCTCTTTTTTTTGTGTCTCTGCCAGGCTTTGGTATCAGGATGATGTTGGCCTCATAAAATGAGTTAGGAGGATTCCCTCTTTTTCTATTGATTGGAATAGTTTCAGAAGGAATGGTACCAGCTCCTCCTTGTACCTCTGGTAGAATTCAGCTGTGAATCCATCTGGTCCTGGACTTTTTGGTGGTAGGCTATTAATTGTTGCCTCAATTTCAGAGCCTGCTATTGGTCTATTCAGATTCAACTTCTTCCTGGTTTAGTCTTGGGAAGTGTAAGTGTCAGGAAATTATCCATTTCTTCTAGATTTTCTAGTTGATTTGGGTAGAGGTGTTTATAGTATTCTCTGATGGTAGTTTGTATTTCTGTGGGGTCGGTGGTGATATCCCTTTATCATTTTTTATTGCATCTATTTGATTCCTCTCTCTTTTCTTCTTTTTAGTCTTGCTAGCGGTCTGTCAATTTTGTTGATCTTTTCAAAACCAACTCCTGGATTCATTGATTTTTGGAGGGTTTTTGTGTTCTATCTCCTTCAGTTCTGCTCTGATCTTAGTTATTTCTTGCCTTCTGCTAGCTTTTGAATGTGTTTGCTCTTGCCTCTCTAGTTCTTTTAATTGTGATGTTAGAGTGTCAATTTTAGATCTTTCCTGCTTTCTCTTGTGGGCATTTAGTGCTATAAATTTCCCTCTACACACTGCTTTAAATGTGTCCCAGAGATTCTGGTATGTTGTATCTTTGTTCTCATTGGTTTCAAAGAACATCTTTATTTCTGCTTTCATTTCGTTATGTACCCAGTAGTCATTCAGGAGCAGGTTGTTCAGTTTCCATGTAGTTGAGCGGTTTTGATTGAGTTTCTTAGTCCTGAGTTCTAGTTTGATTGCACTGTGGTCTGAGAGACAGTTTGTTATAATTTCTGTTCTTTACATTTGCTGAGGTGCTTTACTTCCAATTATGTGGTCAATTTTGGAATAAGTGCGATGTGGTGCTGAGAAGAATGTATATTCTGTTGATTTGGGGTGGAGAGTTCTATAGATGTCTATTAGGTCCGCTTGGTGCAGAGATGAGTTCAATTCCTGGATATCCTTGTTAACTTTCTGTCTCGTTGATCTGTCTAATGTTGACAGTGGAGTGTTGAAGTCTCCCATTATTATTGTATGGGAGTCTAAGTCTCTTTGTAAGTCTCAAGGACTTGCTTTATGAATCTAGGTGCTCCTGTATTGGGTGCATATATATTTAGGATAGTTAGCTCTTCCTGTTGAATTGATCCCTTTACCATTATGTAATGGCCTTCTTTGTCTCTTTTGATCTTTGATGGTTTAAAGTCTATTTTATCAGAGACTAGGATTGCAACCCCTGCTTTTTGTTCTCCATTTGCTTGGTAGATCTTCCTCCATCCCTTTATTTTGAGCCTATGTATGTCTCTGCATGTGAGATGGGTCTCCTGAATACAGCAGACTGATGGGTCTTGACTCTTTATCCAGTTTGCCAGTCTGTGTCTTTTAATTGGAGCATTTAGTCCATTAACATTTAAGGTTAATATTGTTATGTGTGAACTTGATCCTGCCATTATGATATTAACTGGTTTTTTGCTCGTTAGTTGATGCAGTTTCTTCCTAGCCTCGATGGTCTTTACATTTTGGCATGTTTTGCAATGGCTGGTACCGTTGTTCTTTCCATGTTTAGGGCTTCCTTCAGGGTCTCTTGTAAGGCAGGCCTGGTGGTGACAAAATCTCTAAGCATTTGCTTATCTGTAAAGGATTTTATTTCTCCTTCACTGATGAAACTTAGTTTGGCTGGATATGAAATTCTGGGTTTAAAATTCTTTTCTTTAAGAATGTTGAATATTGGCCCCACTCTCTTCTGGCTTGTAGAGTTTCTGCCGAGAGATCTGCTGTTAGTCTGATGGGCTTCCTTTGTGGGTAACCCGACCTTTCTCTCTGGCTGCCCTTAAGATTTTTCCTTCATTTCAACTTTGGTGAATCTGGCAATTATGTGTCTTGGAGTTGCTCTTCTGGAGGAGTATCTTTGTGGTGTTCTCTGTATTTCCTGAATTTGAATGTTGGCCTGCCCTACTAGGTTGGGGAAGTTCTCCTGGATGATATCCTGAAGAGTGTTTTCCAACTTGTTCCATTCTCCCCTCACTTTCAGGCACCCCAATCAGACGTAGATTTGGTCTTTTACATAATCCCATACTTCTTGCAGGCTTTGTTCATTTCTTTTTCTTCTTTTTCTTTTGGTTTCTCTTCTCACTTCATTTCATTCATTTGATCCTCAATCGCTGATACTCTTTCTTCCAGTTGATCGAGTCGGTTACTGAAGCTTGTGCATTTGTCACGTATTTCTCGTGTCATGGTTTTCATCTCTGTCATTTCGTTTATGACCTTCTCTGCATTAATTAGTCTAGCTGTCAATTCTTCCACTCTTTTTTCAAGATTTTTAGTTTCTTTGCACTGGGTACGTAATTCCTCCTTTAGCTCTGAGAAGTTTGATGGACTGAAGCCTTCTTCTCTCATCTCGTCAAAGTCATTCTCTGACCAGCTTTGATCTGTTGCTGGCGATGGGCTGCGCTCTTTTGCACGGGGAGATGCGCTCTTATTTTTTGAATTCCCAGCTTTTCTGCCCTGCTTTTTCTCCATCTTTGTGGTATTATCTGTCCCTGGTCTTTGATGATGGTGACGTACTGATGGGGTTTTGGTATAGGTGTCCTTCCTGTTTGATAGTTTTCCTTCTGACAGTCAGGACCCCAAGCTATAGGTCTGTTGGAGATTGCTTGAGGTCTACTCCAGACCCTATTTGCCTGGGTATCAGCAGCAGAGATTGCAGAAGATAAAATATTGCTGAACAGCAAGTGTACGTGTCTTATTCTTACTCTGGAAGCTTCCTCTCAGGGGTGTACTCCACCCTGTGAGGTATGGGGTGTCAGACTGCCCCTAGTGGGGGATGTCTCCCAGTTAGGCTACTCAGGGGTCAGGGACCCACTTGAGCAGGCAGTCTGTCCGTTCTCAGATCTCAACCTCCGTGTTGGGAGATCCACTGCTCTCTTCAAAGCTGTCACACAGAGTCGTTCGCATCTGCAAAGGCCTCTGCTGCTGTGCCCTGCCCCCAGAGGTGGAGTCTACAGAGACAGGCAGGTTTCCTTGAGCTGCTGTGAGCTCCACCCTGTTTGAGCTTCCCAGCGGCTTTGTTTACCTACTTAAGCCTCAACAATGGCGGGCCCCCCTCCCCCAGCCTCGCTGCTGCCTTGGGTGTGGTTAGGTCTCCACAGACTGCTGTGTTAGCAGTGAGGGAGGCTCCGTGGGCGTGGGACCCTCCCAGCCAGGTGAGGGATATATTCTCTTGGTGTGCCAGTTTGCTTAAAGTGCGTTATTGGGGTGGGAGTTACCCGATTTTCCAGGTGTTGTGTGTCTCAGTTCCCCTGGCTGGGAAAAGGGATTCCCTTCCCCCTTGCAATTCCCAGGTGAGGTGATGCCTCGCCCTGCTTCAGCTCTCGCTGGTCAGGCTGCAGCAGCTGATCAGCACTGATTGTCTGGCACTCCCTAGTGATATGACCCCAGTACCTCAGTTGAAAATGCAGAAATCACCGGTCTTCTGTGTCTCTCGTGCTGGGAGTTGGAGACTGGAGCTGTTCCTATTCAGCCATCTTGGTCTGCTTCCCCCAAATAAATTTTTAACTCTGTATGTTGAATGTACACATCACAAAAGAGTTACAGAAAAACATTGTTTCTACTATTTATCTGAAGATATTTCCATTTTCACCATAGGCCTCAATCCACTACTGATTTTCACTTTGCCCACTCTAAGAAAACAGTGTTTCCAAACTGTTGAATAAAAACAAATGTTTAACTCTGTGAGATGAATATACAAATCAGAGGTCGGTTTGTCAGATAACTTACTTCTAGTTTTATCCTGTGATATTTGCTTTTTCACCATTGGCCTGAAAGAGTACACAAAAGTCCATTTGCAGACAAAAACTGTTACCAAACTGCTGAATCCAAAGAAATGTCTAATTCTGTGAGGTGAACACATGCATCACAAAGCATTTTTTCAGAAAGCTCCTTTCTACTATTGATCTGAAGGCTTTTCCTTCTTTAAAGGAGTCTTCCATGCACTACTGAATATCTCATTGCAGATTGTAGGAAAACAGTCTTTCCAAACTGCTGAATAAAAAGAAAGGTTTAGCTCTGTGAGAGGAATGAATCTATCACAGGTCGGGTAGTCAGAAAAATTCTGTCTAGTTTTTGTCCTGGGATATTCCCTTTTCCGTCATTGGCCTTAATGAGCTCCCAAATGTCCTTTCGCACAATGGACAAAAACAATGTTCTAAAACTGCTGAATTCAAAGAAAGGTGTGACTCTGGGAGATGAATGTGCACATCACAAAGCAATTTCTAAGAAAATTTCTAAAGCTTCTTTCTAGTTTTTATCGGAAGACATTACCTTTTTCACAGGAGGCCTCAATGCTCTACCGAATATCTCTTTGTAGCTTGAAAGAAAACGGTATTCCAAATTGCTGAATGAAACAAAATGTTTAACTCTGTCAGAGAAATGCACACATCACAGGCCAGTTTGTCAGTTAACTTCCTTCCAGTTTTTGTCCTGGAATATTTGCTTTTATGCCTCAAGCAGCACCCAAATGTCCATTCGCAGAATGGACAAAAGCACTGTTCCAAAACTGACGAATCCAAAGAAAGGTGTAACTCTGTGAGATCAATGCATACATCACAAAACAGTTTTTAAGAATCATTCTTTCTAGTTTTTTTCTGGAGATATTTTCTTTTTCAGTATTGGCCTAAATGTTCTCCCAAATATGCCTTCACAGATAAACAAAAACAGTGTTTCCAAACTGCTGAATGAAAATAAATATTTGTCTGTGTGACAGGAATGCACATTTCACATGGCAGTTTCTCAGATATCTTCTTTCTAATTTTTATCCTAGGGTATTCACTTTTTTGCCATTGTCCTAAAAGAGCTACCAAATGTCCATTCACAGAATATACAAAAACAGTGTTACCACACTGCTGATTCCAAAGAAAGGTTTAACACTGTGAAGTGAATGCACACATCATAAGGATTCTCTCTAGTTTTTCTCACAAGACATTTCCTTTTTCACCATGGTCCTCAAAGTGCTAGCAAATATCTCTTCACAAAATACAAGTAAACATTGTTTCCAAACTGCTGAATGAAAAAAAAATCTTTAAATCTGTGAGATGAATGTGCAAATCACAAATCAGTTTGTCAAATAACTTCTTCTAGTTTTGGTCCTGGAATATTTGATTTTTCACCATTGGCCTCAAAGATCTCCCAAATGTCCCTTCGCAGAATGAATAAAAACAGTGCTTCCAAACTGCTGAATCCATAGAAAGCTTTCACTCTGTGAGATAAATGAACACATCTGAAAGCAGTTTCCCCAGAAGCTTCTTTCTAGCTTTTATCTGAAGATATTTTGCTTTTCATTGTATGCCTCAAGGCACTACCAAATATCTCTTTGCAGATTCTAAGAAAACAGTGTTACCAAACTCCTGAATGAAAAGAAAGGTTTAATTCTGCAACGTGAATGGCCATATCACAAAGCAGTTTATCAGATATCCTCTTTCTAGTTTTTATCCTGGGATATTCAGTTTTTCGCCATTGGTCTCAATGAGCTCCTGAATTTCCAAACTGATGAATCCAAAGAAAGGTTTAACTCTCTCAGATGAATGAGAGTTCACATAACAAAGCAGTTACTCAGAAGCATTGTTTCTACTATTTATCTCATGGTATAACCTCTTTCACCATAGGTCTCCATGCACTATTGAATATGTCTTCACAGATTTTAAGAAAACGGTGTTTCTAAACAACTGAATGAAAAGACAGCTTTAAATCTGTGAGATGAATGCACACATCACTGGTCAGTTTGTCAGATAACTTTCTTCTCTTTTATATTCTGGGATATTCGCTTTTTCGCCATTGGCCCCAAAGATCTCCCAAATATCCATTTGCAGAATGGACAAAAACATTGCTCCAAAACTGCTGAATCCAAAAAAAGGCTTAACTCTGTGACATGAATACACACATCATAAATCAGTTTCTGAGAAAGCTTCTTTGGAGCTTTCATTTGAAGATACATTCTTTTTTTACTGGAGGCTTCAAGGTGCCACTGAATATCTCTTCGCAGTTTGTAAGAAAACAGTGTTTCCAAACTGCTGAATGAAAATAGAGGTTTAACTGTGTGAGGGGAATGCACATATCACAGTTTGGTTTGTCAGTTAACTTCCATGTAGTTTTTATCCTGGGATATTTGCTTTTTCGCCTTTGGCCTCAGTGAACTCCCAAATGTCCTCTAGCAGAATGGACAAAAACATTGTAGTGAAACTGCTGAATCCAAAGAAGGGTGTAACTCTGTGAGATGAATGCACACATCACAAAACATTTTCTGGGAAAGATTCTTTATAGTTTTTAGCTGAAGATATTTTCTTTTTCACCACTAGCCTCAATGTGCTCCCAAGTATACCTTCAGAGATGCTACAAAACAAAAACAGTATTTCCAAACTTCTGACGGAAAAGAAATGTTTATTTCTGCAAGATGAATGCACACATCACAAAGCTGCTTCTCAGATATCTTCTTTCTAGTTTTTATCCTGGGATATTCAATTTTTCACCATTGACCTCAATGAGCTACAAATTGTCCATTCGCAGAATGAACAAAAACAGTGTTACCACACTGCTGAGTCCAAAGAAAGATTTAACTCTCTGAAATTAATGCACACATCACAAAGCAGTTTCTCAGAAATTTTCATTCTAGTTTTTCTCAGAAGATATTTCCTTTTTCACCGTAGACCTGCATGTGCTATAAAATATGTCTTCGCAGAATAGAAGAAAATACTCTTTCCAAACTGCTGAATGAAAAGGAATGTTTAACTCTGTGAGACAAATGCACAAAACACAAGTCAGTTTTTCAGAAAACTTCCTTGTAGTTTTTATACTGGGATATTCGCTTTTTCGCCATTAGCCTCAAAGAGCACCCAAATGTGCATTTGCAGAAGGACAAAAGCAATGTTCCCAAACTGCTGAATCCAGAGAGAGTTGTAACTCTGTGAGATGAATGCACACATCACAAAGTACTTTCTCATTAAGCTTCTTTCTACTTTTTAACTGAAGATATTTCCTTTTTCACCACTGGCCTCAATGTGCTCCCAAATATACCTTCACAGATACTACAAATCAGTGTTTCAAACACTGAATGAAAAGGTTTAACTCTGTCAGATGAATGCACACATCAAAAGAAGTTTCTCAGATATCTTCTTTCTAGTTTTTATCCTGTGATATTCACTTTTTCGCCATTGACCTCAAAGAGCTACAAAATGTCAATTTGCAGAATAAACAAAAACAGTGTTGCCACACTGCTGAATCCAATGAAAGTTTAACTCTGTGAGATGAATGCACACATCACAAAGTACTTTCTCATTAAGCTTCTTTCTACTTTTTAACTGAAGATATTTCCTTTTTCACCACTGGCCTCAATGTGCTCCCAAATATACCTTCACAGATACTACAAATCAGTGTTTCGAAAACACTGAATGAAAAGGAAGGTTTAACTCTGTCAGATGAATGCACACATCAGAAAGAAGTTTCTCAGATATCTTCTTTCTAGTTTTTATCCTGTGATATTCACTTTTTCGCCATTGACCTCAAAGAGCTACAAAATGTCAATTTGCAGAATAAACAAAAACAGTGTTGCCACACTGCTGAATCCAATGAAAAGTTTAACTCTGTGAGATGAATGCACACATCACAAAGCAGTTTCTCAGAAAGCTTCCTTCTAATTTTTCTCAGAAGATATTTCCTTTTTCAATGTGAGCCTCAAAGTGCTACCAAATATCTCTTCACAGAATACAAGAAAACATTGTTTCCAACCTGCTGAATGAAAAGAAATCTTTAACTCTGTGAGACGACTGCAAAAACACAAGTCAGTTTGTCAGATAACTTCCTTCAAGATTTTATCCTGGGATATTCGCTTTTACACCATCGGCCTCAAAGATTTCCCAAATGTCCATTTGCAGAATGGACAAAAACAGTCTTCCCAAACTGATGAATCCAAAGAAAGGTTTAACTCTGTGAGATGAATGCACACATCACAAAGCAGTTCCTCAGAAAGCTTATTTCTAATTTTTATGAAGATATTTCCTTTTTCACCATAGACCTCAAAGTGCTACTAAATATCTCTTTGGAGAATCCAAGAAAACACTGTTTCCAAATTGTCGAATGAAAAGAAATATTTACCTCTGTGAAGTGAATGCACAAATCAAAAGTCTGTTTATCAGATAACATCCTTCCTTATTTATCCTGTGACATTCGCTTTCTCGCCTTTGGACTCAAAGAGCACCCAAATGTCCAGTTGCAGAATGGATTAAAACAGTGTTCAGAAACTCCTGAATTCAAAGACAGTTTTAGCTCTTTGAGATGAATGCACACATCACAAAGTAGTTTCTCAGAAAGCTTCTTTCTAGTTTTTTCTGAAGATATTTCCTTTTTCATAGGAGGTCTCAACATGTACCGAATATTTCTTAACACATTGTAAGAAAACAGTGTTTCCAAGATGCTGAATGAAAAGAAAGGTTTAACTTTGTTAGAGGAATGCCCACATCAAACGTCAGTTTGTCAGTTAACTTCCTTCCAGTTTTTGTCCTGGGATATTCACTTTCTCGCCATTGGTCTCAATGAGCTCCCAAATGTCCTTTTGCAGAATGGACAAAAACATTGTTCCAAAACTGCTGAATCCAAAGTAAGGTGTAACTCTGTGAGATGAGTGCACACATCACAAAGAAGTTTCTAAAAAGTGTTCTTTCTAGTTTTTATCTGAAGTTGTTTTCTTTTTCATCATTGTCCAAAATGCACTCCCATATGTACCTTCACAGATACTAGAACAACAGTATTTCCAAACTTCTGAATAAAAGGAAAGGTTTAACTCTGTGAGATGAATGCATACATCACAAAGTGGTTTGTCAGATATTTTCTTTCTAGTTTTTATCTGAAGTTGTTTTCTTTTTCATCATTGTCCAAAATGCACTCCCATATGTACCTTCACAGATACTAGAGCAACAGTGTTTCCAAACTTCTGAATAAAAGGAAAGGTTTAACTCTGTGAGATGAATGCATACATCACAAAGTGGTTTGCCAGATATTTTCTTTCTAGTTTTTATCCTGGGATATTCACTTTTTCGCCATTGACCACAAAGAGCTACAAAATCTCCATTCACAGAATAAACAAAAAAAGTGTTACCACACTGCTGAATCCAAATAAAGGTTTAACTCTGTCAGATGAATGCACACATGTCAAAGCAGTTTCTCAGAAAGCTTCTCTCTAGTTTTTCTCAAAAGATGTTTTATTTTTCACTGTGGGCCTCAAAGTGCTACCAAATATCTGTTCTCAGAACACAAGAAAGCACTGCTTCCAAACTGATGAATCAAAAGAAATCTTTAACTCTTTGTGATGAATGCAAAACCACAAGTCAGTTTATCAGGTAACTTCCTTCTAGTTTTTATCCTGGGATATTCACTTATTTGCCATAGACCTCAAAGATCTCCCAAATGTCTATTCACAGAATGGACAAAAATGGTGTTTCCAAACTTCTCAATCCACATAAAGCTTTAACTCTGTGAGATGAATGAACACATCTGAAAGCAGCTTCCCAGGAAGCTTCTTTCTAGTTTATATCTGTGGATATTTCCTTTTTCATCCTATGCTTCAATGCACTACCAAATAACTCTTCATAGTTTCTAAGAAAATAATGCTTCCAAAGTTGTGAATGAGAAGCAAACTTTAACTCTGCAATATGAATGGGCACATCACAAAGCAGTTTCTCAGATATCTTTCTTCTAGTTTTTTTCCTGGAATATTAATTTTTTCACCATTAGCCTCAATGAACTCCCAAATTTCCATTCACAGAATGGACAAAAACCGTGTTTCCAAACTGATGAATCCAAAGAAAGGTTTAACTCGGTGAGATGAATGCACACATCACAAAGCAGTTGCTGAGAAACATTATTTCTACAATTTATCTGAAGATATTTCCTTTTTCAATGTAGGCATCAATGAGCTTCCGAATATCTCTTTGCAGATTCTAAGAAAACAGTGCTTCCAAACTGCTGAATGGATAGACCTCTTTAACACTGCAAGATGAATTCACTCATCACAGGTCGGTTTGTCAGATAACTTTCTTCTAGTTTTTATTCTGAGATATTTGCTTTTTCACCATTGACCTCAAAGATCTCCCAAATGTACCTTTGCAGAATGGACAAAGACAGTGTCCTCAAACTCCTGAATCCAAGAATAGGTTTCACTCTGTGAAATGAATGCACACATCACAAAGCAGTTTCTCAGAAAACTTCTTTCTAGTTTTTATCTGAAGATATTTCTTTTTCACCATGGGCTCAAAGCACTACCAAATATCTCTTCAGAGAATCCAAGAAAACATTGTTTCTGAACTGCAGAATGAAAAGAAATATTTAATTCTGTGAGATGAATGTACAAATCACAAGTATGCTTGTCAGATAACGTCCTTATAGTTTTTATCCTGAGATATTCACCTTTTTGCCATTGGCCTCAAAGGGCACCCAAATGTCCATTCGCAGAATGGAGATAAACAGTGTTGACAAGCTGCTGAATCCAAAGAAACGTTTAACTCTGTGAATGCACACATCACAGAGCAGTTTCTCAGAAAGATTCTTTCTGCTATTGATCTGAAGACATCTCCTTTTTCACAGGAGGCCTCAATGTCCTATTGAATATTTCTCTGTAGATTGTAAGAAAACACTTTTTCCAAACTGCTGAATGAAAAGAGAGGCTTAACTCTGTGAGAGGGATGCACATATCACAGGTCAGTTTGTCAGATGACTTCCTTCTAGTTTTTTTCCTGAGATATTTGCTTTTTTGCCATTGGCTTCCCTAATGTCCTTTCACAGAATGGGGAAAAACAATATTCACAAAATGCTGAATCCAAAGAGGTGTAACTCTGTAAGATGAATGCACATGTCACAAAGTTGTTTCTCAGAAAGTTTCTTTCTAGTTTTTATCTGAAGATATTTCCTTATTCACCATTGGCCTCAATGTGCTCCCAAATATACCTTCACAGATACTACAAAAACAGTGTTTCCAAGGTGCTGAGCCAAAAAGGAGGTTTAACTCTATGAGATGAATGCACTAATCACAAAGCGGTTTCTCAGATATATTCTTTCTAGCTTTTATCCTTCTATATTCACTTTTTCACCATTGACCTCAAAGAGCTACTAAATGTCCATTAACACAATAATCAAAAACAGTGTTACCACATTGCTGAATTCAAAGAAAGCTTTAGGTCTGTGACATGAATGCACACATCCCAAAGCAGTTTCTCAGAAAGCTTCTTTGTTGTTTTTATCTGAAGATGTTTCCTTTTTCTCTACAGATTTCAAGGCACTCCCAAATATACCTTCACAGATTCTACAGACACAGTCTTTCCAACCTGTTGAATAAAAATAAAAGTTTAATTCTGTGACATGAGCATGTACATCACAAAGCTATTTCTTGGATGATTTCTTTGTAGTGTTTATCCTGGGATATTCACTTTTTGGCCACAGGTCTCAATGAGCTCCCAAATGTCCATTTGCAGAATGGACCAAAGCTGTGTTTCCCAATAATGAATTGAAAGAAAGGTTTAACTCTCTGAGATGAATGCACACATCACAAAGCAGTTTTCCAGAAATTCTCTTTCTACTTTTCATCTGAATATATTTCCTTTTTCACCATAGGCCTCAATGAGCTCTCAAATATCCCCTTGCAGATTCTACAAAACAGTGCTTCCAAACTGCTGAATGAAAAGAAAGGTGTAACTCAGCCACATGAATGCACACCTCATAAAGCAGCTTGTCAGATAGCTTCCTTCTGGTATTTGCCCTGGCATATTCACTTTTTCTCCAATGGCCTCAGAGAGCTCCCAAATGTCCGTTTGCAGAATAGACAAAAACCGTGTCTCCAAACTGCTGAATTCAAAGAAAGTTATAAGTCTATGAGACGAATGCACACATCAGAAAGCAGTTTCTGAGAAAGCTTCTTTCTTCTTTCTTCCTTTTTACGTGAAGATGTTTCCTTTTTTACCACAGGTCATAATGCAACACCAAATATCCCTGCACAGTTTCTATAAAAACGGTGCTTTCAAAATGCTGAAATAAAAGAAAGGTTTACCTCTGCAAGGTAAATTCACACATCTCAAAGTGGTTTCTCACACAGCTTCCTTCTAGATTTTATCCTGGGATATTCACTTTTGGCCTCAATGACCTCCAAAATGTCAATTGGCAGAATTGACAAAAATAGTGTTTCCAAACTGCTGAATTGAAAGAAAGGTTAAACTCTATGAGATGAATACACACATCACAAAGCTGTTTCTCAGAAGGCTTTCTTCCAGTTTTTATCTGAAGAACTTTGCTATTTCACCATAGGCCTCAACGCACTTCCAAATATCCCTTGGCACATTCTACAAAAATAGTATTTAAAAACTGCTGAATGGAAAGAAAGTTTTAAATCTGCGAGTACAATGCACACAACACAAAAGGCTGTCTTGATAGCTTGCTTCTAGTTTTTATCGTGGGATATTCGTTTTTATGCCTTTACCTAATGAGCTCCCAAATGTGTGTTCAGAGAATGGACAAAATCAGGGTTTTCCATCTGCTGAATGGAAAGAAAGGTTTAACTCTGTGTAATGAATGAACACATCAAAAAGCAGTTTTTCAGAAACCATCTTTCTACTTTTTATCCGAAGATATTTCTTTTTTCACCATAGACCTCAATGCTCTCCCAAATATCCCTTCACAGTTTCTACAAAAACAGTGCTTCCAATCTGCTGCATGTAAAGAAAGGTGTAACTCTGTGAGATGAATGGACACATCTCAAAACATTTTCTCAGATAGCTTCCTTCGTGTTTTTACCCCAGAATATTCCATTTTTCTCAAATGGCCTCGATGTGCTCCAAAATGTTAACTTGCAAAATAGATAAAAACTGTGTTTCCAAACTGCTGAAAAGAAAGAAAGTTACAATTCTGTGAGATAAATGCACACATCACAAAGCAGTTTCTCATAAAGCTTCTTTCTTCTTTTAATCTGAATATGTTTCCTTTCTCACCACAGGCCACAGCGTAATACGAAATATCCCTGTGCAGATTGTACAAAATCAGTGTTTCCAAACTGCTGGCTGAAAAAAAAGTTTTACCTCTGAGAGATGAATTCACACATCACAAAGAAGATTCCTTCTAGTTTTTATCTTGGGATATTCGCTTTTTTACTTTTGGCTTCAAAGAGCTCCCAAATATCCATTGGCAGAATGGACAAAAACAGTGTTTCCAAACTCCTGAATTCAAAGAACGGTTTAATTCTAGGAAATGAATACTCACACCACAAATCAGTTTCTCAGAATGCTTCTTTCTAGTTTCTATCTGAAGATGTTTGTTTGCCACCACAGGCATTGTGGTGCTCCCAAATATCCCTTCACAGTTTCTAAAACAAAACATTGTTTCTAAACTGCTGAAACCAAAGAAAGATTTAACTCTAGGAGAAGAATGCACACATCCAAAAGTAGTTTCTCAGAAAACTTCTTTCTCATTTTTTTCTGAAGATGTTTCCTTTTTCACAGTAGACCTCATTGAGTTCCCAAATATCCCTTTGCAGATTCTAAAAACACAGTGTTTCCAACCAGTTTAAAGAAAATAAAGGTTTACTTCTGTGAGATGATCGCACACATCAGAAAGCAATTTCTCAGATCACTTCCTTCTGGTGTTTATCCTAGGACATTCGTTTTCTCACCATTGGCCCCAGTAAGCTCCCAAATGTCCATTCACAAAATGGGCCAAAACACTGCTGAATCAAAAGAAAGATTTAACATGGTGAAATGAATGCACACATCACAAAGAAGCTTCTCAGAATGCTTCTGTCTAGTTGTTATCTGAAGAAGTTGTTTTTTTTATGACAGGTCTCAATATGCTTACAAATATGACTTTGCAGATTCTACAGTAACAATGTTTAAAAATTGCTGAATGAAAACAAAGGCTTGACTTTGTAGGTTGAATGCACACATAACAAAACAGTGTCTTAGATTCCATCTAGTTTTTATCATGGGATATTCCCTTTTTCACCTTTGTCATAACGAGCTCCCAAATGTCCATTCACAGAATGGAAAAAAACAGGGTTTCCAATCTGCTGAATAGAAAGAAAGGTTTAACTCTCTGTGATGAATGCACACATCACAAAGAAGTTTCTTAGAATGCTTCTGTCTAGTTTTTATCTGAAGAAGTTTGCTTTTTCACCATTGGCCTCAATGCACTTCCAAATATCCCTTTGCAAATTCTACAAAAACAGTGTTTAAAAACTGCTGAATGAAAAGAAAGTTTTAACTCCATGAGTTTAATGCACATATTATAAAACAGTTTCTCAGATAGCTTCCTTCTGGTTTTTACCCTGGGATATTCACTTTTTCTCCAATAGACTCAATGAGCTCCCAAATGTCCATTTGCAGAATGGACAAAAACCGTGTTTGCAAACTGCAGAATACAAAGAAATTTATAAGTCTGTGAGATGAATGCACACATCACAAAGCAGGTTCTCAGAAAGTTTATTTCTTCTTTTATCTGAAGATGTTTCCTTTTTCACTAAAGACCACAATGCGATCCCAAATATTTTTGTACAAATTCTACAAAAACAGTGTTTACAAACAGCTGAATGAAAAGAAAGTTTAACTGTGAGATGAATGCACACATCACAAAGCAGTTTCTCAGATAGTATTTTCTAGTTTTATCCTGGATGTTTTCACTTTTTTTGGCCTCAATGAGCTCCCAAATGTCCATTCAGAAAAACAGTGTTTAAACCACTGAATTGAAAGAAAGGTTTAACTCTGTGAGATGAATCACACATCACAAAGCAGTTTCTCAGAAAGCTTTTTCTAGTTTTTATCTGAATATATTTCCTTTTTCACCATAGGCCTCAAGCTTCCAAATATCCTTCACAGTTTCTAAAAACAGTGTTTCCAAACTGCTGAATGAAAAGAAAGGTTTAACTCTGTGAGATGAATGCACATCACAAAGCAGTTTCAGTTGGCTTCTTCTAGTTTTATCCTGGGATATTTTTCACCATTGGCCTCAATGAGCTCCCAAATGTCCATTCAGAATGGACAAAACAGTGTTTCCAACTGCTGAATGAAAAGAAAGTTTAACTCTGTGAGATGAATGCACATATCACAAAAAGTTTCTCAGAAGCTTCTTCTAGTTTTTATCTGAAGATTTTCTTTTCACCATAGCCTCAATGCTCCAAATATCCTTTGCAGATTCTAAAAAACAGTGTTTCCAAACTGCTGAATGAAAAGAAAGGTTTAACTCTGAGATGAATGCACACATCACACAGTTTCTCAGATAGTTTTTCTAGTTTTTATCTGGGATATTCCTTTTTCACCATTGGCCTCAATGCTCCCAAATGTCCATTTGCAGAATGGACAAAACAGTGTTTCCAAACTGCTGAATGAAAAAAGGTTTAACTCTGTGAGATGAATGCACATCACAAAGTTTCTCAGATAGTTTCTTCTATTTTATCTGATATTTTTACCATAGGCCTCAATGCACCCTCAAATATCCTTCACAGATTTACAAAACAGTGTTTACAAACAGCTGAATGAAAGTAAAGTTTTAATTCTGTGAAATGAATTCAAACATCACAAAGAGTTTTCTCACATAGTTTCCAGCTAGATTTTATCCTGGGATGTTTTCACTTTCGTTTCTGGCCCCAAAGAGCTCCCAAATGTCCATTGGCTGAATAGACAGAATCAGTGTTTTTAAACCACTGAATTGAAAGAAAGGTTTAACTCTGTGAGATGAATACACACATCCCAAATCAGTTACTCAGAATGCTTATTTCTTGTTTTTATCTGAATATATTTCCTTTTTCACCATAGACCTCAAGGTGCTTCCAAATATCCCTTCACAGTTTCTATAAACACAGTGTTTCCAACCTGTTGAATGAAAATAAAGGTTTAACTCTGTGAAATGAATGCGCACATCACAAAGCAATTTTTCAGTTGGCTTCCTTCTAGTGTTTATCCTGGGATATTCCCTTTTTTGCCATTGCCCTCAATGAGCTCCCAAATGTCCACTGTTAGATTGGACCAAAACGGTGTTTCCTACCAGCTGAATTGAAAGATATGTTTAACACTGTGAGATCAATGCACATATCACAAATAAGTTTCTTAGAATGCTTCTCTCTAGTTTTTAGGTGAAGCAGTTTTCTTTTTCACCATAGGGCTCAATGTGCTTCCAAATATCCCTTTGCAGATTCCATAAAAAAAAATGGTTCCAAACAACTGAGTGAGAAGAAAGGTTTAACTCTGTGAGGTGAATGAAAACATCACAAAGTGATTTCTCAGATAGTATTTTTCTAGTTTTATCCTGGGATATTTCTTTTCACCATTGGCCTCAATGCTCCCAAATGTCCATTCAGAATGGACAAAACAGTGTTTCCAACTGAATCCAAAAAGGTTTAACTCTGTGAGATGAATGGACACATCAGAAATCAGTTTCTCAGATAGTTTCTTTCTACTTTTTATGTGAACAGGTTTCCTTTTTTACCATAGGCCTCAGTGCACCCTCAAATATCCTTCACAGAATTTACAAAACAGTGTTTCCAAACTGAATGAAAAGAAAGTTTAACTCTGAGATGAATGCACATCACAAAGTGTTTCTCAGATAGCTTCTTCTAGTTTTATCCTGATATTTGCTTTTCTGCCATTGGCCTCAGTGAGCTCTCAAGTGTCCATTCAAAGAATGGACATAAACAGTGTTTCCAAACTGCTGCATCCACAGAAAGTTTTGCCTCTGTGAGATAAATGGACACATCACAAATAAGTTCCTTAGAAAGCTTCTTTCTACTTTTTATTAAAAGATATTTCCTTTTTCACACTAGGCCTCAATACACTCCCAAATATCCTTCAGATTCTACAAAACAGTGTTTCCAAACTGAATGAAAAGAAAGTTTAACTCTGTGAGATGAATGCACACATCACAAAGCAGTTTCTCAGATAGCTTCTTCTAGTTTTATCCTGGATATTCCTTTTTCACCATTGGCCTCAATGAGATCCCAAATGTCCATTCAGAATGGACAAAACAGTGTTTCAAACTGCTGAATCCAAATAAAAAGGTTTAACTCTGTGAGATGAATGCACATCACAAAGCAGTTTCTCAGAAGTTTCTTTCTAGTTTTATCAAGATATTTCCTTTTCACCATAGGCCTCAATGCACTCCAAATATCCTTCACAGATAAAAACAGTGTTTCCAAACTGCTGAAAGAAAGGTTTAACTCTGAGATGAATACACATCACAAAGTTTCTCAGAAAGTTTCTTTCTAGTTTTTATCTGAAGATATTCCTTTTTCACCATTGGCCTCAATGAACTCCCAAATGTCCATTTGCAGAATTACAAAACAGTGTTTCCAAACTGCTGAATCCAAAGAAAGGTTTAACTCTGTGATGAATGCACATCAAAAGCAGTTTCTCAGAAAGCTTCTTTCTTTTTATCTGAAGATTTTTTTCACCATAGGCCTCAATGCTCCCAAATGTCCATTCAGAATGGACAAAACAGTGTTTCCAAACTGCTGAATGAAAAGAAGTTTAACTCTGTGAGATGAATACACATCACAAACTGGTTTCTCAGATAGCTTCCTTCTAGTTTTATCCTGATATTTTTCCATTGGCCTCAATGAGCTAAAATGTCCATTCACAGAATGGACAAAATAGTGTTTCCAAAATGCTGAATCCAAAGAAAGGTTTAACTCTGTGAGATGAATGGACGTATCAAAAATCAGTTTCTCAGAAAGCTTCTTTCTACTTTTTCTCTGAAGATGTTTCCTCTTCCACCTTCAGTCTCAATACACTCCCAAATGTCCCTTTGCAGATTCTACGAAAAGAGTGTTTCCAAACTGCTGAATGAAAAGAATGTTTTCACTCTGAGAGATGAATGTATCCATCACCAACTGGTTTCTCAGATAGCTTCCTTCTAGTTTTAATCCTGGTATACACACATTTTTCCATTGTCCTCAATGAGATCTAAAATCTCCATTCACAGAATGGACAAAACAGCTTTTACAAAATGATGAATGCAAAGGAAAGTTTAACTCTGTGAGATGAATGGACACATCACAAAGCAGTTTCTCAGAAAGCTTCCTTCTAGTTTTCATCTGAAGATGCTTCCTTTTTCACTATAGGCCTCAAGGCACTCCCAAATATCCTTCACAGATTATACAAAACCGGTTGCCAAACGGCTGAACGAAAAGGAAGGTTTAACTCTGTCAGGTGAATGCACACAATTCAAAGTGATTTCTCAGATAGCTTCCTTCTAGTTTTTTCCTGGGATATTCACTTGTTCACTATTGCCCTTAATGGGCTCCCAAATGTTCATTCACAGAATGGACAAAAACAGCGTTTTCAAACTGCTGAATCCAAACAAAGATTTACCTCTGTGAGATGAATTCACACATCACAGAGCAGTTTTTCAGGAAGCTTCTTTCTACTTGTATCCGAAGATGTTTCCTTTTTCACTATAAGTCTCAATGCACTCCCAAATATCACATTGCAGGTCCTACAAAAACAGTATTTCCAAACTGCTGAATGAGAAGAATGGTTTAACTCTGTGAGATGAATGCAAACATCACAAACTGATTTCTCCAGTAGCTTCCTTCTAGTTTTTACCCTGGATAATTCTCTTTTTCACCTTTGGACCCAATGAACTCCCAAATGTCCATTTGCAGAATGCACAAGAACAGTGTTTCCAAAGTGCTAATTCCAAAGAAAGGTTTAACTCTTTGAGATGAATGCTCACATCAGCAAGCAGTTTCTCAGAAAGCTTCTTTCTAGCTTTTATTTCAAGATATTTCCTTTTACTACTCGGGCTCAATGCACTCCCAAATTTCCCTTCACAGATTTTACAGAAGCAGTGTTTCCAAACTGCTGAGTCTAAAGAAAGGTTCAACTCTGTGAGATAAATGCATGTA
The DNA here is from genome assembly GCA_030247045.1 of Colobus guereza. Lineage (NCBI taxonomy): Eukaryota > Metazoa > Chordata > Mammalia > Primates > Cercopithecidae > Colobus > Colobus guereza. The sequence continues at coordinate 14,471,965 of CM058079.1, read as the reverse complement.
TCCCAAAGAACTTTCTCAGAAATCTTCTTTCTAGTTTTTATGTGAACATGTTTCCTCTTTCACCATAGGCCTCAATGTGCTCCCCAATATCCCTTTGCAGACACTACAAAAACAGTGCTTCCAAAAAACAGAATAAAATTAAATGTTTATCACTGCAATATGAATGCACACATCACAGTGTGGTTTCTCAGATACTGTCATTCTAGTTTTCATCCTGGGAAACTCACTTTTTCACCATTGGCCTCAGGGAGTTCCCAAATGTCCATTCACGGAATGGGCATAAACAGTGTTTGCAAACTGCTGAATCCAAAGAAAAGTTTAACTCTGTGAGATGAATGCACACATCACAAGGCAGTTTCTCGGAAAGTTTCTTTCTAGTTTTCATCTGAAGTAGTTTCCTTTTTCAACCTAGGTCTCAATGTGATCCCAAATGTCTCTGTGCAGATTCTGGAAAACGAGTGTTTCCAAATTGCTGAATAAAATGTAAGGTTTAATTCTGCCTGATGAATGCACAAAACGAAAAGTGGTTTCTCAAATAGCTTCCTTCCAGTTTTTATCCAGGGATATTCCCTTTTTTGCTATTGGCCTTAATGAGCTCCCAAATGTCCATTTGCAGAATGGATAAAAACAGTGTTTCTAAACTGCTGAATCCAAGAAATGTTTAACTGTGTGAGGTGAATGCACATCACAAAGCAGTTTCTCAGAAATCTTCTTTCTACTTTTTATGTGAACATGTTTCCTATTTCACCATAGGCCTCAGCGCTCACCCCAAATACTCCTTCACAGATTCTACAAAAACAGTGCATCCAAACGGATGAATGAAAAGAAATTTTTATCTCTGTGAGATGAACTCACACATCAATAAGCAGTTACTCTGATGTCTTCCTTCTAGTTTTTATCCTGGGATATTCACTTTTTGTCCATTGGTCTCAAGGAGCTCCCAAATGTCCATTCGTAGAAAGGACATACACAGAGTTTCCAAACTGCTATGTACAAAGAAAAGTTTAACTCTTTGAGCTGAATGGACAAATCACAAAGCAGTGTCTCAGAAAACTTCTTTCTAGTTTTTATGTGAACATGTTTCCATTTTTACTGTAGGCCTCAATGCACTCCCCAATATCCCTTCTTAGACACTACAAAAACCGTGCTTCCAAATTGCTGAATGAAAAAAAATGTTTATCTCTGAGAGATGAATGTTCACATCACAGAGAGATTTCTCAGATATCTTCTTTCTAGTTTTTATCCTGAGATATTCACTTTTTCGCCATTGGCCTCCGTGAGATCCCAAATGTCCATTCACAGAATGAGCAAAACAGTGTTTCCAAACTGCTGATTCCAAGGAAGTGTTTAACTCTGTGAGGTGAATGCACAAATCACACAGAACTTTCTTAGAAAGCTTCTTTCTACTTTTTATCTGATGATATTTCCTTTTTCACTATCGGCCTCAATGTGCTCCCAACTTTCATTTCACAGATTTTGCAAAAACAGTGTTTGCAAACTGCTGAATGAGAAGATAATTTAGTTCTGTGAGATGAATGCACACATTGCAAAGCAGTTTCTCAGAAAACTTCTTTCTACTTTTTATTTGAAGATGATTACTATTTCACCATAGGTCTCAAGGCGCTCCCAATTATCACTTCACAGATTCTACAAAAACGGTGCTTCCAAACTGCTAAATGAAAAGTAATTTTTGTCTCTGCAAGATGAATGCACACATCAATAACGATAACTCAGGTGACTTCCATCTAGATTTTATCCTGGGATATTCACTTTTTCTCCATTGGCCCCAAGGAGCTCCCAAATGTCCATTTGGAGAATGGACAAAACAGTGTTTCAAACTGCTGAATCCAAAGAAAAGTTTAACTGTGAGATGAATGCACATCAAAGCAGTACCTCAGAAAACTTCTTTCTAGTTTTTAGGTGAACATGTTTCCTTTTGCACCACAGGCCTCAATGCCCTCCCCAATATCTCTTTGTAGATACTACAAAAAGAGTGCTTCCAAATTGTTGAATGGAAAGAAATGTTTATGTCTTCCAGTTGAATGTACACATCACAAAGTGGTTTCTCAGATAATTTCCTTTTGTGTTTATCCTGGGGTAATCCCTTTTCTGCCACTGGTCTCAATGAGTTGCAAAATAAATATTTGCAGAATGAACAGAAAGTTTTTTCAAACTGCTGAATCCATAGAAATGTTTATCTCTGTGACATGAATTCACACAGCCCAAAATAGTTCCTCATAAAGCTTCCTTCAATTTTTTATTTGAAGGTATTTCCTTTCTCTTACAGATAACAATGCACTCCCAAATATTTCCCCTCACAGATTCCACAAAAACAGTGTTTTCAATGCCTGAATGAAGAGAAGTGTTTAACTCTGCTGGGTGAATGCACACATCGCAAAGTGGTTTCTCAGATAGCTTCTTTCTAGTTTTTATCCTGGGATATTCACTTCTTTGCTATTGGCCTTAATGACCTCCCAAATGTCCATTTGGAGAATGGACAAAAACAGTTTTCAAACTGCTGAATCCAAAAATGTTTTAACTCTGTGAGATGACTGCACACATCACAAAGCACTTTCTTGGAAAGATTATTTCAAGTTTTTATCAGATATTTCCTTTTTAACCATAGACCTCAATGCGCTACCACATATCACTTCACAGATTATAGAAAAACAGTGTTTCCAAAATGTTGAATGAAAAGAAATGTGTATTGCTGTGAGATGAATGCATACATCACAAAGAAGTTTCTCAGAGAGTTTCCTTCTAGTTGTTATCTTGATATATTCTCTTTTTCACCATTGTCCTCAACGACCTGCCAAATGTCCCTTAACAGAATGGACAGAAACAGTGCTTCCAAAGTGCTGTATCCAAATGTAGGTTTAAACCTGTGAGATGAATATAGACATCACAAAGCAGTTTCTCAGAAAGCTTCTTTCTACTTTTTATTTGACCATGTTTCCTTTTTCACCACAGGCCAAAATGCACTCCCTAATATCCTTTCCAGATTCTACTAAAACAGTATTTCCAAACTGCTGAATGAAAATAAATGTTTAAGTCAGTGAGATGATTGTACAAATCACAAAGTGGTTTATCAGAGAGATTACTTCTCGTTTTTATCCTGGAAGATTCGGTTTTTTGCCATTGGTCTCAATGAGCTCCCAAGTGTCCATTCACAGAATGGACAAAAATGTTTCCAAACTGCACCATCAAAAGAAAAGTTTAACTCTGTGAGATGAATGCACACATCACAAAGCAGTTGTTTAGGAAGATACTTTATACTTTTTGTGTGAAGACGTTTATTTTTCACCATAGGCCTCAATGAGCTCACAAATATCCCTTCACAGATACTACAAAAACAGTGTTTCCAAATTGCTGAATGAAAAGAAAGTTTAACTCTGTGATGTGAATGCACACATCACAAAGTGGTTTCTCAGATAGCTTCCTTCTACTTTTTTGCTGATATATTCTGTTTTAACTTTTGGCTTCAATGAGCTTCCAAAAACAAGGATTCCTAACTGCTGAATCCGAAGAAAGGTTTAACTCTGTGAGATGAACATGTACATCAAAAAGCAGTTCCTCAGAAAACTTCTTTCTACTTTTTATGAGAACATGTTTTTTTTTTCACCATAGAGTTCAATGAACTCCCAAATATCACTTCACAGGTTCTACAAAAACAGTGTTTCCAAACAGCTGAATGAGAAGAAAGGTCAAAATCTGTGAGATGAATGCATACAACACAAAGTGCTTTTTAGATAGATTCCTTCTGTTTTTTATTCTGACATATTCTCTTTTTCACCATTGGCCTCAATAGGCTCCCAAATGTCTATTCACAGAATGGACATAAACAGTGTTTCCAAACTGCTGAATTCAAAGGAAGGTTTAACACTGTGAGATGAATACACCATCACAAAGCAGAGTCTCAGAAATTGTCTTTCTAGTTTTTATCTGAAGATGTTTCTTTTTTCACCATGGGCCTCAAGGCACTCTCAATATCCCTTTACAGATTGTACAAAAACAGTGTTTCCAGACTGCTGAATGAAAAGAAATGTTTATCTCTGTGAGATGAATGTAAATATCACAAAGAGGTTTCTCAGATAGCTTCCTTCTAGTTTTTATCCTGAGATATTTGCTTTTTTGTCATTGTCCTCAAAGAGCTGCCAAATGTCCATTCACATAACTGATACTAATGGTGTTTCCAAACTGCTGTATCCAAAGAAAAGTTTAACTCTGTGAGATGAATGGACACATCACAAAGCAGTTTCTCAGAAAGTTTCTTTCTATTTTAATCTGAAGATGTTTCCTTTTCCACCATAGTCTTCAATGTACTCCCAAATATCACATTGCAGTTTCCATAAAAACAGTATTTCCAAACTTCTGAATGAGAAGAAAGGTTTAAATCTGTGAGATGAATGCATACATCACAAAGCAGCTTCTCAGATAGCTTCCTTCTACTTTTTATGTTGATATTTTCCCTTTTTCGCCTTTGGTCTCAAAGAGCACCCAAAAACAGAGTTTCCAAACTGCTGAATCCAAGCAAAGTTTTAACATTGTGAGATGAATTCACACATCACAAAGAAGTTCCTCAGAAAGTTTCTTTATACTTTTGATGTGAACATGTTTCCTTTTTCACTGTAGGCCTCAATGAATTAAAAATTATCATTTCTCTGGTTCTATAAAAACAGTGTTTCCAAACTGTTGAATGAGAAGAAAGGCTTAAATCTGTGAGATGAATGCACACAGCACCAAGTGTTTTCTCAGATAGATTCCTTCTAGTTTTTATCCTGACATATTCTCTTTTTCACCTTTGGCCTCAATGGGCTCCAAAATGTCTATTCACAGAATGAATATAAACAGGGATTGAAAACCGCTGAATCCAAGGAAATGTTTAACTCTGTGAGATGAATGCACACATCACAAATTAGTTCCTCAGAAAGCTTCTTTCTACTTTTTTGGTGAACATCTTTTCTTTTTCACCATAGGAATCAATGCCATCTCCAATATACCTTCACAGATTCTGCAAAAACAGGGTTTCCAAATTGCTGGATGAAAAAAAGGGTTTAACTCTGTGAAATGAATGCACACATCGTAAGTGGTTTCTCAGAGAGCATCCTTCTAGTATTTATCCTGGGATATTCTCTTTCTCACCATTGGTCTCGGTGGGCGCCCCTATGTCCAATTTGCAGAAAGGGCAAAAATGGTGTTTCCAAACTGCTGATTCGAAAGAAAGGTTTAACTCTGTGAGGTGAATGCAAACATAAATAAAGCGTTTCCTCAGATAGCTTCCTTCTAATTTTTATCCTGGGAGATTTTTTTCTTGTTTTGTTTTGCCATTGGCCTCAATGAACTCCCAGGTGTCCATTTTCAGAATGGTCATAAACAGTGTTCCAAAACTGATTCCAAAAGAAGGTTTAACTCTTTGAGATGAATGCACACATAACAAAGCAGTTTCTCAGAAAGCTTCTTTCTAGTTGTTATTTGAAGATATTTCCTTTTCCAGCTCAGGCTCAATGGAGTCTCAAATTTCCCTTCACAGATATTACAAAAACAGTGTTTCCAAACTACTAAATGAAAAGAAAGGTTTTCCTTTGTGAAATGAGTGCACATATCACAAATCAGTTTATCAGAGAGCTTCCATCTCATTTTTACCTTGGGATATTTGCTTTTTCACCTTTGGCATCAACAAGCTCCAACATGTCCACTTGCAGAATGGACAAAAACGATGTTCCCAAAATGCTGAATCCAAAGAAATGTTGAACTCTGTGAGATGAATGCACACATCACAGAACAGACTCTCAGAAAGTTACTTTCTACTTTTTGTGTGAAGATGTTTCCTTTTCATCAAGGCCTCAATGCGCTCCCAAATGTCCCTTCACCAATTGCACAAGAACATTTTTTTCCAAACAGCAGAATGAAAAGAAAGGTTTAAATCTGTGAGATGAATGCACACATGACAAAGCAGTTTCTCAAATTACTTACTTCTAGTTTTTATCCTGTGATATTCTCTTTTTTGCCTTTGGCCTCTATGAGCTCCAAATGTCCTTTCACAGAATGGACATAAACAGTGTTGCCAAACTGCTGAATCTAAAGACAGTTTTATCTCTGTGAGGTGAATGCAACAATTACAAACCAGTCTCTCAAAAAGCTTCTTTCTAATTCTTATCTGAATATGTTACCTTTTTCACTATAGGCCTCAAAACGCTTCCAAATATCACGTCGTAGATTCTACAAAAACTGTTTCCAAACTTTAGAATCCAAAGAAAGGTTTAACTCTGTGTGATGAATGCACACATCACGAGTCAGTTTCTCAGAAATCTTCTTTCTAGTTTTTATCTGAAGGTGTTTCCTTTTCACCATAGGCCTCAATGCACTACCGAATATCACTTTGCAGATTGTATAAAAACAGTGTTACCAAACTGCTGAATGAAAAGAAATGTTTATATCTGTCAGGTAAATGCACACATTACAAAGTGGTTTCTCAGATAGCTTCCTTCTAGTTTTTATTCTGGGATATCCACTTTTTCTCCAATGGCCTCTAAGAACATCAAAATGTCCATTCACAGAATGGACAGAAACAGTGTATTAAAACTTCTGTATCCAAATCAATGTTTAACGCTGTGAGATGAATGGCAACATCACAAAGCAGTTTCTGAGAAAGCTTCTTTCTACTTTTCATCTGGAGACAATTCCTTTTTCACCCTAGGCCTCAGTTCAGTCCCAAATATCACTATGCAGATTCCCCAAAAACACTGTTTCCAAACTACTCAATAAGAAGAAAGGTTTAAGTCTGAGAGATGAATGTACACATCACAAAGAGGTTTCTCAGATAGCTTCCTTCTAGTTTTTACTCTTATATATTCCATTTTTCTCCATTTGACTCAATGAGCTCCCAAGCGTCCATTCGCAGAGTGGACAAAAGCAGGGTTTCCAAGCTGCTGAATACAAAGAAAGGTTGAACTCTCTGAAATGAATGCACATGTTACAAAGCAGAATCTCAAAAAGTGTCTTTCTACTTTTAAAGGGAACATATTTCCTTTTTTGCCATAGGTCTCAATGAGCTCCCCAATATCTCTTTGCAGATTTTACAAAAACTGTTTCCAAACTGCTGAATGAAAAGAAAGGTTTAACTTTGTGAGATAAATGCACACATTACAGAGCGGTTTCTCAGATAGCTTCCTTCTAGATATTATTCTAGGATATTTGCATTTTCACCATGGCCCTCAATAAGCTCTCAAATGTTCATTTACAGAATAGAGAAAAACATTGTCTCCAAACTGCTGAATCCAAATAAATGTTTCTCTCTGTGAAATGAATGCACAAATCACAAAGCAGTTTCTCATAATGTTTTATCTAGTTTTTATTCGAAGATATTTCCTTTTTTCCATAAGCTTCAATGCATTCCTAAATATCCCCTAAAAATCCTAGAAAAACAGTGTTTCCAAACTGCTGAATGAAAAGAAAGATTTAACTCTGTGAGGTGAATACACATATCACAAAGAAAATCCAAATGTCCATTCGCATAGTTGAAAAATACAGTTTTTCCAGATTTCTGAATCCAAATAAAGGTTTAACACTGTGACATGAATGCTCACATCACTATGTGGTTTCACAAAAAACTTCCTTTTTTTTATCTGAAGTTGTTTCCTTATTCACCATAGGCCTCAATGTGCCCCAAAATATCCCTTCCAGATTCTTCAAAAGCAGTGTCTCCAAACTGCGGATTGAAAAGTAAGGTTTAATTCTGCCAGAAGAATTCACACATAACAAAGAGGTCTCTAAGGTAGCTTTCCTCTTGTTTTTATCTTGGGATATTCATTTTTTAACCTTTTACCTCAATGTGCTCCCAAATGTCCATTGGCAGAATGGACAAAAACAGTGTTTCCAAACAGGTGATTCCAAAGAAAGTTTTATCTCTTTGAGATACATGTACACATCACAAAGCAATTTCCTAGAAAGTTTATTTCTACTTTTTGTCCGAGCATGTTTCCTTTTTCATCATGGGCCTCAATGAGCTCCAAAATATCCCTTTCAGATTCTTCAAAAACAGTGATTATAAACTAATGAGTGAAAATAAAGTTTTAACTCTGTGAGATGAATGCACACATCACAAAGCAGTTTCTCAGATATCTACTTCTCGATTTTATCCTGAGATATTTACTTTTTGCCTTTTGCCTCAATGAGCTCCCAAATATCCATTCTCAGAATTGAATAAAAAACAGTGTTTTCAAACTTCTGAATACAAAGTGAGTTTTAACTCTGTGAGACGAATGCACACATCACAAAGAAGTTTCCCAGAGAGGTTCTTTCTTGTTTTTATATGAAGATTATTCCTTTTACATCATAGCCTCAATGTGCCCCCAAATATCCCATACAGATTCAACAAAAAGAGTGTTTCCAAACTTCTCAATGAAAGAAAAGTTTAACTCTGGCAGTTGATTGCACATATCACAAAGTGGTTTCTCAGGTAGTTTCCTTCTAGTTTTTATCCTGGGATATACATTTTTTCACCTTATGACTCAATGTGCTCCCAAATGTCCACTGGTAAACTGGACATAAACAGTGTTTCCAAACTGATGAATCCAAAGAAATGTTTAACTCTGTGAGATGAATGAAGACATCACAAAGCAGTTTCTCAGAAAGCTTCTTCCTAGTTTTTATCTGAAGATGTTACCTTTGTCACTGTAGGCATGAATAGGTTCACAGATTTCACTTCCCAGACCCTACAAAAACTGTGTTTCCAAATTGCTGAATGAAAAGAAAAGTCTAACTGTGAGATGAATGCACACATCACATAAGGGTCCCTCAGATAGTTTCCTTGTAGCTTTTATCCTGGGATACTTGATTTTTGGCATTGGACTCAATGATCTCCAAAATGTCCTTTCAAAGAATGGGAAAAAACAAAAAACAAAAAAACAGTTTTTCCAAACTGCTGAATCCAAAGAAACGTTTGACTCTTTGGGATGAATGCACACATCACAAAGAATTTTCTCAGAAAGCTTCTTTCTAGTTGTTATCTGAAGATTGTTCCTTCTTAATCCTAGGCCTCAATGCACTCCCAAATATCCCTTCTCAGATTCTACAGAAACTGTTTCCACATTGCTATATGAAAAGAAAGGTGTAACTCTGTGAGATGTATGCACACATCACAAAGAGATTTCTCAGATAGGTTCCTTCTAGTTTTTATCCTGTGATATCATTTTTTTACCAATGGCCTCAATTCACTCCCAAATATGTCTTTGCAGATTCTACAAAAAACAGTTTCCAAACTGCTGATTCCAAACAAAGGTTTAACACTGTAAGATGAATCCACACCAGACAAAGCAGTTTATCGGAATGCTTTGAGCTGAATTGTGAAAAAGAGAATGTACGGGGATAAAAACTAAAAGGAAACTCTAAGAGAAACTGCTTTGGGATGTGTGCATTAATATTGAAGAGTTAAACCTTTCTTTTCTTTCAGCAGTTTCAAAACATTTTTTTGTAGAATATGCAAAGGAATATTTTGGACTGTTTTGAGGCATGTGATGAAAAAAGAAACATCTTCAGATAAAAACTAGAAGGAAGCTTTCAGAGAAACTGCTTTGTGATGAGTGAATTCATCTCACAGAGTTAAAACTTTCCTTGGATTCGGCAGTTTGGAAAACAGTTTTTGTCCATTCTCCATATGGATATTTGGGAGCTCATTGAGGCCAAAGGCAAAAAAGTGACTATCTCAGGAGAAAAACGGTAAGAAAGCTATCTGAGAAATCACTTTGCATTGTGTGCATTCACCTGGTAGAGTTAAACCTTTCTTTTCCTTCAGAGTTTGGAAACACTGGTTTTGTAGAATCTGAAAAGGAGTATTTGGAGTGCATTGAGGCCTGTGCTGAAAAAAGATAGGTCTACAGATAGAAACTAGAAAGAAGCTTTCTGAGAAACTCGTTTGTGATGTGTGCATTCATCTCTCCTAGTTAAATCTTTGTTTGGATTCAGCAGTTCGGAAACACTGCTTTTGTAGAATCTGCAGAGATCTCTGGGAGTGTCTTGAGGTCTGTGGTGAAAAAGGAAACAACTTCAGATAAAAACTAGAAAGAAACTTTCTGAGACACTGCTTTGTGATTTATGCATTCATCTCACAGAGTTAAAAAGTTCTTTGGATTCAGCAGTTTGGAAACACTGTTTTTTTTTCTTTCTGGGAATGGACATTTGAGAGTTCATAGAGGTCAAATGTAAAAAAGGGAATATCTCCAGATAAAAACTAGGAGGAAGCTTCCTGAAACAGCTGTGCAATGTGTACATTTGTGACACACAGTTAAGCATTTATTTTCATTCAGCAGTTTGAAAATACCTTTTGTCCATTCTGTGAGTGGACATATGGGAGCTTATTGAGGCCAATGCTGAAAAGGAGAATATCTCAGGTTAAAATCTAGAAGGAAGCTGAGAAACTGCTTTGGGATGTTGGCATTTATTTCACAGATGTAAAATTTTCTTTTCATTTAGCAGTTTGGAAACACTTTTTTTTTAGAATCTGTGAAGGAATTCTTGGGAGCACCTTGAGGTCTCTGGTGAAAAAGGAAACACCTTCGCATAAAAACTGGAAAGAAGCTTTCTGAGACACTGTTTGTGATGTCTGCATTCATCTCACAGTACTAAACCTTCCTTTGGATTCAGCAGTTTGGAATCACTGTTTTTGTCCATTCTGCAAATGGACATTTGAAAGCTCTTTCAGACCAGTGGTAAAAAATAGAATATCCCAGGATAAATACTAGAAAGACGTTATCTGAGAAACTGCTTTGTGATGTGTGCATTCATCTCACAGAGTAAAGTTTCTTTTCATTCAGCTGGTTGGAAACACTGTTTTTGTAGAATCTGCGAAGGGATATTTGGGAGTACATTGAGGCCTAAGGTGAAAAGGGAAACTCTCACATAAAAGCTAGAAAGAAGCCTTCCAAGAAACTGCTTTGTGATGAGTGCATTCATCTCACAGATTTAAGTTTCTTTTGATTCAGGGGTTAGGAAACACTGTTTTTGTCCATTCTGAAAATTGACATTTGGGAGCTCTTTGAGGCCAAAGGTGAAAAAATGGCATATTCAAGGAGAAAAACTAGAAGGAACCTGCTTGAGAAACCACTTTGTGATGTGTGCATTCACCTCGCAGAGTTAAAACTTTCTTTTCATTCAGCATTTTGGAAACACTGTTTTTGTAGACTCTTCAAAGTTATATTTGGGAGTGCATTGAGGCCTATGGTAAAAAAGGAAACATCTTCAGAGAAATACAAGAAAGAAGCGTTCTGAGAAAATGTTTTGTGATGCATTCATTCTTGTCACAGAGTTCAACCTTTCTTTGGATCCAACAGTTTGGAAACACTGTTTTTGTCCATTCTATGAATGGTCATTTTTGACCAAAGTGAGGCCAAAGGCAAAAAAGTGAATATCACTGGATAAAACTTAGAAAAATGTTATCTGAGAAACCACTTTGTTACGTGCACATTCATTGCATAGATTTAAACCTTTCTTTTGATTGAGCAGTCTGGAAATACTGTGTTTGTAGAAACTATGAAGGGATATTTGGGAATGTACTTAGGTCTAGAAGATAAAGCAAGTATTTTCAGATGAAAACTAGAAGGAAGTTTTCTCAGAAACTGCTTTGTGATGTGTGCCTTCATTTCATAGAGTTAAACCTTACTTTTGAAGGCACAGTTTGGAAACACTGTTTTGTGTAATCTGCAAAGTGATATTTGGAGTGCATTGAGGCCTATGGTGAAAATAAAATATCTTCAGATAAAACTAGAAGAAGCTTTCTGAGAAACTGCTTTGTGATGTGTGCATTCATCTCAGAGTTAAACCTTTGTTTTGATTGAGCAGTTTATAAACTCTGTTTGTGAATAGATATTTTGGAATGCTTTGAGACCTATGGTGAAAAGGAATATCTTCAGATAAAAACTAGAAGGAAGTTTTCTCAGAAACTGCTTTGTGATGTGTGCCTTCATTTCATAGAGTTAAACCTTACTTTTGAAGGCACAGTTTGGAAACACTGTTTTTGTGGAACCTCTGCAGGGATATATTGGATCACTTTGAGGCCTATGGTGAAAAATAAAATATCTTCAGGAACAAATTAGAAGTAAGCCTTCTGAGAACCTGCTTTGTGATGTGTGCATTCATCTCAAAGAGTTAAACCTTTCTTTTGATTGAGCAGTTTGGAAACACTGTTTTGTAGCATCTGTGCAGGGATATTTTGGAGCAATTTGAGGCCTATGGTGAAAAAGGAAATATCTTCAGATAAAAACTAGAAGGAAGTTTTCTCAGAAACTGCTTTGTGATGTGTGCCTTCATTTCATAGAGTTAAACCTTACTTTTGAAGGCACAGTTTGGAAACACTGTTTTTGTGGAACCTCTGCAGGGATATATTGGATCACTTTGAGGCCTATGGTGAAAAATAAAATATCTTCAGGAACAAATTAGAAGTAAGCCTTCTGAGAACCTGCTTTGTGATGTGTGCATTCATCTCAAAGAGTTAAACCTTTGTTTTGATTGAGCAGTTTATAAACTCTGTTTTTGTAGAGTGTGTGAATAGATATTTTGGAATGCTTTGAGACCTATGGTGAAAAAGGAATTATCTTCAATGCAAACCAGACCGAAGCCATCTGAGAATCTGCTTTGTGATGTGAGCATTTATATCACAGACCGAAACCTTTATTTTGATTGAGCGGTTTGGAAACACTGTTTTTGTAGCAACTGCAGAGGGATATTTTAGTGCACTTTGAGACCTATGCTGAAAAAGGAAATATTGTCAGATGAAAGTTAGATAGAGACTTTCTGAGAACCTGATTTGTGATGCGAGCATTCATCTCAGTGTTAAACATTTGTTTTGATTGAGTGGTGTGTAAACTCTGTTTTTGTGTAATCTGCAAAGTGATATTTGGAAGTGCTCTGAGGTCCAGAGAGAAAAAGGACATATCTCCAGATAAAAACTAGAAGGAAGATTTCTCAGAAACTACTTTATGATGTGTACATTCATCTCACAAAGTTAAATCTTTCTTTTGATGGTGCTGTTTGGAAACACTATTTTTGTACAATCTGGAAAGTAATATTTCAGAGTGCTTTGAGGCCTATGGTGAAAAAGGAAATATCTTCAGATAAGAATTAGAAAGAAGGTTTCCGAGAACCTACTTTGTGATGTGTGCTTTCATCTCACAGAGGTAAATATTTGTTTTGATTCAACAGTTTGTAAACTCTGTTTTTTGACTATGTGCAAAGTGATATTTGGGAGCACTTTGAGACCTGTGGTGAAAAAGGAAATATCTTCAGATACAAACTAGACAGAAGCTGTCTGAGAAACTTCTTTGTGATGTGTGCATTCATCTCACAGAGTTAAACCTTTCTTTTGATTGAGCAGTTTGGAAACACTATTTTGTACAATCTGGAAAGTAATATTTCAGAGTGCTTTGAGGCCTATGGTGAAAAAGGAAATATCTTCAGATAAGAATTAGAAAGAAGCTTTTTGAGAACCTGCTTTGTGATGCATGCATTTATCTCAAAGATTTAAACCTTTGTTTTGATTGATCATTTTGTAAAGTCTGTTTTTTTAGAATCTGCAAAGGGATATTTGGGAGTGCATTGATGAATATGAGAAAAAAGAAATATCTTCAGATGAAAACTAGAAAGACACCTTTCTCAGAAACTGTTTTGTGATGTGTGCATTTATCTCACAGAGTTAAACCTTTCTTTTGATGTCACAGCTTGGAAACATTGTTTTTGTAGAATCTGCAAAGGTATATTTCGGAGTACTTTGAGGCCTATGGTGAAAAAGGAAGTATCTTCAGATACAAACTAGAGAGAAGCTGTGTGAGAAACTGCTTTGTGATGTGAGCATTCATCTCACAGACTTAAACCTTTCTTTTGATCGATCATTTTGGAAACACTGTTTTTGTAGAATCTGCAAAGGGATATTTGGGAGTGCATTGAAGTCTATGGAGAAAAAGGAAATATTGTCAGATGAAAACTAGAGGGAAGATTTCTCAGAAACTGCTTTGTAATGTGTGCATTCATCTCACAGTGTTAAACATTTCTTTCACTTTGGAAACACTGTTTTTGTAGCATCTGTGCAGGGATATTTTGGAACAATTTGAGACCTATGGTGAAAAAGGAAGTATCTTCAGATACGAACTAGACAGAAGTTCTCTGAGAGACTGCTTTCTGATGTAAGCATTCATCTCACAGAGTTACACCCTTTTTTTGATTTAACAGTTTGGAAACACTGTTTTGTAGCATCTGTGCAGGGATATTTTGGAACAATTTGAGACCTATGGTGAAAAGGAAATATCCTCAGATGAAAACCAGAAGGAAGATTTCTCAGAAATTGCATTGTGATGTGAGCATTCATCTCAGTGTTAAACATTTCTTTCATTTTGGAAACACTGTTTTGTAGAATCTGCACAGGATATTTTGGAGCAATTTGAGGCCTATGGTGAAAAGGAATATCTTCAGATGAAAACTAGAAGAAGTTCTCTGAGAGACTGCTTTGTGATGTGAGCTTTCAACTCATATAGTTAAACTTTCTTTTGATTTAACAGTTTGGAAACACTGTTTTTGTAGAATCTGTAAAGGGATAATAGGGAGCACATTGAGATCTATAGAGAAAAAGGAAATATCCTCAGATGAAAACCAGAAGGAAGATTTCTCAGAAATTGCATTGTGATGTGAGCATTCATCTCACAGTGTTAAACATTTCTTTCATTTTGGGAAACACTATTTTCGTAGAATCTGCACAGGGATATTTTGGAACAATTTGGGGACTATGGTGAAAAAGGAAGTATCTTCAGAGAGAAACTAGACAGAAGCTCTCTGAGAGACTGCTTTGTGATGTGAGCTTTCAACTCATATAGTTACAACTTTCTTTTGATTTAGCAGTTTGGAAACACTGTTTTTGTAGAATCTGCAAAGGGATATTTGGGAGAGCATTGAGGTGAATGGAGAAAAAAGGAAATATCTTCAGATGAAAACCAGAAAGATTTCTCAGAAACTGCTTTGTGATGTGTGCATTCATCTCACAGAGTTAAACCTTTCTTTTCATGGCACAGTTTGGAAACACTGTTTTTGTGGGCTCTGTGCAGGGATATTTTGGAGCAATTTGAGGCCTATGGAAGAAAAGGAAGTATCTTCAGATATGCACTAGACAGAAGCTGTCTGAGAGACTGATTTTTGATGTGAGCATTCATCTGACGCAGTTAAACCTTTGTTTTGAGTTTTCGTAGAATCTGTGAAGGGAAATTTTGGTGTGCTATGAGGACTATTTTGAAAAAAGAAATACCTTCAGATAAATGTTAGAAGGACGCTTTCTCAGTACCTGTTTGTGATGTGTGCATTCATCTCACAGAGTTAAACCTTTGTTTCAATTGAGAGGTTTGTAAACTGTCTTATTTTAGAAACTGCAAAGCAATATTTGGGAGTGCTCTGAGACCTACGGTCAAAAGGTAATAATCTTCATATACAAACTAGACAGAAGCTGTCTGAGAAGCTTCTTTGTGAATTTAGCATTCATCTCACAGATTTGAACATTTATTATGATTGAGCTGTGTGTAAACTCTGTTTTTAGAGAATCTGCAAAGTGATATTTGGGAACACTTTGAGGCCCATGCTGAAAAAAGAATTATGTCCAGATACAAACTAAACAGAGACTATGTGAGAAACTGCTTTGTGATGTGAGCATTCATCTCACAGAGTTAATCTTTCCTTTTGAGTGAGCATTTTGGAAACCATTTTTTTGAAGAATCTAGGAAGAGATATTTGGGAGTGCACTGAAGCCTATGGTGAACAAGGAAGCATCTACAGATACAAACTAGACAGAAGCTGTCTGAGAAACTTCTTTGTGATGTGTGCATTTATCTCACAGAGTTAAACCTCTTTTTTGATTGAGCAGTTTGTAAACTCTCTTTTTGTAAAATCTGCAAAGTGATACTGGGAGGCACTTTGTGGCCTATGGTGAAAAAAGAAGTATCTTCAGATACAAACTAAATAGAAGCTGTCTGAGAGACTGCTTTGTGATGTGAGCATTCATTTCAGAGTTAAACGTTTCTTTTGACTGAGCAGTTTGGAAACACTGTTTTTATAGAACCTGCAATGCCATATTTGTCAGCACCTTAAGGCCTATGTTGAAAAAGGAAGTATCTTCAGATACAAACTAGGCAGAAACTGTCTGAGAAAGTGCTTTGTGATGTGTTTATTCATCTCACAAGGTTAAAACACTGTTGTGTTGAGTGGTTTGTAAACTCTGTTTTTGTAGAATCTGCACAGTGATATTTGTGAGCACTTTGAGGCCCATGGTGAAAAAGGAAGTATCTTCACATACAAACGAGAAAGAACCTGTCTCAGAAACTGCTTTGTGATGTGCGCATTCCTCTCACAGAGTTAAGCCTTTCATTTATTGGCCAGTTTGGAAGCAATGTTTCTGTAAAATCTGCAAAGTGATACATGGGAGTGCATTGAGGCCTAAAGTGAAAAAGGAAATGTCTTCTAATAAAAACTAGAAGGAAGCTTTCTAAGAAACTGATTTGTGATTTGTGCATTCATCTGACAGAGTTAAACCTTTCTGTTGATGGCATAGTTTGGAAACACTGGTTTTGTAGAATGTGCAAAGAGATACTTCGTTGGGTTTTGAAGCCTATGTTGAAAAAGGAAACACATTCAGATGAAAACTGGAAGAAAGCTTTCTCAGAAAATGCTTTATGATATGTCCATTCATCTCACAGAGTGAAACCTTTGTTTTGGTAAGGAGGTTTATAAACTCTGTTTTTGTAGAAACTGCAAGGAGATATTTGGGAGCAATTTGAGGTCTATGGTGAAAAAGGAAGTATCTTCAGATACAAACTAGACAGAAGAATTCTGAGAAACTGCTTTGTGATGCTTGAATTCTTCTCACAGTGTTAAACCTTTCTTTTGGTTGAGCATTTTGGAAACTCTGTTTTTGTAGAATCTGTGAAGTGAATTTAGGAGCACATTGAGGTCTATGGAGAAAAAGGAAATATCTTCAGATCAAAATTAGAAGGAAGCTTTCTGAGAAACTGCTTTGTGATGTGTGCATTCATCTCACAGAGTTAAACCTTTCTTTTGATTGAGCTCTTTGGAAACTCTGTTTTTTTACAATATGTGAAGTGATATTTAGGAGTGCTTTTGGGCCTATGGTGAAAAAAGAATTATCTTCACATACAAACTATACAGAAGCTCTCTGAGAAACTTACTTGTGATACGACCATTCAACTCACAGAGTTAAACCTTTCTTTTGAAGGTGCAGTTTGGAAACCTTGTTTTTGTAGAAACTGTGAAGGGATATTTTGGAGGGTTTTGAGTCCTATGGTTAAAGAGGGGGAAAAAACAGTTTTTGAGAAAGCTTCCTTCTAGTTTTCATCTGAAAATATTTCCATTTTCTCCATAGACCTCAATTCACTCCCAAAGATCCCTTCGTAGGTTCTACAAACGCTGTGTTTCCAAACTGCTCAATTGAAAGAAAGGTTGAACCTGGTTGGATGAATGCTCACATCAAAAAGCAGTTTCTCATACAGTTTCTGTCTAGATTGTAACTGAGGATACTTGCTTTTTCACCATGGGCCTGAAAGTGCTCCCAAATATAGCTTCTCGGGCTCTACAAAAGCAGAGTTTACAAACTGCTCATTCAAAACAAAGGTTTCACTCTGTAGGATGAATGCAAGCATCACAAAGCAGTTTCCGAGAAAGTTTCCTTCTATTTTTCATTCTAACATTTTTCTTTATTCTCCATAGACCTCAATACACTCCCAAATATCCCTTTGTAGATTCTAGATGAGTGCACACATCACATGGCAGGTTCTCAGAAAGCTTCTTCCTAATTTTTATCCTAAGATATTACCTTTCTCACCTTGAGCCTCAAAGCACTCTGAAATATCCCTTTGCAGATTGTATAAAAACATTGCTTTCAAACTGCACTATCAAAGGAAAGTTTCAATCTGTTGGATGAATGCACACATCACAAATCAGTTTCTGAGAAAGCTTCCTTCTAGTTTTCATCTGAAGATATTTCCTTTATCTCCATGGGCCTCAATGCACTCCCAAATATCTCTTCGCAGATTCTGCAAAAAGAGTGTTTCCACATTGCTCAATCAAAAGGAAAGTTTATCTCTATGAGATGAATGCTCACATCATGAAGCAGTTTCTCATCCAGCTTCTGTCTAGTTTGTATCTGAAGATACTTCCTTTTTCACCATAGGTCTCAAAGTACTCCCAAATATCACTTAGCTGATTCTGCAAAAACAGAGTTTACAACCACTGAATCAAAAAATTTTTAAATGTGTGAGATGAATGCACACATCTGAAAACAGGTTCTCAGAAAGATTCTAATTTGCATGTGATGATATTTCCTTTTTCAACATAGGACTCAAAGTGCTCTGAAACATCACTTCGCAGATTTGACAAAAGCAGTGTTTTCAAATAGTTCAAGCTAAAGAAAAGTATACCTCTGTGTGATGAATGCTTACATCATGAAGCATTTTCTGAGAAAGCTATCTTCTAGTTTTTATCTGAAGGTATTTCCTTTTTCTCCATAGACCTCAATTTGCTCCCCCATATCCCTTTTCAGATTCTACTTACACAATGTTTCCAAACAGCAACATCAAATGAAGTTTAACTATGTAAGATGAACGATCCCATCACAAAGAAGTTTCTGAGAAAGGTTCCTTCTAGTTTTCAACTGAAAATATTTCCTTCCTCTCCATAGATGTCAATGCGCTCCCAAGTATCCCTTTGTAGATTCTACAAACAGAATTTTACAAATTTCTGAGTCAAAGCAAAGGTTTAACTCTGTGAGATGAATGCACACATTGCAAAGTGAATTCTTAGAAGGCTTCTTGGTAATTTTTATCTGAAGGTATTTCCTTTTTCACCACAGACACCAAAGCACTCTGAAACATCCCTTCACAGATTCTACAAAAACAGTGTTTCCTCACTGCTCAAACTAAAGGAAAGTTTACCTCATTGTGATTAATGCTCACATCCTCACATCACAAAGCAGTTTCTCAGATAGCTTCTGTCTACTTTGTATCCGAAGATGCTTCCTTCTTCACCATAGGCCTCAAAGAACTCCCAAATATCACTTTGCAGACTCTAAAAAAGAGTTTATAAACTGCACAATCAAAACAGAAATTTAACTCTGTGAGACGAATGCCCACATCACAAAGCACATTCTCAGAAAGCTTCTTTCTAATTTGTATTTGAAGATATTTTCTTTTTCACCATATGATTCAAAGTGCTCTGAAATATCCCTTTGCTGATTCTACAAAAACAGTGTTTCCAAACTGCTCAAACTAAAGAAAATTTTACCTCTGTGTGATGAATGCTTACATCACAAAGCAGTTTCTGAGAAAGCTTCCTTCTAGTTTTCATCTGAAAATATTTCCTTTATCTCTCTAGACCTCAATGTACTCCCAAATATCCCTTCATAGATTCTACAAACACAGTGTGTCTTAACTGCTCAATCAAAAGAAAGGTTTAATTCTGTGAGATGAATGCTCATATCACAAAGCAGTTTCTCAGACAGCTTCTATCTAGTTTGTATCTTAGGACACTTCCTTTTTCTCCATAGGCCTCAAAGTGCTCCCAAATATCACATCACACATTCTACAAATACAGAGTTTACAAACTGCACCATCAAAGCAAAGGTTTAATTCTGTGAGATAAATGCACACATCACAAAGAAGGTTCTCAGAAAGCTTTCTAATTTTTATCTGAGGTTATATTCTTTCTCACAATAGGCCTCAAAGCAATACAAAATATCCCTGCACAGATTCTACAAAAACAGTGTTTCCAAACCGCTCAATCAAAGTAAAGGTTTAACTCTGTGAAATAAATGCACACATCACAAAACACTTTCTGAGAAAGTTTCTTCCTAGTTTTTAATTGAAACAATTTCCTTTTTCACCATAGTCCTTAAGGCATTCCCAAGCACATTTTACAGAAAGATTGTTTCCAAACTGTCCCATCAGAAGAGTGGTTTAACTATGTGAGATGAATACACACATCAAAAAGCAGTTTCTGAGAAAGCTTTCTTCTAGTTTTCATCTGAAGATGTTTTCTTTTTCTCCATAAGCCTCAATGCACTCCCAAATATCCCTTCACGGATTCTACAAATACAGAGTTTACAAACCGGTCAATCAAAACAAAGGTTTAACACTGTGAGATGAAGTCACACAACACAAAGCAGATACTCCAAAAGCTCCCATCTAGTTTGTATCTGAAGATATTTCCTTTTTCACCACAGAACCGAAAGTGCTCCAAAATATCCCTTCACAGATTCAACAACAACAGTGTTTCCAAACTACTCAATCAAAAGTAAGGCTTCAATCTGTGAGACGATTGCTCACGTCACAAAGTATTTTCAGAGAAAATTTCCTTCTGGTATTCATCTGATGATATATCCACTTTACCCAGAGACCTCAATGCACTTTCAAATACCCCTTTGCAGAATATAGAAACACAATGTATCCAAACTGCATCATCAAAAGAAAGTTTAAGTCTGTGAGATGAATCCACACATCACAAAGCAGATTCCGAGAAAGCTTCCTCCTAGTTTTCTTTTTTTTTTTTTTTTGAGATGGAGTCTCACTCTGTCACCCAGGCTGGAGTGCAGTGGCCGGATCTCAGCTCACTGAAAGCTCCGCCTCCCGGGTGCACGCCATTCTCCTGCCTCAGCCTCCCGAGTAGCTGGGACTACAGGCACCCGCCACATTGCCCGGCTCGATTTTTGTTTTTTTTTTTTTTTTTTAGTAGAGACGGGGTTTCACTGTGTTAGCCAGAATGGTCTCGATCTCCTGACCTCGTGATCCACCTGTCTCGGCCTCCCAAAGTGCTGGGATTACAGGCTTGAGCCACCGCACCCGGCCACCTCCTAGTTTTCATCTGAAAATACTTCCTTCTTCTCCATAGACTTCAATGCACTCCCTAGTATTCCTTTGTAGATTCTACAGAGATTTTCCAATTTGCTGAGTGAAAAGAAAGGTTTAACTCTGTGAGATGAATGTTCACATCACAAAACAAGTTCTCAGAAAGCTTCTTTCTAATTTTTATCTAAAGATATTTCATTTTCTACCATAAGCCTCAAAGCACACAAAAGTATCCCTTTGCAGATTCTACAAAAACGGTGCTTTCAAATGACACTATCTAAAGAAATGTTTACCTCTGTGAGATGAATGCAGACATCACAAAGCAGTTTCTGAGAAATCTTCCTTCCAGTTTTCATATGAAGATATTTCCTTTTTCACCATAGTCTCAAAGCACTCCCAAATATCATATCACAGATTGTACAAGAATAGAGTTTACAAGCCGTTCAATCAAAACAAAGGTTTAAATCTGTAAGATGAATGCAAGCATCACAAAGTAGTTTCTCAGACAATTTCTGCCTAGTTTGTGTCTTAAGAATCTTTGTTTTCCACCATAGGCCTCCAAGTGCTCTGAATTATCGCTTCACATTTTCCAACATAGGCCAAATATCTCTTCACACATTGTACAAAAACAGAGTTCATGAACTGCTCAATCAAAAGAAAAATTTTAATTCTGTGATATGAATGCACACATGTCAAGTTCTCAGAAAATTTATTTCTAATTTTTATCTGAAGATATTTGCTTTTACACCATATGTCTCAAAGCACTCCAAAATGTCCCCTCACAGATCCTACAAAAATAGTGTTTCAAAACTGCTCAATCAAAAGGAAGGCTTAACTCTGTGAAATGAATGCTCATATCACAAAGTAGTTTCGAAGAGAGCTTCCTTCCAGTTTTCATCTGAAAATGTTTCCTTTTTCTCCATAGACCTCCATGGGCTCCCAAATATCCCCTCACAGTTTCTACAAAAACAGTGTTTCCAAGCTTCTCAATCAAAAGAAAGGTTTAACTCTATGAGATGAATGTTCACATCACGAATCAGTTTATCCAACAGCTTCTGTCTAGTTTGTATCTGAAGACACTTCGTTTTTCACCATAAGCCTCAAAACATTCTGAATTATCGCTTCGCAGATTCTACAAAAAGAGTTTACAAACTGCTCAATTAAAACAAAGGTTTAACTCTGTGAGATGAATGGACACATCACAAAGCAGTTTCTCAGAAAGCTTCTTTTTTTTATATTATACTTTAAGTTCTAGGGTACATGTGCATAACGTGCAGGTTTGTTACATATGTATACTTGTGCAATGTTGGTATGCTGCACCCATCAACTCGTCAGCAACCATCAATTCATCATTTATATCAGGTATAACTCCCCAATGCAATCCCTCCCCCCTCCCCTCCTCCCCATGATAAGCCCCAGTGTGTGATGTTCCCCTTCCCGAGTCCAAGTGATCTCATTGTTCAGTTCCCACCTATGAGTGAGAACATGCGTGTTTGGTTTTCTTCTTGTGATAGTTTGCTAAGAATGATGGTTTCCAGCTGCATCCATGTCCCTACAAAGGACGCAAACTCATCCTTTTTATGGCTGCATAGTATTCCATGGTATATATGTGCCACATTTTCTTAATCCAGTCTGTCACAGATGGACATTTGGGTTGATTCAAGTCTTTGCTATTGTGAATAGTGCCGCAATAAACACGTGTGCATGTGTCTTTGTAGTAGAATAATTTATAATCCTTTGGGTATATACCCAGTAGTGGGATGGCTGGGTCATATGGTACATCTAGTTCTAGATCCTTGAGGAATCGCCATACTGTTTTCCATAATGGTTGAACTAGTTTACAATCCACCAACAGTGTAAAAGTGTTCCTATTTCTCCACATCCTCTCCAACTTGTTGTTTCCTGATTTTTAATGATGGCCATTCTAACTGGTGTGAGATGGTATCTCATTGTGGTTTTGATTTGCATTTCTCTGATGGCGGTGATGATGAGCATTTTTCATGTGTCTGTTGGCTGTATGAATGTCTTCTTTTGAGAAATGTCTGTTCATATCCTTTGCCCACTTTTGATGGGGTTGTTTGTTTTTTCTTGTATATTTGTTTGAGTTCTTTGTAGATTCTGGATATTAGCCCTTTGTCAGACGAGTAGATTGCAAAATTTTCTCCCATTCTGTAGGTTGCCTGTTCACTCTGATGGTAGTTTCTTTTGCTGTGCAGAAGCTCTTTAGTTTAATGAGATCCCATTTGTCAATTTTGGCTTTTGCTGCCGTTGCTTTTGGTGTTTTAGACATGAAGTCCTTGCCCATGCCTATGTCCTGAATGGTACTACCTAGATTTTCTTCTAGGGTTTTTATGGTATTAGGTCTAACATTTAAGTCTCTAATCCATCTTGAATTAATCTTCGTATAAGGAGTAAGGAAAGGATCCAGTTTCAGCTTTCTACTTATGGCTAGCCAATTTTCCCAGCACCATTTATTAAATAGGAATCCTTTCCCCATTTCTTGTTTCTCTCAGGTTTATCAAAGATCAGACGGCTGTAGATGTGTGGTATTATTTCTGAGGACTCTGTTCTGTTCCATTGGTCTATAGCTCTGTTTTGGTACCAGTACCATGCTGTTTTGGTTACTGTAGCCTTGTAGTATAGTTTGAAGTCAGGTAGCGTGGCGCCTCCAGCTTTGTCCTTTTGACTTAGGATTGTCTTGGCAATGCGGGCTCTTTTTGGTTCCATATGAACTTTAAAGCAGTTTTCCAATTCTGTGAAGAAACTCATTGGTAGCTTGATGGGGATGGCATTGAATCTCTATAAATAACCTTGGGCAGTATGGCCATTTTCACGATATTGATTCTTCCTATCCATGAGCATGGTATGTTCTTCCATTTGTTTGTGTCCTCTTTGATTTCACTGAGCAGTGGTTTGTAGTTCTCCTTGAAGGTCCTTTACATCCCTTGTAAGTTGGATTCCTAGGTATTTTATTCTCTTTGAAGCAATTGTGAATGGAAGTTCATTCCTGATTTGGCTCTCTGCTTGTCTGTTACTGGTGTATAAGAATGCTTGTGATTTTGCACATTAATTTTGTATCCTGAGACTTTGCTGAAGTTGCTTATCAGCTTAAGGAGATTTTGGGCTGAGACAATGGGGTTTTCTAAATATACAATCATGTCATCTGCGAACAGGGACAATTTGACTTCTTCTTTTCCTAACTGAATACCCTTGATTTCTTTCTCTTGCCTGATTGCCCTAGCCAGAACTTCCAACACTATGTTGAATAGGAGTGGTGAGAGGGCATCCCTGTCTTGTACCAGTTTTCAAGGAATTTTTCCAGTTTTGCCCATTCAGTATGATATTAGCTGTGGGTTTGTCATAAATAGCTCTTATTATTTTGAGGTACGTTCCATCAATACCAAATTTATTGAGCGTTTTTAGCATGAAGGGCTGTTGAATTTTGTCAAAAGCCTTTTCTGCATCTATTGAGATAATCATGTGGTTCTTGTCTTTGGTTCTGTTTATATGCTGGATTACGTTTATTGATTTGCGAATGTTGAACCAGCCTTGCATCCCAGGGATGAAGCCCACTTGATCAGGGTGGATAAGCTTTTGATGTGCTGCTGAATCCGGTTTGCCAGTATTTTATTGAGGATTTTGCATCGATGTTCATCAGGGATA
This sequence comes from Colobus guereza, assembly GCA_030247045.1. Taxonomy (NCBI): domain Eukaryota; kingdom Metazoa; phylum Chordata; class Mammalia; order Primates; family Cercopithecidae; genus Colobus; species Colobus guereza. The sequence goes on along the minus strand of CM058079.1, from coordinate 14,447,426 downwards.
TTGGTCTAAAATTCTCTTTTGTTGTGTCTCTGCCAGGCTTTGGTATCAGGATGATGTTGGCCTCATAAAATGAGTTAGGAGGATTCCCTCTTTTCTATTGATTGGAATAGTTTCAGAAGGAATGGTACCAGCTCCTCCTTGTACCTCTGGTAGAATTCAGCTGTGAATCCGTCTGGTCCTGGACTTTTTTGGTGGGCAGGCTATTAATTGTTGCCTCAATTTCAGAGCCTGCTATTGGTCTATTCAGGGATTCAACTTCTTCCTGGTTTAGTCTTGGGAGTGTAAGTGTCCAGGAAATTATCCATTTCTTCTAAATTTTCTAGTTGATTTGCGTAAAGGTGTTTATAGTATTCTCTGATGGTAGTTTGTATTTCTGTGGGGTCGGTGGTGATATCCCTTTATCATTTTTATTGCATCTATTTGATTCCTCTCTCTTTTCTTCTTTATTAGTCTTGCTAGCGGTCTGTCAATTTTGTTGATCTTTTCAAAAACCAACTCCTGGATTCATTGATTTTTGGAGGGTTTTTGTGTTTCTATCTCCTTCAGTTCTGCTCTGATCTTAGTTATTTCTTGCCTTCTGCTAGCTTTTGAGTGTGTTTGCTCTTCCTCTCTAGTTCTTTTAATTGTGATGTTAGAGTGTCAATTTTAGATCTTTCCTGCTTTCTCTTGTGGGCATTTAGTGCTATAAATTTCCCTCTACACACTTTAAATGTGTCCCAGAGATTCTGGTATGTTGTATCTTTGTTCTCATTGGTTTCAAAGAACATCTTTATTTCTGCTTTCATTTCGTTATGTACCCAGTAGTCATTCAGGAGCAGGTTGTTCAGTTTCCATGTAGTTGAGCGGTTTTGATTGAGTTTCTTAGTCCTGAGTTCTAGTTTGATTGCACTGTGGTCTGAGAGACAGTTTGTTATAATTTCTGTTCTTTTACATTTGCTGAGGTGCTTTACTTCCAATTATGTGGTCAATTTTGGAATAAGTGCGATGTGGTGCTGAGAAGAATGTATATTCTGTTGATTTGGGGTGGAGAGTTCTATAGATGTCTATCAGGTCTGCTTGGTGCAGAGATGAGTTCAATTCCTGGATATCCTTGTTAACTTTCTGTCTCGTTGATCTGTCTAATGTTGACAGTGGAGTGTTGAAGTCTCCCATTATTATTGTATGGAGTCTAAGTCTCTTTGTAAGTCTCCAAGGACTTGCTTTATGAATCTGGGTGCTCCTGTATTGGGTGCATATATATTTAGGATAGTTAGCTCTTCCTGTTGAATTGATCCCTTTACCATTATGTAATGGCCTTCTTTGTCTCTTTTGATCTTTGATGGTTTAAAGTCTATTTTATCAGAGACTAGGATTGCAACCCCTGCTTTTTTTTGTTCTCCATTTGCTTGGTAGATCTTCCTCCATCCCTTTATTTTGAGCCTATGTATGTCTCTGCATGTGAGATGGGTCTCCTGAATACAGCAGACTGATGGGTCTTGACTCTTGATCCAGTTTGCCAGTCTGTGTCTTTTAATTGGAGCATTTAGTCCATTAACATTTAAGGTTAATATTGTTATGTGTGAACTTGATCCTGCCATTATGATATTAACTGGTTATTTTGCTCATTAGTTGATTTACATTTTGGCTTGTTTTGCAATGGCTGGTACGGTTGTTCCTTTCCATGTTTAGGGCTTCCTTCAGGGTCTCTTGTAAGGCAGGCCTGGTGGTGACAAAATCTCTAAGCATTTGCTTATCTGTAAAGGATTTTATTTCTCCTTCACTGATGAAACTTAGTTTGGCTGGATATGAAATTCTGGGTTTAAAATTCTTTTCTTTAAGAACGTTGAATATTGGCCCCCACTCTCTTCTGGCTTGTAGAGTTTCTGCCGAGAGATCTGCTGTTAGTCTGATGGGCTTCCCTTTGTGGGTAACCCGACCTTTCTCTCTGGCTGCCCTTAAGATTTTTCCTTCATTTCAACTTTGGTGAATCTGGCAATTATGTGTCTTGGGTTGCCCTTCTGGAGGAGTATCTTTGTGGCGTTCTCTGTATTTCCTGAATTTGAATGTTGGCCTGCCCTACTAGGTTGGGAAGTTCTCCTGGATGATATCCTGAAGAGTGTTTTCCAACTTGTTTCCATTCTCCCCTCACTTTCAGGCACCCCAATCAGACGTAGATTTGGTCTTTTTCCCATACTTCTTGCAGGCTTTGTTCATTTCTTTTCTTCTTTTTCTTTTGGTTTCTCTTCTCGCTTCATTTCATTCATTTGATCCTCAATCGCTGATACTCTTTCTTCCAGTTGATCGAGTCAGTTACTGAAGCTTGTGCATTTGTCACGTATTTCTCGTGTCATGGTTTTCATCTCTGTCATGTCGTTTATGACCTTCTCTGCATTAATTAGTCTAGCTGTCAATTCTTCCACTCTTTTTCAAGATTTTTCGTTTCTTTGCGCTAGGTACGTAATTCCTCCTTTAGCTCTGAGAAGTTTGATGGACTGAAGCCTTCTTCTCTCTTCTCATCAAAGTCATTCTCTGACCAGCTTTGATCCGTTGCTGGCGATGGCTGCGCTCCTTTGCAGGGGAGATGCGCTCTTATTTTTGAATTCCCAGCTTTTCTGCCTGCTTTTTCCCCATCTTTGTGGTTTTATCTGTCTCTGGTCTTTGATGATGGTGATGCACTGATGGGGTTTTGGTATAGGTGTCCTTCCTGTTTGATAGTTTTCCTTCTGCCAGTCAGAACCCTCAGCTATAGGTCTGTTGGAGATTGCTTGAGGTCCCTCCAGACCCTGTTTGCCTGGGTATCAGCAGCAGAGGTTGCAGAAGATAGAATATTGCTGAACAGCGAATGTACCTGTCTGATTCTTACTTTGGAAGCTTCCTCTCAGGGGTGTACTCCACCCTGTGAGGTGTGTGGTGTCAGACTGCCCCTAGTGGGGGATGTCTCCCAGTTAGGCTACTCAGGGGTCAGGGACCCACTTGAGCAGGCAGTCTGTCCCTTCTCAGATCTCAACCTCCTTGTTGGGAGATCCGCTGCTCTCTTCAAAGTTGTCAGACAGAGTCGTTCGCGCCTGCACAAGTCTCTGCCGCTTCCCCTGTTATTTTTTTTAGCTGAGCCGTCCCCAGAGGCGGAGTCTACAGAGACAGGCAGGTTTCCTTGAGCTGCTGTGAGCTCCACCCAGTTGGAGCTTCCCAGCCACTTTGTTTACCTATTTAAGCCTCAGCAATGGCAGGCGCCCCTCCCCCAGCCTCGCTGCTGCCCTGCGGTTAGATCGCCGCCGACTGCTGTGTTAGCAAGGAGGGAGGCTCCGGGGGCGTGGGACCCTCCCAGCCAGGCGTGGGGTATATTCTCCTGGTGTGCCCGTTATCCTATAGCGCAGTATTGGGGTGGGAGTTACCTGATTTTCCAGGTGTTGTGTGTCTCAGTTCCCTGGTTAGGAAAAGGATTCCTTCCCTTGCGCTTCCCAGGTGAGGCGATGCCTCGCCCTGGTTCAGCTCTCGCTGATCGGGCCCCAACAGCTGACCAGCACCGCTTGTCCGGCACTCACTAGTGAGATGACCCCAGTACCTCAGTTCAAAATGTAGAAATCACCAGTCTTCTGTGTCCTTCGCGCTGGGAGTTGGAGACTGCAGCTGTTCCTATTCGGCCATCTTGCTACACCCCCCACAAACAGTGTTTCTAAACTGCTGAAACCAAAGAAAGCTTTAACTCTAGGACATGAATGCACATATCCCAGAGCAATTTCTCAAAAGGTTCCTTCTTGCTTTTATCTGAAGATATTTCCTTTTTCACCATAGACCTCAAGGCTCCCCCAATTATCACTGTGCAGATTCTGGAAACACAGTGTTATCATCCTGTTGAATGAAAATAAAGGCTTACCCCTGTGGGATGAACGCACACATCACAAAGCTATTTCTTAGATGACTTCCTCCTAGTGTTTACCCTGGGATATTCACTTTTTCATCATTGACCTCAATGAGCTTCCAAGTGTCCATTTGCAGAATGGACCAAAACAGTGTTTCCTACCTGCTGAATTGAAAGAAAGGTTTAACACTGTGAGACGAATACACACATCACAAAGAAGTGTCTCAGAATACTTCTGTTTTGTTTTTATGTGAAGAAATTTGACTTTTCACCGTTGGCCTCAAAGCACTTCCAAATATCCCTTTTCCCAATTCCACAAAAACAGTGTTTAAAAAGTGCTGAATGAAAAGAAAGTTTTCAGTCTGCCAGTTGAATGTACACATCACCAAATGGTGTCTTAGATAGCTTCCTTCTTCTTCTTATCATTGGATATTCCTTTTTTCACATTTGTCATAATGAGCTCACAAAAGTCAATTTGCAGAATGGACAAAACAGTGTTTCCAAACTGCTGAATGAAAAGAAAGGTTTAACACTGTGAGATGAATGCACACATCACAAAGCAGTTTCTCACATAGCTTCCTTCTAGTTTTTATCTGCAGATGTTTTCTTTTACATCACAAGTCACAATGCAATCCCAAACATCCCTGTGCAGATTCTACAAAAACACTATTTCCAAACTATCAAATGAAAGGAAAGCTTTAACTCTGCAAGGTGAATACACACATCTGAAAGCAGTTTCTCACATAGCTTCCTTCTAGTATTTACCCTGGGATATTCACCTTTTTGCTTTTGACCTCCAAGAGCTCCCAAATGTCCATTGACAGAATGGGCCAAAACAATGTTTCCTAACTGTTGAATCAAAAGAAAGGTATAATGTTGTGATATGAGTACACACGTCAGAAAGACTTTTCTCAGAATGTTTCTCTCTAGTTTTTATCTGAAGAAGTTAATTTTTTCACCATAAGACTCAATGCACTTCCAAATATCCCTTTGCAGAGTCTGCAAAATCAGTGTTTAAAAACTGCTGAATGAAAAGAAAGGTTTAACTCTATGAGGTGAATAAACACGTCTCAAAACCATGTCTTAGATAGCTTCCTTCTAGTTTTTATGGTAGGATATTCCCTGTTTTGCCTTTGTCCTAACGAGGTCCCAATTGTCCATATGCAGAATGGACAGAAACGGGGTTTCAAACCTGCTGAGTAGAAAGAACCGTTTAACACTGTGAGATGAATGCACTCATCACAAAGAAGTTTCTCAGAATGCTTCTGTCTAGTTTTCTTCTGAAGAAGTTTGCATTTTCACTGTGGGCCTCAAGGCATTTCCAATTATTCCATTGCAGATTCTACAAAAACAACGTTTAAAAAATGCTGAATGTTCATTCAGAAAGATTTAACTCCTTGAGTCAAATGCACACATCAGAAAATGGTGTCTTAGGCTGGTTCCTCGTAGTTTTCATCATAGCATATTCCCCTTTTCTCCTGTATCCTAACGAGCTCCCAAATGTCCATTCGCAGAAGGGTTTGCAATCTGCTGAAAAGAAAGAAATTTTTAATTCTGTGAGATGAATTCACATATCACATAGCATTTTTTCAGAATGCTACTTTCTACTTTTTATCTGAAGATGTTTACTTTTACACCATAGGCCTCAATGTGCTCCCAAATATCCCTTCGTAGATTCTAAAAAACAGTGCTTCCAAACAGCTGAATGAAAGGGAAGGTGTAACTTGGCGAGATGAATACACACATCACAAAGCAGTTTCTCAGATAGCTTCCTTCTAGTTTTTAACCTGGGTAATAGCTTTTTCTCCAATGGCCTCAATGAGCTTCCAAGTATCCATTTGCAGAATGGACAAAAACGGTGTTTCCAAACTGCTGAATACAAAGATAGCTATAACCCTGTGAGATGAATGCATACATCAAAAAGCAGTTTTCAGAAAGCTTCTTTCTTGTTTTTATCTGAAGATGTTTCCTTTTTCACCATAGGCCTCAATGCACTCCCAAATATCTCTTCACAGATTCTACAAAAACAGTGTTTCCAAACAGCTGAATCCAAAGAAAGGTGTAACTCCCGAAGATGAATGCACACATACCAAAGCAGTTTCTCAGAAAGTTTCTTGTTTTTATCTGAAGATGTATCCTTACACACCATAAACCACAATGTGCTCCCAAATATTCCTTCACAGATTCCACAAACACAGTGTTTCCAAACTGTTGAATGAAAATAAAGTTTAGTCCTGTGAGATGAACGTACACACCACAAAGCTATTTCTCAGATGGCTCCCTTCTAGTGTTTATCCTATGATATTCACTTTTTCTCCAATGGCCTCAATGAGCTCCCAAATGTCCATTCACAGAATGGACAAAAACAGTGTTTCCAAACTGCTGAATACAAAGAAAGTTATAACTCTCTGAGGTGAATGCACACATCACAAAGCAATTTCTCAAATGGCTTCCTTCTAGTTTTTATCTGAAAATTTTGCTTTCTCACAATAAGCCTCAATGCACTCCCACATATCCCTTCACAGATTCTACAAAACAGTGTTTCCAAACTGCTGAATGAAAAGAAAGTTTAACTCTGTGAGATGAATGCACACATCACAAAGTGTCTTTCCTTCTAGTTTTATCTGAAGATGTTTCCTTTTTCACCATAGGCCTCAATGCACTCCCAAATATCCCTTCACAGATTCTACAAAACAGTGTTTCAAACTGCTGAATGAAAAGAAAGTTTAACTCTGTGAGATGAATGCACACATCACAAAGCAGTTTTTCAGAAAGCTTCTTTCTTGTTTTTATCTGAAGATGTTTCCTTTTTCACCATAGGCCTCAATGTGCTCCCAAATATCCCTTCACAGATTCTACAAAACAGTGTTTCCAAACTGCTGAATGAAAAGAAAGGTTTAACTCTGTGAGATGAATGCACACATCACAAAGCAGTTTCTCAGATAGCTTCCTTCTAAATTTTATCCTGGGATATTCACTTTTTTGCTTTCGGCCTCAAAGAGCCTGGGATATTTGCTTTTTCTCTGATGTCCTCAATAAGCTCTCAAATATCCATTCACAGAAGGGACAGAAACAGGGTTTCCCCACTTCCAAATACAAAGAAAGCTATAACTCTGTGAGGTGAATGTACACATCACAAAGCAGTTTCTCTGAAAGCTTCTTACTTCTTTTTATCTGAACATATCTCCTTTTTCATCACAGGCCACAATGCGATCCCAAATACCCCCGTGCAGATACTATAAAAACAGTGTTTCCAAACTGCTGACTAAAAAGAAAGGTTTAACTCCATGAGATGAATTCAGATATCACAAAGCGGTTTATCACATAGCTTCCTTCTAGATTTTATCCTGGGATATTCACTTTTTGCCATTGACCTCAATGAGCTCCCAAATGTCCATTTGCAGAATGGACAAAAACAGTGTTTCAAACTGCTGAATGAAAAGAAAAGTTTAACTCTGTGAGATGAATACACATCACAAAGCAGTTTCTCAGAAAGCTTCTTCTAGTTTTTATCTGAAGAAATTTGCTTTATCACTTTAGGCCTCAATACGCTTCCAAATATCCCTTTGCAGATCTTACAAAACAGTGTTTAAAAGCGGCTGAATGTAAAGAAACTTTTAATTCTGCAAGTTGAATACATATATCACAAAACGGTGTCTTAGATAGCTTGTTTCTAGTTTTTATGGTGGGATCTTACTTATTTCGTATTTGTCCTAAAGAGATCCCAAGTGTCCAATCACAGATTGGACAAAACCGATTTCAATCTGCTAAATAGAAAGGAAGTTTTAGCTCTGTAAGATGAATGTGCACATCACAAAGCAGTTTTCAGAAAGCTTTTCCTAGTTTTTATCTGAACATATTTCCTTTATCACCACAGGCCTCAATGCATTCCCAAATATCCCTTCACAGATTCTACAAAACAGTGTTTCAAACTGCTGAATGAAAAGAAAGGTGTAACTCTGCGGGATGAATGCACACATCGTAAAGCAGTTTCTCAGACAGCTTTCTTCTAGGTTTTACCCTGAGATACTCACTTTTTCTCCAATGGCCTCAATGAGCTCCCAAATGTCCATTCACAGAATGGACAAAAATGGTGTTTCCAAACAGTTGAAAAGAAATAAAGTTGTAACTCTGTGAGATGAATGCACACATCACAAAGCAGTTTCTCAGAAAGCTTCTTTCTTCTTTTTATCTGAAGATGTTTCCTTTTTCACCACAGGCCTCAATGCGATCCCAAATATCCCTGTGCAGATTCTACAAAAACAGTGTTTCCAAACTGCTGACTGAAAAGAAAGGTTTAACTCTGTGAGATGAATTCACACATCACAAAGCAGTTTCTCACATAGCTTCCTTCTAGATTTTATCCTGGGATATTCACTTTTTCACTTTTGGCCTCAAAGAGCTCCCAAATGTCCATTGGCAGAATGGACAAAAACAGTGTTTCCAAACTGTTGAATTGAAAGAAAAGTTTAACTCTGTGAGATGAATACACATCACAAAGCAGTTTCTCAGAAAGCTTCTTTCTATTTTCTATCTGAAGATGTTTCCTTTATCACCATAGGCCTCAATGCACTCCCAAATATCCCTTTGCAGTTTCTACAAAACCAGTGTTTCTAAACTGCTGAATCCAAAGAAAGGTTTAACTCTAGGAGATGAATGCACACATCACAAAGCAGTTTCTCAGAAAGCTTCTTTCTTGTTTTTATCTGAAGATGTTTCCTTTTTCACCATAGACCCCAATGCACTCCCAAATATCCCTTTGCAGATTCTACAAACACAGTGTTTCCAACCTGTTGAATGAAAATAAAGGTTTAACTCTGCAAGATGAACGCACATATCACAAAGCAATTTCTCAGATGCCTTCCTTGTAGTGTTTATCCTGGGATATTTGGTTTTTCACCATTTGCCTGAATGAGCTCCCAAATATCCATTTGCATAATCGACCAAAATGATGCTTCCTAACTGCTGAATTGAAAGAAAGTTTTAACACTGTGAGATGAATGCACACATCACAAAGAAGTTTCTCAGAATGCTTCTGTCTAGTTTTTATTTGAAGAAGTTTGCTTTTTCACCATAGGCCTCAATTTACTTCCAAATATGCCTTTGCAAATGTTACAAGAACAGTGTTAAAACCGCTGAATTGGCTGGGCATCATGGCTCATGCCTGTAATCTCAGCAATTTGGGAGGTTAGCCTGTTGTGGTGGTGTATGCCTGTAGTCCCAGTTATTCAGGTGGCTGAGGCAGGAGAATGGCATGAACCTATAAGGTGGAGCTTGCAGTGAGCTGAGATTGGACCACTGTGCTCAGGAAGGACGGCAGAGTGAGATTATATCTAAGAAAAAAAAACTGCTGAAATAAAATAAAGGGTTAAATCTGTGAGTTGAATGCACACATCACAAAACAGTGTATTAGATAGCTTCCTTCTAGTTTTATTGTGGGATATTTGCTTTCTTGCTTTTGTCTTAACGAGGTCCCAAATGTCCATTTGCAGAATGGACAAAAACAGTACTTACTAACTGCTGAATTGAAAGAAAGATTTAACACTGTGAATTGAATGCATACATCACAAAGAAATTTCTCAGAATGCTTCTGTCTAGTTTTTATCTAAAAATGTTTGCTTTTTCACCATAGGCTTCAATGCGTTTCCAAATATCCCTCTGCAGACTCTACAAAAACAGTGTTTAAAAACTGTTGAATGAAAAGAAAGATTTAACTCTGTGAGTTGAATGCACACATCACAAAATGGTGTCTTAGATAGCTTCCTTCTAGCTTTTATCTTGTGATATTCCCTTTTTCACCTTTGTCCTAATGAGCTCCTAAATGTCCATTTTCAGAATGGACAAAAATAGAGTTTCCAATCTGCTGAATAGAAAGTTTTAATTCTGTGAGTTGAACGCACACAACACAAAGCAGTTTTTCAGAATACTTCCCTGTAGATTTTATCTGAAGGTATTTTCAATTTCACCATAGGCCTCAATTCACTCCCAAATATCCCTTCAGAGATTCCACAAACACAGTGTTTCCAACTTGTTGAATGAAAATAAAGGTTAAGCTCTGTGAGATGAATGCACACATCACAAAGCGATTTCTCAGACCACTTCCATCTAGTGTTTATCCTGGGATATTCACTTTTTCTCCATTGGCCTCAATGAGCTCACAAATGTCCATTCACAGAATGGGTCAGAATAGTGTTCCCTAACTGCTGAATTGAAAGAAAGGTTTAACACTGTGAGATGAATGCACAAGTCACAAAGAAGTTTCTCAGAATGCTTCTGTTTAGTATTTATGTGAAGAAGTGTTCTTTTTCACCATAGGCCTCAATACGCTTCCAAATATGCCTTTGTAGATTCTACAAAAACAGCGTGTAAAAAGTGCTGAATGAAAGGAAAGGTTTACTTCTGCGAGTTGAATGCACTCATCACCAAAGGGTGTTTTACATAGCTTCCTTCTAGTTTTTATCGTGGAATATTCCCTTTTTCACCTTTGTCCTAAGGAGCACTCAAATATCCATTCGCAGAATGGAAAACAAAACAGTGTTTCAAACTGCTTAATAGATAGAAAGGTTTAACTCTGTGAGGCAAAAGATGACATCACAAATTACTTTTTCAGAAAGCTTCTTTCTAGTTTCTGTCTGAAGTTATTTCCTTTTTCACCATAGGCTTCAATACGCTACCAAATGTCTCTTCGCAGATTCTACAAACACTCTGCTTCCAAACTGCTGAATAAAAAGTTTAAGTCTGCAAGATGAATGCACACATCACAAAGCAGTTTCTCAGATACCTTCCTTCTAGTTTTTACCTTGGGATATTCCCTTTTACTCCACTGGCCTCAATGAGGTCTCAAATGTGCATTCACAGAATGGACAAAACAGTGTTTCCAAACTGTTGAATGAAAAGAAAAGTTTAACTCTGTGAGATGAATGCACACACAAAGCAGTTTCTCAGAAAGTTTCTTTCTTCTTTTTATCTGAAGATGTTTCCTTTTCACCACAGGCCACAATGCAATCCCAAATATCCCTGTGCAGATTCTACAAAAGCAGTGTTTCCAAACTGCCAAGTGAAAAGAAAAGTTTAAATCTGAGTGATGAATTCACACATCACAAAGCTGTTTCTTACCAAACTTATTTCTAGAATTTATCTGGGGTATTCACTTTTCACTTTTGTCCTCAAAGAGTTTTGAAATATTGATTGGCAGAATGGACAAAACAGTGTGTTGAAACTGCTGAATTGAAAGAATGGATTAACTCTGTGAGATGAATACACATCATGAAGCAGTTTCTCAGAAGGATAATTTCTAGTTTCTATCTTAAGGTGTTTTCTTTATCACCATAAGGCCTCAATGTGTTCACAAATATCACTTTGCAGTTTCTACAAAAGTGTTTCTAAACTCTTGAATCCAGGAGAGGTTTAAATCTAGGAGATAAATGCACACAACCCAAAGCAGTTTTTCAGAAAGCTTCTTTCTTCTTTTTATCTGAAGATGTTTTCTTTTCACCATAGACCTCAATGTGCTCCCAAACATCCCTCCACAGATTTCACAAACACAGTGTTTCCAAACTGTTGAATGAAAATAAAGATTTAACTTTGTGAGATGAGCTCACGCATCACAAAGCAATTTCTGAAATGGCTTCCTTATAGTGTTTATCATGTGATATTCACTTTTTCACCATTGGCCTCAATGAGCTCCCAGATGTCCACTTGTAGAATGAAACAAAACAGTATATCCCAACTGCTGAACCAAAAGAAAATTTTAACCCTGTGACATGAATGCACACACTCCAAAACAGTTTCTCACAATGCTTCTGTCTACTCTTTATCTGAAGAAGTTTGCTTTTTCTCCGTATTCCTCAATGTGGTTGCAAATATCCTTTGCAGTTTCTACACAAACAGTGTTTCCAAACTGCTGAATTGAAAGAAAGGTTTAACTCTGAGATGAACATGCACATTACAAAGAGATTCCTCAGATGGCTTCCTTCTAATGTTTATCCTGGGATATTCACGTTTTCTCCATTGGCCTCAATTAGCTCACAAATGTCCATTCACAGAATGGACCAGAAGAGTGTTTCCTAACTGCTGAATTGAAAGAAAGGTTGAACAATGTGAGGTGAATGTACTCATCAGAAAGAAGTTCCTCAGAATGCTTCTGTCTAGTTTTATTCCGAAGAAGATTCTTCTTCACTATAGGCCTCAATGCAATCCCAAATATCCCAGTGCAGATACTACAAAATCAGTGTTTCCAAACTACTGACTGAAAGAAAAGGTTTAACTCTGTGAGATAAATTCACATGTCACAGAGTGGTTTCTCACATAGCTTCCTTCTAGATTTTTTTCTGGGATATTTGCTTTTTCACTTTTGGCCTCAAAGAGCTCCCAAATGTCCACAGGCAGAATGGACAAAAACAATGTTTAGAAACTGCTGAACAGAAAGGAAGGTTTATCTCTGTGAGATGAATATACACATCAAAAAGCAGTTTCTCAGAAAACTTATTCTAGGTTCTATTTGAAGATGTTTTCTTTTTCACCATAGGCCTCAATGCACTCCCAAATATCCCTGTGCAGATGCTACAAAAACAGTGTTTAAAAACTCCTGAATGAAAAGAAAGGTTTAACACTGTGAGATGAATGCACACATCACAAAATGGTGTCTTAGATAGCTTCCTTCTAGATTTTATCCTGGGATATTCACTTTTTCACCATTGGCCTCAATGAGCTCCCAAATGTCCATTTGCAGAATAGATCAGAACAGTGTTTCATAACAGCGGAATCAAAAGAAAAGTTTAACACTGTGAGATGAATGCACACATCACAAAGAAGCTTCTCAGAATGCTTCTGTCTAGTTTTTATCTGAAGATATTTGCTTTTTCACAGTAGGTCTCAATGTGCTTCCAAATATCCCTTTTCAGATTCTACATAAACAGTGTTTAAAACTGCTGAATGAAAAGAAAGATTTAACTCTGTGAATTGAATGCACACATCACAAAACAGTGTCTTTGAGAGCTTCTACCTCGTTTTTATTATGAGATATTCCTTTTTCGCCTTTGTCCTGAGGAGCTTCCAAATGTCCATTCCTGACAGGATTTCCAATCTGCTAATAGAAAGAAAGGTTTAACTCTGTGAGATGAATGCACACATCACAAAGCAGTTTTACAGAAAGCTTCTTTCTAGTTTTTATCTGAAGATATTTCCTTTTTCACCATAGGCCTCAATGCACTCCCAAATATCCCTTCACAGATTCTACAAAAACAGTGTTTCAAACTGCTGAATGAAAAGAAAGGTTTAACTCTGTGAGATGAATGCACATCACAAAGCAGTTTCTCAGAAGCTTCTTCTAGTTTTATCCTGGGATATTCACTTTTTCACCATTGGCCTCAATGAGCTCCCAAATGTCCATTCGCAGAATGGACAAAACAGTGTTTCAAACTGTTGAATGAAAAGAAAAGTTTAACTCTGTGAGATGAATGCATACATCAAAAAGTAGTTTGTTGGAAAACTTCTTTCTTCTTTTCATCTAAATAAGTTTCCTTTTTCACCACAGCCCACAAAGTGTTTCCAAATATTCCTGTGCAGATGCTACAAAAACAGTGTTTCCAAACTGCTGAATGCAAAGAAAGGTTGAACTCTGTGAGATGAATTTACACATCACAAAGTGCTTTCTCATATAGATTCCTTCTAGATTTTATCCTGGGATATTCTCTTTCTCACTTTTTGTCTCAAAGAGTTCCCAAATGTCTATGGGTAGAATGGATATAAGCAATGTTTCCAAACTGTTGTAATGAAAGAAATATTTAACTCTGTGAGATGAATACACACATCACAAAGCAGTTTCTCAGAAAGCCTCTTTCGAGTTTCTATCTGATGATGTTTTCTTTATCAAAATAGGCCTCAATACACTCCCAAATATCTCTTCACAGTTTCTACAAAACAGTGTTTCTAAACTGCTGAATTCAAAGAAAGGTTTAACACTAAGAGATGAATGCATAAATCCCAAAGCAGTCTCTCAGAAAGCTTTTTTATTGTTTTTAACTGAAGATATTTCCTTTTTCACCACAGACCTCAATATGCTCCCAAATATCCCTTCACAGATTCTACAAAAACTGTGTTTCCAAACTGCTGAATGAAAAGAAAAGTTTAACTCTGCAAGATGATTTCACACATTACACAGCAGTTCCTCACACAGCTTCCTTCTAGATTTTATCCTGGGATATTCCCTTTTCATTTTGGCCTTAAAGAGCTCCCAAATGTCCATTGTCAGAATGGACAAAACCACTATTTCAAAACTGCTAAATAGAAAGATAGCTTTAACTCTGTGAGATGAATCACACATCACAAAGTGATTTCTAAGGTAGATTCCTACTAGTGTTTATCCTGGGATATTCCCTTTTTTTGCCATTGGCCTCAATGAGTTCCCAAATGTCCATTCACAGAATGGACCAAAACGGGGTTTCCTAACTGCTGAATCAATAGAAAATGTTCACACTGTGAGATGAATGCCCACAAAACAAATATGCTTCTCAGAATGCTTCTGTCTATTATTTATCTGAAGAACGTTGTTTTTCACCATAGACCTAAGTGCACTTCAAATATTCATTTGCTGATTCTATAAAATGAGTGTTTAAAAGCTGTTGAAGGAAAAGAAAGGTTAACTTTGCGAATTGCATGCACACGTCACAAATCAGTGTCATAGATAGCTTCTTTCTTGTTTTTCTCATGCAATATTCCCTTTGTGGTCTTTCTCCTCATGAGCTCACCAATGTCCATTCACAGAATAGACAAAAACAGGGCTTCCAATCGGCTAAATAGATAGTTTTAACTCTGTAAGATGAGTGCACACGTCACAAAGCAGTTTTTCAGAAATCTTCTTTCTACTTTTTATCTGAAGATACTTCCTTTTACCATGGGCCTCAATGTGCTCCCAAATGTCCCTTCACAACTTCTACAAGAACAGAGCTTCCAAGATGTTGAATGAAAAGAAAGGTGTAACTCTGCGAGAGGAATACACACATCAAAAAGCAGTTTCTTAGATAGTTTCCTTCTAGTTTTACCCTGGGATATTAGCTTTTCTCCAATGACCTCAATGAGCTCCCAAATGTCCATTCACAGAATAGACAAAAATGGTGTTGTCAAATGTCTGAATAGAAAAATGTTATAATCTATGAGATAAATGCACACATCACAAAGCAGTCTCTCAGAAAGCTACTTTCTTCTTTTTATCTTAAGATGTTACCTTTTTCACCACGAGCCACAATGTGATACCAAATATCCTTGTGCAGATTCTACAAAAACAGTGTTTCAAAACTGCTGACAGAAAGAAAGGTTTAAATCGGGAAGATGAATTCTCACCTCATAAAGTGGTTTCTCACATAGCTTCCTTCTAGATTTTTTCCTGGGATATTTACTTTTTTTCTTTTGGCCTCAGAGATCTCCTAAATGTCCATTGGCACAATGTACAAAAAGAGTGCTTCCAAACCACAGAATTGAAAGACGGGTTCAATTATGAGATGAATACACAGATCACAAAGCAATTTCTCAGAAAGTTTCTTTCTAGTTTCTATCTGTAGATGTTTTCTTTATCAAAATAGGCCTCAATACACTCCCAAATATCTCTTCACAGTTTCTACAAAAACAGTGTTTCTAAACTGCTGAATTCAAAGAAAGGTTTAACACTAAGAGATGAATGCATAAATCCCAAAGCAGTCTCTCAGAAAGCTACTTTCTTCTTTTTATCTTAAGATGTTACCTTTTTCACCACGAGCCACAATGTGATACCAAATATCCTTGTGCAGATTCTACAAAAACAGTGTTTCAAAACTGCTGACAGAAAGAAAGGTTTAAATCGAAGATGAATTCTCACCTCATAAAGTGGTTTCTCACATAGCTTCCTTCTAGATTTTATCCTGGGATATTTACTTTTTTCTTTTGGCCTCAGAGATCTCCTAAATGTCCATTTGCAGAATGGACAAAACAGTGTTTCCAAACCACAGAATTGAAAGACGGGTTCAATTATGAGATGAATACACAGATCACAAAGCAATTTCTCAGAAAGTTTCTTTCTAGTTTCTATCTGTAGATGTTTTCTTTTTCACCATAGGCCTCAATGCACTCCCAAATATCCTTCACAGTTTCTACAAAAACAGTGTTTCTAAACTGCTGAATAGAAAGATAGGTTTAACTGTGAGATGAATGCACATCACAAAGCAGTTTCTCAGAAAGCTTCTTTCTAGTTTTTATCTGAAGATATTTTCTTTATCACCATAAGCCTCAATGCGCTCCCAAATATCCCTTCACAGATTCTACCAATGCAGAATTTCCAACCTGTTGAATGAAAATAACGTTTTAACTCTGTGAGATGAATGCACACATTAAAAAGCGATTTCTCAGATGGCTTCTTTCTAGTGTTTATCCAGGGATATTGCTTTTTCACCATTGGCCCCAATGATCTCCAAAATTTCCATTTGCAAAATGGACCAAAAAGTGTTTCCTAACTGCTGATTCGAAAGAAAAGTTTCACACTGTGAGATGAATGCACACATCACAAAGCAGTTTCTTGGAAACCTTCTTTCTGCTTTTTATCTGAAGTTATTTACTTTTTCACCACAGACCACAATGCAATGCCAAATCTCCCTGTGCAGATTCCCCAGAAACAGTGTTTCCAAACTGCTGAAAGAAAAGAAAGTTTGACTCCATGAGATGAATTCACATATCACAAAGCATTTTCTCACTTTGCTTCCTTCTAGATTTTATCCTGGGATAATCACTTTTTGGCATTTGGCCTCAAGGAGCTCCCAAATGTCCATTGTCAGAATGGACAAAACAGTGTTTCCAAACTGCTGAATGAAAAGAAAGGTTTAACTGTGAGATGAATGCACACATCACAAAGCAGTTTCTCAGAAAGCTTCTTTCTAGTTTTTATCTGAAGATATTTCCTTTTCACCATAGGCCTCAATGTGCTCCCAAATATCCCTTCACAGATTCTACAAAAACAGTGTTTCCAAACTGCTGAATGAAAAGAAAGGTTTAACTCTGAGATGAATGCACACATCACAAAGCACTTTCTCTCATGGCTTCCTTCCAGTGTTTATCCTGGGATATTCACTTTTCACCATTGGCCTCAATGAGCTCCCAAATGTCCAGTCTCAGAATGGACAAAAGCAGTGTTTCCAAACTGCTGAATGAAAAGAAAGGTTTAACTGTGAGATGAATACACACATCAAAAAGCAGTTTCTCAGAAAGCTTCTTTCTAGTTTTTATCTGAAGATGTTTTCTTTTTCACCATAGGCCTCAATGTGCTCCCAAATATCCTTCACAGTTTCTACAAAAACAGTGTTTCCAAACTGTTGAATGAAAAGAAAGGTTTAACTCTGAGATGAATGCACATCACAAAGCAGTTTCTCAGAAAGCTTCTTTCTAGTTTCTATCTGTAGATGTTTTCTTTATCACCATAAGCCTCAATGCGCTCCCAAATATCCCTTCACAGATTCTACAAACACAGTGTTTCCAAACTGCTGAATGAAAAGAAAGGTTTAACTGTGAGATGAATGCACATCACAAAGCAATTTCTCAGAAAGTTTCTTTCTAGTTTCTATCTGTAGATGTTTTCTTTATCACCATAAGCCTCAATGCGCTCCCAAATATCCCTTTGTAGATTCTACAAAAACAGTGTTTCCAAACTGCTGAATGAAAAGAAAGGTTTAACTCTGTGAGATGAATGCACATCACAAAGCAGTTTCTCAGAAAGTTTCTTTCTAGTTTCTATCTGTAGATGTTTTCTTTATCACCATAAGCCTCAATGCGCTCCCAAATATCCTTCACAGTTTCTACAAAAAGAGTGTTTCTAAACTGTTGAATCCATATAAAGTTTTAAGAGGTGTCCTTTTCACCATAGACCACAAAACACTCCCAAATATCCCTTCACAGATTCTACAAACACAGTGTTTCCAACCTATTGAATGAAAATAAAGGTGCAAATCTGTGAGATGAATGCACACATCACAAAGCACTTTCTCTCATGGCTTCCTTCTAGTGTTTATCCTGGGATATTCACTTTTCACCATTGCCCTCAGTGAATTCCCAAATATCCATTCACAGAATTGATCAAAACGGTGTTTCCTAACTGCCGAATTGAAGGAATGGTTTAACACTGTGAGATGAATGCACCCATCACAAATAAGTTTCTCAGAATGCTTCTGTCTAGTTTTCTCTGTAGAAGTTTCTTTTTCACCATAGGCCTCAATGTGTTCCCAAATATCATTGTACAGTTTCTCAAAATAGAGTGTTTCTAAACTGCTGAATAAAGAAAAGTTTTAACTCTAGGAGACGAATGCACACATCCAAAAGCAGTTTCTCAGAAAGCTGCTTCTTTCTTTTTATCTGAAGATGTTTCCTTTTCCACTTCAAGCCACAATGTGATCCCAAATATCCCGTGCAGATGCTACAAAAACAGTGTTTCCAAACTGCTGAATGAAAAGAAATGTTTAACTCCATGGGATGAACTTACACATCACAGATAGGTTTCTCAAATGGCTTCCTTCTAGATTTTAGCCTGGGATATTCACTTTTCAACATTCGCAAATCAATAAACGTAATCCAGCATATAAACAGAACCAAAGACAAGAACCACATGATTATCTCAATAGATGCAGAAAAGGCTTTTGACAAAATTCAACAGCCCTTCATGCTAAAAACGCTCAATAAATTTGGTATTGATGGAACGTACCTCAAAATAATAAGAGCTATTTATGACAAACCCACAGCTAATATCATACTGAATGGGCAAAACTGGAAAAATTCCTTTGAAAACTGGCATAAGACAGGGATGCCCTCTCACCACTCCTATTCAACATAGTGTTGGAAGTTCTGGCTAGGGCAATCAGGCAAGAGAAAGAAATCAAGGGTATTCAGTTAGGAAAAGAAGAAGTCAAATTGTCCCTGTTCGCAGATGACATGATTGTATATTTAGAAAACCCCATTGTCTCAGCCCAAAATCTCCTTAAGCTGATAAGCAACTTCAGCAAAGTCTCAGGATACAAAATTAATGTGCAAAATCACAAGCATTCTTATACACCAGTAACAGACAAGCAGAGAGCCAAATCAGGAATGAACTTCCATTCACAATTGCTTCAAAGAGAATAAAATACCTAGGAATCCAACTTACAAGGGATGTAAAGGACCTCTTCAAGGAGAACTACAAACCACTGCTCAGTGAAATCAAAGAGGACACTAACAAATGGAAGAACATACCATGCTCATGGATAGGAAGAATCAATATCGTGAAAATGGCCATACTGCCCAAGGTTATTTATAGATTCAATGCCATCCCCATCAAGCTACCAATGAGTTTCTTCACAGAATTGGAAAAACTGCTTTAAAGTTCATATGGAACCAAAAAGAGCCCGCATTGCCAAGACAATCCTAAGTCAAAAGGACAAAGCTGGAGGCGCCACGCTACCTGACTTCAAACTATACTACAAGGCTACAGTAACCAAAACAGCATGGTACTGGTACCAAAACAGAGCTATAGACCAATGGAACAGAACAGAGTCCTCAGAAATAATACCACACATCTACAGCCGTCTGATCTTTGATAAACCTGAGAGAAACAAGAAATGGGGAAAGGATTCCTATTTAATAAATGGTGCTGGGAAAATTGGCTAGCCATAAGTAGAAAGCTGAAACTGGATCCTTTCCTTACTCCTTATACGAAGATTAATTCAAGATGGATTAGAGACTTAAATGTTAGACCTAATACCATAAAACCCTAGAAGAAAATCTAGGTAGTACCATTCAGGACATAGGCATGGGCAAGGACTTCATGTCTAAAACACCAAAAGCAACGGCAGCAAAAGCCAAAATTGACAAATGGGATCTCATTAAACTAAAGAGCTTCTGCACAGCAAAAGAAACTACCATCAGAGTGAACAGGCAACCTACAGAATGGGAGAAAATTTTGCAATCTACTCGTCTGACAAAGGGCTAATATCCAGAATCTACAAAGAACTCAAACAAATATACAAGAAAAAACAAACAACCCCATCAAAAGTGGGCAAAGGATATGAACAGACATTTCTCAAAAGAAGACATTCATACAGCCAACAGACACATGAAAAATGCTCATCATCACCGCCATCAGAGAAATGCAAATCAAAACCACAATGAGATACCATCTCACACCAGTTAGAATGGCCATCATTAAAAATCAGGAAACAACAAGTGTTGGAGAGGATGTGGAGAAATAGGAACACTTTTACACTGTTGGTGGGATTGTAAACTAGTTCAACCATTATGGAAAACAGTATGGCGATTCCTCAAGGATCTAGAACTAGATGTACCATATGACCCAGCCATCCCACTACTGGGTATATACCCAAAGGATTATAAATTATTCTACTACAAAGACACATGCACACGTATGTTTATTGCACTATTCACAATAGCAAAGACTTGAATCAACCCAAATGTCCATCTGTGACAGACTGATTAAGAAAATGTGGCACATATACACCATGGAATACTATGCAGCCATAAAAAGGATGAGTTTGCGTCC
Organism: Colobus guereza; assembly: GCA_030247045.1. Classification (NCBI taxonomy): domain Eukaryota; kingdom Metazoa; phylum Chordata; class Mammalia; order Primates; family Cercopithecidae; genus Colobus; species Colobus guereza. Next base: position 14,427,048 of record CM058079.1, on the reverse strand, counting down.
TTTGTAGGGACATGGATGCAGCTGGAAACCATCATTCTTAGCAAACTATCACAAGAAGAGAAAACCAAACACCGCATGTTCTCACTCATAGGTGGAACTGAACAATGAGATCACTTGACTCGGAAGGGGAACATCACACACTGGGCTTATCATGGGGAGGGGAGGGGAGGGATTGCATTGGGGAGTTATACCTGATATAAATGATGAATTGATGGGTGCTGACGAGTTGATGGGTGCAGCACACCAACATTGCACAAGTATACATATGTAACAAACCTGCACGTTATGCACATGTACCCTAGAACTTAAAGTATAATAAAAAATAAAATAAAATAAAATAAAATAAACAAAACAAAACAAAACAAAACAAAAAGCTTCTTTCTTGTTTTTATCTGAATTTTTTTTCACCATAGGCCTCAATGCACTCCCAAATATCCCTTCTCAGTTTCTACAAACACAGTGTTGCTAAATTGGTCAATCCAAAGAAAGTTTGAAGTTTAGGAAATGAATACACACATTCCAAAGCAGTCTCAGAAAGCTCCTTTTTTATTTTTATCTGAAGATGTTTCCTTTTTCACCTTAAAACTCCATGCACTCCCATATATCCCTTTTGAGATTCTACTAACACAGTGTTTCCAACCTGTTGAATGAAAATAAAGGTTTAACTCTGCAAGATGAACACACACATCACAAAGCAATTTCTCAAATGGCTTCCTTCTAGTGTTCATCCTGGGATATTCGCTTTTTTGCCATTGACCTCAATGAGCCCCTGCATGCTCATTAGCAGAAGGGACTAAAACAATATTTCCTAATTGCTGAATCAACAGATATTTTTAACACTGTGAGATGAATGCAAACATCACAAAGAAGTTTCTCAGAATGCTTTGGTCTGGTTTTATCTGAAGAAATTTGCTTTATCACTTTAGGCCTCAATACGCTTCCAAATATCCCTTTGCAGATCTTACAAAAACAGTGTTTAAAAGCGGCTGAATGTAAAGAAACTTTTAATTCTGCAAGTTGAATACATATATCACAAAACGGTGTCTTAGATAGCTTGTTTCTAGTTTTTATGGTGGGATCTTACTTATTTCGTATTTGTCCTAAAGAGATCCCAAGTGTCCAATCACAGATTGGACAAAACCGGGATTTCCAATCTGCTAAATAGAAAGGAAGTTTTAGCTCTGTAAGATGAATGTGCACATCACAAAGCAGTTTTTCAGAAAGCTTTTTCCTAGTTTTTATCTGAACATATTTCCTTTATCACCACAGGCCTCAATGCATTCCCAAATATCCCTTCACAGATTCTACAAAAACAGTACTTCCAAACTGCTGAATGAAAAGAAAGGTGTAACTCTGGGTGAAGAATGCACACATCACAAAACAGTTTCTTAGATAGCTTCCTTCTAGTTTTTAACCTGGGATATTCACTTTTTCTCCAATGGCCTCAATGACCTCCCAAATGTCCATTCACAGAATGAACAAAAACAGCGTTTCCAAACTGCTGAATAGAACGAAAGTTATAACTCTGTGAGATGAATGCACACATCACAAAGCAGTTTCTCTGAAAGCTTCTTTCTTCTTTTTATGTGAAGATGCTTTCTTCTTCACCATAGGCCACAATGCGATGCCAAATATCCCTGTGCAGATTCCACAAAAACAGTGTTTCCAAATTGCTGAATATAAAGAAGGGTATAACTCTGTGGGGTGAATTCACAAGCAGTTTCTCACATAGCTTCCTTCTAGATTTTATCCTGAGATGTTCACTTTTTTGCTTTTGGCCTCAAAGAGCTCCGAAATGTTCATTGGCAGAATGGAAAAAAGCAGTGTTTCCAAACTGTTGAATTAAAGCAAAAGTTTAACTCTGTGATATGAATACACACATCCCAAGGAGTTTCTCAGAATGCTTCTTCCTACTTTCTACCTGAAGAAGTTTTCTTTATCACCATGGGCCTCAATGTGTTCCCAAATATCACTTCATAGTTTCTACAAAAACAGTGTTTCTAAACTGCAGAATCTAAAGAAAGGTTTAACTCTAGGAGATGAATGCACACATCCCAAAGTGGTTTCTCACAAAGTTTCTCCTTTATATCTGAAGATGTTTCCTTTTTCATCACAGACCTCTATGCACTCCCTAATACCCTTTCACAGATTCTACAAACACAGTGTTTCCAACCTGCTGAATTAAAACAAAGTTTTAATTCTGTGAGATGAGTGCACACATTAAAAAGCGATTTCTCAGACGGCTTCTTTCTGTTGCTTATCCTGGGATATTTGCATTTTCGCCATTGTCCTCAATGAGCTCCCAAATGTCCATTTGCAGAATGTACCAAAACAGTGTTTCCTAACTGCTGAGTCAAAGGATAGTTTCAGCACTGTGAGATGAAAGCACACATCAGAAAGAAGTTCCTCAGAATGCTTCCGTCTAGTTTTATTCTGAAGAAGTTTGCACTTTCAGTGTAGGCCTCAATGCACTTCCAAATATCTCTTTGCAGATTCTACAAAAACAGTGTATAAAAACTGCTGAATGAAAAGAAAGTTTTGACTCTGTGAGTTGAAGGCACACATCACAAAACGGTGTCGTAGATAGCTTCCTTCTAGTTTTTATCATGGGATATTCCCTTTTGTGACTTTGTACTAAATAGCTCTGACATGTCCATTCACAGAATGGACAAAAACGGAGTTTCCAAACTGCTTAATAGATAGAAAGGTTTAACTCTGTGAGGCAAAAGATGACATCACAAATTACTTTTTCAGAAAGCTTCTTTCTAGCTTTTAACTGAAGATATTTCCTTTTACACCATAGGTGTCAAAGTGCTCCAAAACGTCCCTTCTGATTCTGCAAAAACAGTGCTTCAAATTGCTGAATAAATAGAAAAGCATAATGGCAAGATGAAGACACACTACACTAATGGTTTCTCAGATAACTTCTTTCTAGTTTTCACCCTGTGATATTGGCTTTTTCTCCAACGGCCTCAAGGAGCTCCCAAATATCCATTCACAGAATGGACAAAAGTGGTGTTTCAAACAACTGAAGAGAAAAACTTATAACTCTGTGAGATGAATGCATACATCACAAAGCAGTTTCTCAGAAAACTTCTTTCTTCTTTTTATCTGAAGATGTTTCCTTTTCACCACAGGCCACAATGCAATCCCAAAAATCCCTGTTCAGATTCTACAAAAGCAGTGTTTCCAAACTGCCAAGTGAAAAGAAAGTTTAACTCTGTGAGATGAATGCACACATCCCAAATATCCCTGTGCAGATTCCACAAAACAGTGTTTCTAAACTGCAGAATCTAAAGAATGGATTAACTCTGTGAGATGAATACACACATCCCAAGGAGTTTCTCAGAATGCTTCTTCCTACTTTCTACCTGAAGAAGTTTTCTTTATCACCATGGGCCTCAATGTGTTCCCAAATATCACTTCATAGTTTCTACAAAACAGTGTTTCAAACTGCTTAATAGATAGAAAGGTTTAACTCTGTGAGGCAAAGATGACATCACAAATTACTTTTTCAGAAAGCTTCTTTCTAGCTTTTAACTGAAGATATTTCCTTTTACACCATAGGTGTCAAAGTGCTCCAAAACGTCCCTTCTGATTCTGCAAAAACAGTGCTTCAAATTGCTGAATAAATAGAAAAGCATAATGGCAAGATGAAGACACACTACACTAATGGTTTCTCAGATAACTTCTTTCTAGTTTTCACCCTGTGATATTGGCTTTTTCTCCAACGGCCTCAAGGAGCTCCCAAATATCCATTCACAGAATGGACAAAAGTGGTGTTTCCAAACAACTGAAGAGAAAAAACTTATAACTCTGTGAGATGAATGCATACATCACAAAGCAGTTTCTCAGAAAACTTCTTTCTTCTTTTTATCTGAAGATGTTTCCTTTTCACCACAGGCCACAATGCAATCCCAAAAATCCCTGTTCAGATTCTACAAAAGCAGTGTTTCCAAACTGCCAAGTGAAAAGAAAAGTTTAAATCTGAGTGATGAATTCACACATCACAAAGCTGTTTCTTACCAAACTTATTTCTAGAATTTATCTGGGGTATTCACTTTTTCACTTTTGTCCTCAAAGAGTTTTGAAATATTGATTGGCAGAATGGACAAAAACAGTGTGTTGAAACTGCTGAATTGAAAGAATGGATTAAATCTGAGTGATGAATTCACACATCACAAAGCTGTTTCTTACCAAACTTATTTCTAGAATTTATCTGGGGTATTCACTTTTTCACTTTTGTCCTCAAAGAGTTTTGAAATATTGATTGGCAGAATGGACAAAAACAGTGTGTTGAAACTGCTGAATTGAAAGAATGGATTAACTCTGTGAGATGAATACACACATCATGAAGCAGTTTCTCAGAAGGATAATTTCTAGTTTCTATCTGAAGATGTTTTATTTACTACCAGAGGCCTTAATGTGCTCAAAAATACCTCTTTGCTGTTTCTGCAAAAACAGTGTTTTTAAACCGCTGAATCCAAAGAGAAGTTTAAGTCTAGGAGATGAATGCACACATCCCAAATATCCCTGTGCAGATTCTACAAAAAGAGTGTTTCCAAACTGCTGAATGAAGAGTTTAACTCTGTGAGATGAATTCACAAGTGGTTTCTGACAAAGTGTCCTCCTAGATTTTATCCTGAGATACACTCTTTTTTGCTTTTGGCCTCAAACAGCTCCCAAATATTCATGGCAGAATGGACAAAAGCAGTGTTCCCAAACTGCTGAATTGAAAGAAAAGTTTACCTCCGTGAGATGAATACTGACATCACAAAGGAGATTCTCAGAAAACTTATTCTAGGTTCTATTTGAAGATGTTTTCTTTATCACCATAAGGCCTCAATGTGTTCACAAATATCACTTTGCAGTTTCTACAAAAAGTGTTTCTAAACTCTTGAATCCAGGGAGAGGTTTAAATCTAGGAGATAAATGCACACAACCCAAAGCAGTTTTTCAGAAAGCTTCTTTCTTCTTTTTATCTGAAGATGTTTTCTTTTCACCATAGACCTCAATGTGCTCCCAAACATCCCTCCACAGATTTCACAAACACAGTGTTTCCAAACTGTTGAATGAAAAATAAAGATTTAACTTTGTGAGATGAGCTCACGCATCACAAAGCAATTTCTGAAATGGCTTCCTTATAGTGTTTATCATGTGATATTCACTTTTTCACCATTGGCCTCAATGAGCTCCCAGATGTCCACTTGTAGAATGAAACAAAACAGTATATCCCAACTGCTGAACCAAAAGAAAATTTTAACCCTGTGACATGAATGCACACACTCCAAAACAGTTTCTCACAATGCTTCTGTCTACTCTTTATCTGAAGAAGTTTGCTTTTTCTCCGTATTCCTCAATGTGGTTGCAAATATCCCTTTGCAGTTTCTACACAAACATGGTTTGAAACCTGCTGAATAAAAAGGAAGGTTTAACTCTGTGAATTGAATGCACACATCACAAAATGGTGTCTTAGATAGCTTCCTTCTCCTTTTTATTGTGGGATATTCCCTTTTCCTTTTTTGTCCTGATGAATTCCCAAATATTCATTTGTAGAATGGATAAAAGCAGGATTTACAACCTGCAGAATAGAAAGAAATGTTTAATTCTGTGTGTTGAATGCACACATCACAAAGCGGTTTTTCAGAAAGCTGCCTTATAGATTTTACCCTGGGATATTCTCTTTTTCTCCTAAGGCCTCAATCAGCTCCCAAATGTCCATTCGCAGAATGGACGAAAATGGTGTTTCCAAACTGCTCAATAGAAAGAGAGTTATAACTCTGTGAGACAAAAGTACACTTCACAAAGCAGTTCCCCAGAAAGCTTCTTTCTTCCTTTTTATCTGAAGGTGTTCCCTTTTTCACCACAACCCCAATGTGATCCCAAGTATCCTTGTGCAGATTCTACAAAAACAGTGCTTCCAAACTGCTGAGTGAAAAGATAGGTTTAACTCTATGAGATCAATTTACACATCACAAAGCCATTTGTCACGTAGCTTCCTTCTAGATTTTATCCTGAGATATTCCCTTTTTCACTTTTGGATTCAAAGTATTCCCAAATGTCCATTGGCAGAATGGACAGAAACAGTGTTTCCAAACTGCTGAATTTAAAGAATGTGTTAACTCTGTGAGTTAAATACACTCATCACAATGGAGTTTCTCAGAAACTTTCTTTCCAGTTTCTATCTGAGGATGTTTTCTTTATCATCATAGGCCTGAATGCGCTCCCAAATTCCCTTTGCATTTTCTACAAAAACAGTGTTTCTAAACTGCTGAATCCAAAGAAAGCTTTAACTGTAGGAGATGAATGCCTACATCCCAATGCAGTGTCTCTGAGAGTTTCTTTCATGTTTTTATGTGAAGATGTTTCCTTTTTCAGCATAGGCCTCAATGCACTCCCAAATATCCCTCCACAGATTATACAAGTACCGTGTTTCTAATCTGTTGAATGAAAATAAACATTTAACTCCACGCAAAGAATGCACACATCACAAAATGATTTCTCAGATGGCTTCCTTCACGTGTTTATTTAGGGATATTTGTTTTTTGTCATTGGTCTCAATGAGCTCCCAAGTGTCCATTTGCAGAATAGATCAGAACAGTGTTTCATAACAGCGGAATCAAAAGAAAAGTTTAACACTGTGAGATGAATGCACACATCACAAAGAAGCTTCTCAGAATGCTTCTTTCTAGTTTTTATCTGAAGAAGTTGCTTTTTCACTCTAGGCCTCAATGTGCTTCCAAATATCCCTTTGCATATTCTCCATAAACAGGGCTAAAAACTGCTGAATGAAAAGAAATATTTAACTATGCGTATTGAATGCGCACATCACAAAACAGTGTCTTTGAGAGCTTCTACCTCGTTTTTATTATGAGATATTCCCTTTTTCGCCTTTGTCCTGAGGAGCTTCCAAATGTCCATTCCCTGACAGGATTTCCAATCTGCTGAATAGAAAGATAGGTTTAACTGTGAGATGAATGCACACATCACAAAGCAGTTTTACAGAAAGCTTCTTTCTACTTTTTATCTGAAGTTATTTCCTTTTTCACCATAAGCCACAATCAGATCCCAAATATCCCTGTGCAGATTCTACAAAAACTGTGTTTCCAAACTGCTGAATGAAAAGAAAAGTTTAACTCTGCAAGATGATTTCACACATTACACAGCAGTTCCTCACACAGCTTCCTTCTAGATTTTATCCTGGGATATTCCCTTTTCATTTTTGGCCTTAAAGAGCTCCCAAATGTCCATTGTCAGAATGGACAAAACCACTATTTCCAAACTGCTAAATAGAAAGATAGCTTTAACTCTGTGAGATGAATCCACACATCACAAAGTGATTTCTAAGGTAGATTCCTACTAGTGTTTATCCTGGGATATTCCCTTTTTTTGCCATTGGCCTCAATGAGTTCCCAAATGTCCATTCACAGAATGGACCAAAACGGGGTTTCCTAACTGCTGAATCAATAGAAAATGTTCACACTGTGAGATGAATGCCCACAAAACAAATATGCTTCTCAGAATGCTTCTGTCTATTATTTATCTGAAGAACGTTGTTTTTTCACCATAGACCTAAGTGCACTTCCAAATATTCATTTGCTGATTCTATAAAATGAGTGTTTAAAAGCTGTTGAAGGAAAAGAAAGGTTAACTTTGCGAATTGCATGCACACGTCACAAATCAGTGTCATAGATAGCTTCTTTCTTGTTTTTCTCATGCAATATTCCCTTTGTGGTCTTTCTCCTCATGAGCTCACCAATGTCCATTCACAGAATAGACAAAAACAGGGCTTCCAATCGGCTAAATAGATAGTTTTAACTCTGTAAGATGAGTGCACACGTCACAAAGCAGTTTTTCAGAAATCTTCTTTCTACTTTTTATCTGAAGATACTTCCTTTTTACCATGGGCCTCAATGTGCTCCCAAATGTCCCTTCACAACTTCTACAAGAACAGAGCTTCCAAGATGTTGAATGAAAAGAAAGGTGTAACTCTGCGAGAGGAATACACACATCAAAAAGCAGTTTCTTAGATAGTTTCCTTCTAGTTTTTACCCTGGGATATTAGCTTTTTCTCCAATGACCTCAATGAGCTCCCAAATGTCCATTCACAGAATAGACAAAAATGGTGTTGTCAAATGTCTGAATAGAAAAATGTTATAATCTATGAGATAAATGCACACATCACAAAGCAGTCTCTCAGAAAGCTACTTTCTTCTTTTTATCTTAAGATGTTACCTTTTTCACCACGAGCCACAATGTGATACCAAATATCCTTGTGCAGATTCTACAAAAACAGTGTTTCAAAACTGCTGACAGAAAAGAAAGGTTTAAATCGGGAAGATGAATTCTCACCTCATAAAGTGGTTTCTCACATAGCTTCCTTCTAGATTTTTTCCTGGGATATTTACTTTTTTTCTTTTGGCCTCAGAGATCTCCTAAATGTCCATTGGCACAATGTACAAAAAGAGTGCTTCCAAACCACAGAATTGAAAGACGGGTTCAATTATGAGATGAATACACAGATCACAAAGCAATTTCTCAGAAAGTTTCTTTCTAGTTTCTATCTGTAGATGTTTTCTTTATCACCATAAGCCTCAATGCGCTCCCAAATATCCCTTCACAGTTTCTACAAAAAGAGTGTTTCTAAACTGTTGAATCCATATAAAGTTTTAAGAGGTGTCCTTTTTCACCATAGACCACAAAACACTCCCAAATATCCCTTCACAGATTCTACAAACACAGTGTTTCCAACCTATTGAATGAAAATAAAGGTGCAAATCTGTGAGATGAATGCACACATCACAAAGCACTTTCTCTCATGGCTTCCTTCCAGTGTTTATCCTGGGATATTCACTTTTTCACCATTGCCCTCAGTGAATTCCCAAATATCCATTCACAGAATTGATCAAAACGGTGTTTCCTAACTGCCGAATTGAAGGAATGGTTTAACACTGTGAGATGAATGCACCCATCACAAATAAGTTTCTCAGAATGCTTCTGTCTAGTTTTTCTCTGTAGAAGTTTCTTTTTTCACCATAGGCCTCAATACGCTTTCAAATATCCCTTTGTAGATTCTACAAAAATGGTGTTTAAAAACTGCTGAATGAAAAGAAAGGTTTAACTCTGTGAGTTGAATGCCCACATCACAAATTGATGTTTTATATAGCTTCCTTCTAGCTTTGATCTTGGGATATTCCCTTTTCTGCCTTTGTCCTAACGAGCTCCTAAATGTCCATTTGCAGAATGTTGTTGGAATTCAGTGACACTGAACGGAGAGACTGGCTGAAGCCATGGCAAAAGAGCATAAATTGATAAGATTTCAATGACATATATTAGTTCCCCAAGTTAATACTTTCATAGTCTCTTACTCCTGTCTTTACTACAATCTCTGAACATAAATTATGAAGATTTCATGGACACTTATCATTTACCCAATCAATACCCTTGTGATTTCCTATGCCTGTCTTTACCTTAGTCTCTTAATCCCATCATCTTCGTAAGCTGAGGAGGTTGTATGTCGCCTCAGAACCCTGTGGTGATTATCTTAACTGCACAAATTGTTCGAAGAGCATGTGTGTTTGAACATGACATTTGGACACCTTGAAAAAAGAACAGGATAACAGCAATGTTCAGGAAACAAGGGAGACAACCTTAAACTCTGACTGCTGGTGAACCAGGTGGAACAGAGGTGTATTTCTCTTCTTTCAAAAGCAAATAGGAGAAATATCGCTGAATTCTTTTTCCCAGCAAGGAACATCCCTGAGAAAGAGATGTGCCCCGATAGTAGGCCTCTAAAATGACTCCTTTAGGGGCAGCTGTCTTTAACAGTCGAAGACAAAGGGATGAAATAAGCCCTGGTCTCCCATAGTGCTCCCAGGCTTATTTGGATGAGGACATTCCTGCCTAATAAATTTGGTCAGATCGGTTGTCTGCTCTCAAATCATGTCTCCTGATGTTATCAATGACAATGCGTGCCCAAAACTTCCTTACCAATTTTAATTTCAACCCATCCTGTGGTCCCCTCCATTTGTTTTGTGATATTTTATTATCTTGTGAAGCATGTGATCTCTGTGACCCACACCCTATTCATACACTCCCTCCCCTTTTGAAAATCCCTAATAAAACTTGCTAGTTTTACAGCTCAGGGCATCACAGAACCTGCCGATATGTGATGTCTTTCCCAGACAACCGGTTTTAAAATTTCTATCTCTCGTACCCTTTCCCGTTACTTCTCAGACCAGCTGATGCTTAAGGAAATAGAAAGGAACCCACGTTGACTATTGGGGGTGGTTTCTCCTGATATCTTGTGCACCAAAGTGGTTTTCTCTTTTCTTCTAAGTGCATGTGGGAACTCGTTTCCCTTTGGTAGGTGCAGATAAATGACATCAGTTTGGTGCACAGATATGCATGGTTGACTCCCAGTTGACTGGTGAGTAGTTTGTATATGGTCTGGGTTAACTATAGGTCATGCAGAGTCTAAATATCATGCGTATCTCTGCTATATTAAACTCCTGTTAAAACAGGGTGGTGTTGGAGTTCCTATGGAAAATTTGGTCACTCTGTTCAGGACAGTGGAACAATTCTGTCCTTGGTTTCCTGAAAAAGGAAACTTAGATGTAGAATTATAGGATTGTGTTGGTGCAACATTCAGGGAACTGGTCTCCACAGGGAATTATGTTCCCATCACCATTTGGGGTGACTGGACCTTGGTATGTGCTGTCTCAATGACATACCAATCCCATGATCTATACATTTACCACAATTTTCTGAATCTGACCACCCTCCACCTCGTCCTCAACCTTCTTATTACACACAGCCTTCGTTATCTGTTCAACCTCTCCCTTCAGCTACTCCTCCCACACCTGACAATGTTGAAAATTCAATATCTAACTCTGGTGACTTTGGATTATGGTCACTCCCTGATGATCTTGTTTCTTTTCATGAAGAGCCGGTATTTGCAGCTTCTATGTTCCCTTCTTCACACATGAATGCCAGTAATCACCAGTATACTCGTGCTCCTTCTGCTCTCCCAATCCCCTTTCTCACACTCATTCCAGTCCGACTCCCCTCAAACTCAGTTTCCCTCATCTATGCATGCTTTTCATGTCACTTCCATGCCAACTCCGTCTCAGATGCCTACTCTTGAAACTTCAGTGCAACACTTATTATGCCAAAACAAAGAGACACGTGGATTAGATGTGTGGATTTATCCAGTCTCACTAGACCCACCTAACTTCCAAGGGGTACAAGTGCATCTTATGTACCTCTTAATCTTACCTCTTTAAAAGAAGTTAAGGATGTTTGTACTCAGTATGGTCCTACTTCTTCTTATGTTAAAATGGTATTACAAACTTTTACAGAGGTCACTTTGCTTCCATTAGACTGGGACCTTTGGCAAAAGCTGTTCTGACTCCATTTCGGCATTTAGAATTTCGTACTTGTGGGTCAGAAGAGACTTGATTGCAGGCTCAGCTAAATCAGACTAATGGCATTCTAGTTACAGCTAGCTCAGCTCACAGGCTCTGATAGTTTCTATGATACTTACGCCCAATTAAACTTTGATGCTCTTACCATGGAACAAGTAAAAAAGGTGTGTATGAGAGCTTGGGATGAATTATGCACTCCTGGTCAGGCTCCTGTTTCTTTTCCCATGGTAAACCAAGGTCACTCTGAATTATACCCTGATTTGTTAGCTAAATTACAAGACGCTGTTGAAAAATCTGTCCCTGATGAGCACACTCAAGGTATTGTCCTTCGTATGTTAGCTTTTGAAAATGAAAACTGTGAGTGTAAAATGGCCTTGCATTCTGTCCAACGATAAAATTTACCTGATCATGAGGTGCTGCCTACATATATTAAAGCGTGTGAAGGCATTGGATCAGACACCCACAAAGCTATTCTGTGGGCACAGGCCACAAAGGACACCAACCAAAATAGTCCCACTAATTCTTTTCATGGAGCCTGCTATGATTGCAGCCAACTTCGTCATAATCGAAAAAATTGCACTGTTAAAAACTTAAAAGAGGCCAAGCCAGCTCAACAAACATGGCCAAATGCTGCTGCTACTGTTTGCCCACATTGTTGCAAAGATAAACATTGGGCAAGTAATTACCACTCTAAGGATGATATAAACGGAAACCCCCCTCCACAACACCAGGGAAATAGGGAGCGGAGCCTGCCCCAGGCCCTGACATCAAATGGGATGCTGCAGACTCAGACCAACTTTGCATTTTTGCTTCAAGTGATCACAACACAACCCTCAGCACAAACAAACTTATGTACAGACAACTCAAATGGGTCCCAGCCTCTCCTTCTCTCTCATTACAACGGTTGTCCACCTCCATGGTAGGAGACAAGGCAATTGATCTCTGTACTACTATTTCTCTGAATTTGCTACCTTTTTGCCTTTAATTTTCCTCATGGGGGTCACTGGCCATTTACTTCAAGGTTTGGTGGTTCTACTGTTAGGTAGGGCATACACCTCTGCTGAAGGTATCATCATTCATACTGGTCTCATTAAATCTGATTCCGTTGATGAGATTTAATTAATCATGTCTGCCAAGGTTCCTGTTTCCATTCTGTCAAGTGAGTTAATTGCTCAATTGCGTTTACTACCTAACATCATTTTAAACAAAGGAGATAAGACACGTGGCCCTGGGATGTGTTCTGGCAGTGAATGGACATTTGGGAGTTGATTGAGGCCAATTGCAAAAACTGAATATCCCAGGATAAATAGAAAGAAGATATCTGACAAACCACATTGTGATGTGTGCATTCACCTCACAGAGTTAAACCATTCTTTCAATTCAGTAATTAGGAAACACTCTTTTGGTCCATTCTGCAAATGGACATTCGGGAGCTCTTTAGGACAAAGGCAAAAAGGAGCATCCCACAATAAAAACTAGAAAGAAGCTTTCTGAGAAACTGCTTTGTGATGTGTGCATTCATCTTGCAGAGTTAAACATTTGTTTTCATTCAACAGTTTGGAAACACTGTTTTTGTCCACTGTACAAGCTAACATTAGGGAGCTCCTTGAGGCCATGGGAGAAAAAGTGAGTATCCCAGGTAAAAACTTGAAGGAAGATATCTGAGAAACTGCTTTGTGATGTGTCCATTCATGTTGCAGAGTTAAACATTTGTTTTCATTCAGCAGTTTGGAAACACTGTTTTGTGGAGTCTGTGAAGGGATATATGGGAGCACATTGAGGCCTATGGTGAAAAGGAAATATCCCAGGACAAAAACTAGAAGGAAGTTACCTAAGACACTGTTTTGTGGAGTCTGTGAAGGGATATATGGGAGCACATTGAGGCCTATGGTGAAAAGGAAATATCCCAGGACAAAAACTAGAAGGAATTTAACTGACAAACAGACCTGGGATGTGGGCATTCCTCTGTCAGAGTTAAACTTTTCTTTACATTCAGCAGCTTGGAAACACTGTTTTGTGGAGTCTGTGAAGGGATATTTGGGAATGCACTGCAACCTATGCTGAAAAAGGACATATCTTCAGATAAAAACTAGAAGGAATTTAACTGACAAACAGACCTGGGATGTGGGCATTCATCTCACAGAGTTAAACCTTCCTTTTCATTCAGCAGTTTGGAAACACTGTTTTTGTCCACTGTACAAGCTAACATTAGGGAGCTCCTTGAGGCCATGGGAGAAAAAGTGAGTATCCCAGGTAAAAACTTGAAGGAAGATATCTGAGAAACTGCTTTGTGATGTGGATTCATCTCACAGAATTAAACCTTCCTTTTCATTCAGCAGTTTGGAAACACTGTTTTGTGATATGTGCATTCATCTCACCGAGTTACACTGTTCTTTTCATTCAGGAGTTTGGAAGCAGTCTTTTGTAGAAGCTGTGAAGGGATATTTGGGAATGCACTGCAACCTATGCTGAAAAAGGACATATCTTCAGATAAAAACTAGACAGAAGAATTCTGAGAAACTTCTTTGTGGTATGTGCATTCATCTCACAGAATTAAACCTTCCTTTCTATTCAGCAGGATGGAAACCCTGCTTTTGTCCATTCTGCAAATGGACATTTGAGAGCTTGTTGAATCCAATTTTGAAAAAGCTAACATCCTAGGATAAACACTAGAAGGAAGCCATTTGAGAAATAGCTTTGTGGTATGTGCATTCATCTTGCAGAGTTAAACCTTCCTTTTCATTCAGCAGTTTGGAAACACTGTTTTGTGATATGTGCATTCATCTAACAGAGTTACACCTCTCTTTGGATTCAGCAGTTTAGAAACACTATTTTTGTAGAAACTGCGAAAGAATATTTGGGAGCACATTGAGGCCTACTGTGATAAAGAAAATATCTTCAGATAGAGACTAGAAAGAAGCTTTCTGAGAAACTCATTTGTGATGTGTGCATTCATCTTGCAGAGTTAAACATTTCTTTTCATTCAGGAGTTTGGAAGCAGTCTTTTGTAGAAGCTGTGAAGGGATATATGGGAGCACATTGAGGCCTATTGTGAAAAAGAGACTAACATGAGATTAAAACTAAAAGAAGGCTTCTGAAAAAGTGACTTATGATGTGTGCATTCATGTCACAGAGTTAAACCATTCTTTCAATTCAGCAGTTTGGAAACACTGTTTTGTGGAGTCTGTGAAGGGATATATGGGAGCACATTGAGGCCTACTGTGATAAAGAAAATATCTTCAGATAGAAACTAGAAAGAAGCTTTCTGAAAAGCTGCTTTGTGATGTGTCCATTCATGTTGCAGAGTTAAACATTTGTTTTCATTCAACAGTTTGGAAACACTGTTTTTGTCCACTGTACAAGCTAACATTAGGGAGCTCCTTGAGGCCATGGGAGAAAAAGTGAGTATCCCAGGTAAAAACTTGAAGGAAGATATCTGAGAAACTGCTTTGTGATGTGTCCATTCATGTTGCAGAGTTAAACATTTGTTTTCATTCAACAGTTTGGAAACACTGTGTTTGTTGAATCTGTGAAGGGATATTTGGGAATGCACTGCAACCTATGCTGAAAAAGGACATATTTTCAGATAAAAACTAGATGGAAGCTATCAAAGACACTCTTTTGTGATGTGTGCATTCATCTCACAGTGTTAAAACTTCCTTTCAATGCGGCAGTTAGAGTCATTATTTTGGTCCATTCTGTGAATGGACATTTGGGAGCTCATTGAGGCCAATTGCGAATAAATGAATATCCCACGATAAAAACTAGAAAGAAGCTTTCTGAAAAGCTGCTTTGTGATGTGGGCACTCATCTCATAGAATTAAACCTTCCTTTCTATTCAGCAGATGGGATCCCTGTTTTGTCCATTCTGTGAATGGACATTTGGGAGCTCATTGAGGCCAATTGCGAATAAATGAATATCCCACGATAAAAACTAGAAAGAAGCTTTCTGAAAAACTGCTTTGTGATGTGGGCATTCATCTCACAGTGTTAAAGCTTTCTTTTCGATTCAGCACTTAGAAAACACTGTTTTGTGATATGCATTCACCTCACAGAGTTAAACCATTCTTTCAATTCAGTAATTAGGAAACACTCTTTTGGTCCATTCTGCAAATGGACATTCGGGAGCTCTTTAGGACAAAGGCAAAAAGGAGCATCCCACAATAAAAACTAGAAAGAAGCTTTCTGAAAAACTGCTTTGTGATGTGTGCATTCATCTAACAGAGTTACACCTCTCTTTGGATTCAGCAGTTTGGAAACACTGTTTTGTAAAATCCACAAAGGGATATTTGGGAGCACATTGAGGCCTACTGTGATAAAGAAAATATCTTCAGATAAAAACAAGAAAAAGCTTTCTGAGAAACTCATTTGTGATGTGTGGATTCATCTCACAGTGTTAAAACTTCCTTTCAATGCGGCAGTTAGGAGTCATTATTTTGGTCCATTCTGTGAATGGACATTTGGGAGCTCATTGAGACCAATTGCGAATAAATGAATATCCCACGATAAAAACTAGAAAGAAGCTTTCTGAGAAACTACTTTCTTATGCTTGGACTCATCTCACAGAGTTATAACTTAGTTTTTATTCATCAGTTTGGAAACACTGTTTTGTGATATGTGCATTTGTCTCACAGTGTTAAAGCTTTCTTTTCGATTCAGCACTTAGAAAACACTGTTTTGTGATATGCATTCACCTCACAGAGTTAAACCATTCTTTCAATTCAGTAATTAGGAAACACTCTTTTGGTCCATTCTGCAAATGGACATTCGGGAGCTCTTTAGGACAAAGGCAAAAAGTGAATATCCCACGATAAAAACTAGACAGAA
The DNA here is from genome assembly GCA_030247045.1 of Colobus guereza. Taxonomy (NCBI): domain Eukaryota; kingdom Metazoa; phylum Chordata; class Mammalia; order Primates; family Cercopithecidae; genus Colobus; species Colobus guereza. The sequence continues at coordinate 14,410,795 of CM058079.1, read as the reverse complement.
GCATTCTGAAAAATTTCTTCATGATATGTGCATTTGTCTCACAGTGTTACACCTTTCTTTCAATTCAGCAGTTTGGAAACACTGTTTTGTGATATGCATTCACCTCACAGAGTTAAACTTTTCTTTTCCTTCAGTAGGTTTTATACACTGTTTTGTAAAATCCACAAAGGGATATTTGGGAGCACATTGAGGCCTACTGTGATAAAGAAAATATCTTCAGATAGAAACTAGAAAGAAGCTATCTGTGAAACTGCTTTGTGATGTGGGCATTCATCTCACAGAGTTATAACTTAGTTTTTATTCATCAGTTTGGAAACACTGTTTTGTGATATGCATTCACCTCACAGAGTTAAACCATTCTTTCAATTCAGCAGTTTGGAAACACTGTTTTGTAAAATCCACAAAGGGATATTTGGAAGCAAATTGAGTGCCTATGGTGGATAAGCAAAATTCTTCAGATAAAAACTAGAAAGAAGCTTTCTGAAAAACTGCTTTGTGATGTGTGCATTCATCTCACAGAGTTATAACTTAGTTTTTATTCATCAGTTTGGAAACACTGTTTTCTTAGAATCTGTGAAGGGATATTTGGGAGCCCACTGAAGTCTATGGTGAAAAATGAACCATCTTCAGATAAAAACTAGAAAGAAGCTTTCTGAGAAACTGCTTTGTGATGTGTGCATTCATCTAACAGAGTTACACCTCTCTTTGGATTCAGCAGTTTGGAAACACTGTTTTGTGATATGTGCATTTGTCTCACAGTGTTACACCTTTCTTTCAATTCAGCAGTTTGGAAACACTGTTTTGTGGAGTCTGTGAAGGGATATTTGGGAGCACATTGAGGCCTACTGTGATAAAGAAAATATCTTCAGATAAAAACTAGAAAGAAGCTTTCTGAGAAACTGCTTTGCGATGTGTGCATTAATCTCGCCTCAGTTACATCTTTCATTTCATTCAGCAGTTTGGAAACACTGTTTTGTGATATGTGCATTTGTCTCACAGTGTTAAAACTTCCTTTCAATGCGGCAGTTAGGAATCATTATTTTGGTCCATTCTGTGAATGGACGTTTGGGAGCTCATTGAGGCCAATTGCGAATAAATGAATATCCCACGATAAAAACTAGAAAGAAGCTTTCTGAGAAACTCATTTGTGATGTGTGCATTCATCTCGCAGAGTTAAATCTTTATTTTCATTCAACAGTTTGGAAACATTGTTTTGTACATTCTGTACATTCTGCCAATGGATATTTGGGAGCACATTGAGGCCTACTGTGATAAAGAAAATATCTTCAGATAAAAACTAGAAGGAAGTTACCTAAGACACTGTTTTGTGGAGTCTGTGAAGGGATATATGGGAGCACATTGAGGCCTATGGTGAAAAGGAAATATCCCAGGACAAAAACTAGAAGGAAGTTACCTAAGACACTGTTTTGTGATATGTGCATTCATCTTGCAGAGTTAAACATTTCTTTTCATTCAGCAGTTTGGAAACACTGTTTTGTGGAGTCTGTGAAGGGATATTTGGGAGCACATTGAGGCCTACTGTGATAAAGAAAATATCTTCAGATAAAAACAAGAAAAAGCTTTCTGAGAAACTACTTTCTTATGCTTGGACTCATCTCACAGAGTTAAACCATTCTTTCAATTCAGCAGTTTGGAAACACTGTTTTTGTCCATTCTGTGAATGGACATTTGGGAGCTCATTGAGGCCAATTGCGAATAAGTGAATATCCCACGATAAAAACTAGAAAGAAGCTATCTGTGAAACTGCTTTGTGATGTGTGCATTCATCTTGCAGAGTTAAACATTTGTTTTCATTCAGCAGTTTGGAAACACTGTTTTCTTAGAATCTGTGAAGGGATATTTGGAAGAGCATTGAGGCCTATGGTGAAAAGGAAATATCTTCACATAAATTGTAGAAACAATGTTTCTGAGTAACTGCTGTTGTATATGTGCATTCATCTCACAGAGTTAAACCTTTCCTTGGATTCATTAGTTTGGAAACACTGTTTTTGTCCATTCTGTGAATGGACATTTGGGAGCTCATTGAGGCCAATTGCGAATAAGTGAATATCCCACGATAAAAACTAGAAAGAAGCTTTCTGAGAAACTGCTTTGTGATGTGTCCATTCATGTTGCAGAGTTAAACATTTGTTTTCATTCAGCAGTTTGGAAACACTGTTTTCTTAGAATCTGTGAAGGGATATTTGGGAGCACATTGAGGCCTACTGTGATAAAGAAAATATCTTCAGATAAAAACAAGAAAAAGCTTTCTGAGAAACTGCTTTGTGATGTGTGCATTCATCTAACAGAGTTACACCTCTCTTTGGATTCAGCAGTTTGGAAACACTGTTTTGTGGAGTCTGTGAAGGGATATTTGGAAGAGCATTGAGGCCTATGGTGAAAAGGAAATATCCCAGGACAAAAACTAGAAGGAATTTAACTGACAAACAGACCTGGGATGTGGGCATTCATCTCACAGAGTTAAACTTTTCTTTACATTCAGCAGCTTGGAAACACTGTTTTCTTAGAATCTGTGAAGGGATATTTGGGAGCACATTGAGGCCTACTGTGATAAAGAAAATATCTTCAGATAAAAACAAGAAAAAGCTTTCTGAGAAACTCATTTGTGATGTGTGCATTCATCTAACAGAGTTACACCTCTCTTTGGATTCAGCAGTTTGGAAACACTGTTTTTGTCCATTCTGTGAATGGACATTTGGGAGCTCATTGAGGTCAAAGGCAAAAAGTGAATATCCCAGGATAAATAGAAAGAAGATATCTGACAAACCACATTGTGATGTGTGCATTCATCTTGCAGAGTTAAACATTTGTTTTCATTCAGCAGTTTTGCAGTATCTGTGAAGGTGTATTTGGGAGTGTATTGAAGCCAATGGTGACTAAGGAAATATATTGGATGAAATCTGCAAAGAATATTTCTGAGAAACTGCTTTGTGATGTGTGCATTCATCTAACAGAGTTACACCTCTCTTTGGATTCAGTAGTATGAGAACAATGTTATTGTCCATTCTGTGAATGGACATTTGGGAGCTCATTGAGGCCAATTGCGAATAAGTGAATATCCCACGATAAAAACTAGAAAGAAGCTTTCTGAGAAACTCATTTGTGATGTGTGCATTCATCTTGCAGAGTTAAACATTTGTTTTCATTCAGCAGTTTGGAAACACTGTTTTCTTAGAATCTGTGAAGGGATATTTGGAAGAGCATTGAGGCCTATGGTGAAAAATGAACCATCTTCAGATAAAAACTAGAAAGAAGCTTTCTGAGAAACTGCTTTGTGATGTGTGCATTCATCTCACAGAGTTAAACCTTCCTTTCTATTCAGCAGATGGGAACCCCTGTTTTTGTTCATTCTGCAAATGGACATTTGGGAGCTCATTGAGGCCAATTGCGAATAAGTGAATATCCCACGATAAAAACTAGAAAGAAGCTTTCTGAGAAACTGCTTTGTGATGTGTGCATTCATCTCACAGTGTTACACCTTTCTTTCAATTCAGCAGTTTGGAAACACTGTGTTTGTTGAATCTGTGAAGGGATATTTGGGAGCACATTGAGGCCTACTGTGATAAAGAAAATATCTTCAGATAAAAACTAGAAAGAAGCTTTCTGAGAAACTGCTTTGTGATGCTTCATTCGTCTCCTAGAGTTTAACCTTTCTTTGGATTCAGCAGTTTGGAAACACTGTTTTTGTCCATTCTGCAAATGGACATTTGGGAGCTCATTGAGGCCAATTGCGAATAAGTGAATATCCCACGATAAAAACTAGAAAGAAGCTATCTGTGAAACTGCTTTGTGATGTGTGCATTCATCTCACAGAGTTAAACCATTCTTTCAATTCAGCAGTTTGGAAACACTGTGTTTGTTGAATCTGTGAAGGGATATTTGGGAGCACATTGAGGCCTACTGTGATAAAGAAAATATCTTCAGATAAAAACTAGAAAGAAGCTTTCTTAGAAACTGCTTTGTGATGTGTTCATTCATCTAACAGAGTTACACCTCTCTTTGGATTCAGCAGTTTGGAAACACTGTTTTTGTCCATTCTGTGAATGGACATTTGGGAGCTCATTGAGGCCAATTGCGAATAAGTGAATATCCCACGATAAAAACTAGAAAGAAGCTTTCTGAGAAACTCATTTGTGATGTGTGCATTCATCTCACAGAGTTAAACCTTCCTTTTCATTCAGCAGTTTGGAAACACTGTTTTGTAAAATCCACAAAGGGATATTTGGGAGCACATTGAGGCCTACTGTGATAAAGAAAATATCTTCAGATAAAAAGTAGAAAGAAGCTTTCTGAGAAACTTCTTTGTGATGTGTGCCTTCATCTCACAGAGTTAAACCATTCTTTCAATTCAGCAGTTTGGAAACACGGTTGTTGCCTATTCTGTGAATGGACATTTGGGAGCTCATTGAGGCCAATTGCGAATAAATGAATATCCCACGATAAAAACTAGAAAGAAGCTTTCTGAGAAACTGCTTTGTGATGTGTGCATTCATCTCACAGAGTTAAACCATTCTTTCAATTCAGCAGTTTGGAAACACTGTTTTTGTCCATTCTGTGAATGGACATTTGGGAGCTCATTGAGGCCAATTGCGAATAAGTGAATATCCCACGATAAAAACTAGAAAGAAGCTTTCTGAGAAACTCATTTGTGATGTGTGCATTCATCTCACAGAGTTATACCTTTGTTTTCATTCAACAGTTTGGAAACACTGTGTTTGTTGAATCTGTGAAGGGATATTTGGGAGCACATTGAGGCCTACTGTGATAAAGAAAATATCTTCAGATAAAAAGTAGAAAGAAGCTTTCTGAGAAACTGCTTTGTGATGTGGATTCATCTCACAGAGTTAAACCATTCTTTCAATTCAGCAGTTTGGAAACACTGTTTTGTGATATGTGCATTCGCCTCACAGTGTTAAAACTTCCTTTCAATGCGGCAGTTAGAGTCATTATTTTGGTCCATTCTGTGAATGGACATTTGGGAGCTCATTGAGGCCAATTGCGAATAAGTGAATATCCCACGATAAAAATTACAAAGAAGCTTTCTGAAAAACTGCTTTGTGATGTGTCCATTCATGTTGCAGAGTTAAACATTTGTTTTCATTCAACAGTTTGGAAACACTGTTTTTGTCCATTCTATGAATGGACATTTGGGAGCTCATTGAGGCCAATTGCAAAAACTGAATATCCCAGGATAAACACTAGAAGGAAGCCATCTGAGAAATTGCTTTGAGGTGTGTGCATTTATCTCACAGAGTTATACCTTTGTTTTCATTCAGCAGATTGGTAGCACTGTTTTCTTAGAATCTGTGAAGGGATATTTGGGAGCACATTGAGGCCTACTGTGATAAAGAAAATATCTTCAGATAAAAACTAGAAAGAAGCTTTCTGAGAAACTCATTTGTGATGTGTGGATTCATCTCACAGAGTTAAACCTTCCTTTTCATTCAGCAGTTTGGAAACACTGTTTTTGTACAATCCGTGAAGGGATATTTGGGAGCACATTGAGGCCTACTGTGATAAAGAAAATATCTTCAGATAGAAACTAGAAAGAAGCTTTCTGAAAAGCTGCTTTGTGATGTGTGCATTCATCTTGCAGAGTTAAACATTTGTTTTCATTCAGCAGTTTGGAAACACTGTGTTTGTTGAATCTGTGAAGGGATATTTGGGAGCACATTGAGGCCTATGGTGAAAAGGAAATATCTTCAGATAAAAACTAGAAAGAAGCTTTCTGAGAAACTGCTTTGTGATGTGTGGATTCATCTCACAGTGTTACACCTTTCTTTCAATTCAGCAGTTTGGAAACACTGTTTTTGTCCATTCTGTGAATGGACATTTCGTAGCTCATTGAGGTCAAAGGCAAAAAGTGAATATCCCACGATAAAAACTAGAAAGAAGCTATCTGTGAAACTGCTTTGTGATGTGTGCATTCATCTTGCAGAGTTAAACATTTCTTTTCATTCAGCAGTTTGGAAACATTGTTTTGTACATTCTGTACATTCTGCCAATGGATATTTGGGAGCACATTGAGGCCTACTGTGATAAAGAAAATATCTTCAGATAAAAACTAGAAAGAAGCTTTCTGAGAAACTGCTTTGTGATGTGTGGATTCATCTCAGAGAGTTAAACACTTCTTTCAAATCTGCAGTTGGAAACACTGTTTTGTGATATGTGCATTCGCCTCACAGTGTTAAAGCTTTCTTTTCGATTCAGCACTTAGAAAACACTGTTTTTGTCCATTCTGCAAATGGACATTCGGGAGCTCTTTAGGACAAAGGCAAAAAGTGAATATCCCAGGATAAATAGAAAGAAGATATCTGACAAACCACATTGTGATGTGTGCATTCATCTCACAGAGTTATACCTTTGTTTTCATTCAACAGTTTGGAAACCCTGTTTTCTTAGAATCTGTGAAGTGATATTTTGTAGTGCATTGAGGCCTACTGTGATAAAGAAAATATCTTCAGATAAAAACTAGAAAGAAGCTTTCTGAGAAACTGCTTTGTGATGTGTGCATTCATCTAACAGAGTTACACCTCTCTTTGGATTCAGCAGTTTGGAAACACTGTTTTGTGATATGTGCATTCGCCTCACAGTGTTAAAGCTTTCTTTTCGATTCAGCACTTAGAAAACACTGTTTTTGTCCATTCTGCAAATGGACATTCGGGAGCTCTTTAGGACAAAGGCAAAAAGTGAATATCCCAGGATAAATAGAAAGAAGATATCTGACAAACCACATTGTGATGTGTGCATTCATCTCACAGAATTAAACCTTCCTTTTCATTCAGCAGATTGGTAGCACTGTTTTCTTAGAATCTGTGAAGGGATATTTGGGAGCACATTGAGGCCTACTGTGATAAAGAAAATATCTTCAGATAAAAACTAGAAAGAAGCTTTCTGAGAAACTGCTTTGTGATGTGTGCATTCACCTCACAGAGTTAAACCTTTCTTTTGATTCAGCAGGTTGGAAACACTGCTTTTGTCCATTCTGTGAATGGACATTTCGTAGCTCATTGAGGTCAAAGGCAAAAAGTGAATATCCCACGATAAAAACTAGAAAGAAGCTTTCTGAGAAACTCATTTGTGATGTGTGCATTCATCTTGCAGAGTTAAACCTTCCTTTTCATTCAGCAGTTTGGAAACACTGTTTTGTAGATTCTGTTGAGAGATATTTGGGGTCACATTGAGGTCTATGTTGAAAAAGAAACATCTTCAGATAAAAACTAGAAAGAAGCTTTCTGAGAAACTGCTTTGTGATGTGTGCATTCATCTCACAGAGTTAAACCTTTCCTTGGATTCATTAGTTTGGAAACACTGTTTTTGTCCATTCTGTGAATGGACATTTGGGAGCTCATTGAGGCCAATTGCGAATAAGTGAATATCCCACGATAAAAACTAGAAAGAAGCTTTCTGAGAAACTGCTTTGTGATGTGCATTCATCTCGCAGAGTTAAATCTTTATTTTCATTCAACAGTTTGGAAACACTGTTTTCTTACAATCTGTGAAGAGATATTTGGTGGCGCATTGAGGCCCCTGTGAAAAAGGTAATATCTTCAGATAGAAACTAGAAAGAAGCTTTCTGAGAAACCATTTTGTGATGTGAGGCCAATGGCACAAAAAGCATACACCCAAGGACAAATGCTAGAAGGAATTTACCTGACAAACTGACTTGTGATTTGTGTATTCACCTTAAAAACGTAAACATTACTTTTCATTCAGTAGTTTTGAAAAAGTGTTTTCTTGGATTCTCTGAGGAGATATTTGATAGCGCTTCGAGGCCTACAGTGAAAAAGGAATTATCTTCAGACAAAAACATGCATCTCACAGGGATAAAACTTTCGTTGTATTCAGCACTTTGGAAACAGTGTTTTTGTCCATTCTGTAAATGGACATGTGGGAGGTTTTTGAGGCCAATCGTGAAAAAGCAAATATTCCAGGATTAAAATTAGAAAGAAATTAACTGACAAACTGACCAGTGCTGTGTGCACTCATCTTGCAGAGTTATAGCTGTGTTTTCACTCAGCACTTTGGAAACACTGTTTTCTTAGAATCTGTGAAGCGATACTCGGTAGTGCATTGTTGCCTATGGTGAAAAAGGAAATATCTTCACATAAATTGTAGAAACAATGTTTCTGAGTAACTGCTGTTGTATGTGTGCATTCATCTCACAGAGTTAAACCTTTCCTTGGATTCATTAGTTTGGAAACACTGTTTTTGTCCATTCTGTGAATGGACATTTGGGAGCTCATTGAGGCCAATTGCGAATAAGTGAATATCCCAGGATAAACACTAGAAGGAAGCCATTTGAGAAATAGCTTTGTGGTATGTGCATTCATCTCGCAGAGTTAAATCTTTATTTTCATTCAACAGTTTGGAAACACTGTTTTCTTACAATCTGTGAAGAGATATTTGGTGGCGCATTGAGGCCCCTGTGAAAAAGGTAATATCTTCAGATAGAAACTAGAAAGAAGCTTTCTGAGAAACTGCTTTGTGATGTGCATTCATCTCACAGTGTTACACCTTTCTTTCAATTCAGCAGTTTGGAAACATTGTTTTGTACATTCTGTACATTCTGCCAATGGATATTTGGGAGCACTTTGAGGCCAAAAGTGAAAAAGCAAATATCTCAAGATAAAATCTACAAGAAAGCTATGTGAGAAACCACTTTGTGATGTGTGCATTCATCTTGCAGAGTTAAACATTTGTTTTCATTCAGCAGTTTGGAAACACTGTGTTTGTTGAATCTGTGAAGGGATATTTGGAAGAGCATTGAGGCCTATGGTGAAAAATGAACCATCTTCAGATAAAAACTAGAAAGAAGCTATCTGTGAAACTGCTTTGTGATGTGTGCATTCATCTTGCAGAGTTATAGCTGTGTTTTCACTCAGCACTTTGGAAACAGTGTTTTGTCCATTCTGTGAATGGACATTTGGGAGCTCATTGAGGCCAATTGCGAATAAGTGAATATCCCACGATAAAAACTAGAAAGAAGCTTTCTGAGAAACTGCTTTGTGATGTGTCCATTCATGTTGCAGAGTTAAACCTTTCTTTTCTCTCAGCAGTTTTTCAGCATTGTTTTTGTAGAATCTACAAAGGGATATTTGGGAGCACATTGAGGCCTACTGTGATAAAGAAAATATCTTCAGATAAAAACTAGAAAGAAGCTTTCTGAGAAACTCATTTGTGATGTGTGCATTCATCTCACAGAATTAAACCTTCCTTTCTATTCAGCAGGATGGAAACCCTGCTTTTGTCCATTCTGCAAATGGACATTCGGGAGCTCTTTAGGACAAAGGCAAAAAGTGAATATCCCAGGATAAACACTAGAAGGAAACAATGTAAGACATGGTTTTGTGATGTGTGGATTCATCTCACAGAGTTAAACCTTTCTTTTCTCTCAGCAGTTTTTCAGCATTGTTTTTGTAGAATCTACAAAGGGATATTTGGGAGCACATTGAGGCCTACTGTGATAAAGAAAATATCTTCAGATAAAAACTAGAAAGAAGCTTTCTGAGAAACTGCTTTGTGATGTGTGCATTCATCTCACAGTGTTACACCTTTCTTTCAATTCAGTAATTAGGAAACACTCTTTTGGTCCATTCTGTGAATGGACATTTGGGAGCTCATTAGGACAACGGCAAAAAGGAATATCCCATGATAAAAACTAGAAAGAAGCTTTCTGAGAAACTGCTTTGTGATGCTTCATTCGTCTCCTAGAGTTTAACCTTTCTTTGGATTCAGCAGTTTAGAAACACTGTTCTTGTAGAAACTGTGAAGGGATATTTGGGAGCACATTGAGGCCTACTGTGATAAAGAAAATATCTTCAGATAGAAACTAGAAAGAAGCTTTCTGAGAAACTGCTTTGTGATGTGTGGATTCATCTCACAGTGTTACACCTTTCTTTCAATTCAGCAGTTTGGAAACATTGTTTTGTACATTCTGTACATTCTGCCAATGGATATTTGGGAGCACATTGAGGCCTACTGTGATAAAGAAAATATCTTCAGATAAAAACTAGAAAAAGCTTCGTGAGAAACTATTTTAAGATATGTTCATTAATCTCACAGAGTTAAACCTTCCTTTTCATTCAGCAGTTTGGAAACATTGTTTTGTACATTCTGTACATTCTGCCAATGGATATTTGGGAGCACATTGAGGCCTACTGTGATAAAGAAAATATCTTCAGATAAAAACTAGAAAGAAGCTTTCTGAGAAACTGCTTTGTGATGCTTCATTCGTCTCCTAGAGTTTAACCTTTCTTTGGATTCAGCAGTTTAGAAACACTATTTTTGTAGAAACTGCGAAAGAATATTTGGGAGCACATTGAGGCCTACTGTGATAAAGAAAATATCTTCAGATAGAAACTAGAAAGAAGCTTTCTGAGAAACTGCTTTGTGATGTGTGGATTCATCTCACAGTGTTACACCTTTCTTTCAATTCAGCAGTTTGGAAACATTGTTTTGTACATTCTGTACATTCTGCCAATGGATATTTGGGAGCACATTGAGGCCTACTGTGATAAAGAAAATATCTTCAGATAAAAACTAGAAAGAAGCTTTCTGAGAAACTGCTTTGTGATGTGTGCATTCATCTCACAGTGTTAAAGCTTTCTTTTCGATTCAGCACTTAGAAAACACTGTTTTGTGGAGTCTGTGAAGGGATATTTGGGAATGCACTGCAACCTATGCTGAAAAGGACATATCTTCAGATAAAAACAAGAAAAAGCTTTCTGAGAAACTGCTTTGTGATGTGTGCATTCATCTTGCAGAGTTAAACCTTCCTTTCTATTCAGCAGTTTAGAAACACTATTTTTGTAGAAACTGCGAAAGAATATTTGGGAGCACATTGAGGCCTACTGTGATAAAGAAAATATCTTCAGATAGAAACTAGAAAGAAGCTTTCTGAGAAACTGCTTTGTGATGTGTGCATTCATCTCACAGTGTTACACCTTTCTTTCAATTCAGCAGTTTGGAAACATTGTTTTGTACATTCTGTACATTCTGCCAATGGATATTTGGGAGCACATTGAGGCCTACTGTGATAAAGAAAATATCTTCAGATAAAAACTAGAAAAAGCTTCGTGAGAAACTATTTTAAGATATGTTCATTAATCTCACAGAGTTAAACCTTCCTTTTCATTCAGCAGTTTGGAAACACTGTTTTTGTCCACTGTACAAGCTAACATTAGGGAGCTCCTTGAGGCCATGGGAGAAAAAGTGAGTATCCCAGGTAAAAACTTGAAGGAAGATATCTGAGAAACTGCTTTGTGATGTGTGCATTCATCTCACAGTGTTACACCTTTCTTTCAATTCAGCAGTTTGGAAACACTGTGTTTGTTGAATCTGTGAAGGGATATTTGGGAGCCCACTGAAGTCTATGGTGAAAAATGAACCATCTTCAGATAAAAACTAGAAAGAAGCTTTCTGAGAAACTGCTTTGTGATGTGTGCATTCATCTTGCAGAGTTAAACATTTCTTTTCATTCAGGAGTTTGGAAGCAGTCTTTTGTAGAAGCTGTGAAGGGATATTTGGGAGCACATTGAGGCCTACTGTGATAAAGAAAATATCTTCAGATAAAAACTTAGAAAAAACTTTCTAAGAAACTATTTTGTGATGTGTGCATTCATCTCACAGAGTTAAACCTTTCTTTGATTCAGCAGGTTGGAAACACTGCTTTTGTCCATTCTGCAAATGGACATTCGGGAGCTCTTTAGGACAAAGGCGAAAAAGGGAACATCCCACGATAAAAACTAGAAAGAAGCTTTCTGAGAAACTGCTTTGTGATGTGTGCATTCATCTTGCAGAGTTAAACATTTCTTTTCATTCAGCAGTTTGGAAACACTGTGTTTGTTGAATCTGTGAAGGGATATTTGGGAGCACATTGAGGCCTATGGTGAAAAATGAACCATCTTCAGATAAAAAGTAGAAAGAAGCTTTCTGAAAAACTGCTTTGTGATGTGTGCATTCATCTTGCAGAGTTAAACATTTCTTTTCATTCAGCAGTTTGGAAACACTGTTTTTGTCCACTGTACAAGCTAACATTAGGGAGCTCCTTGAGGCCATGGGAGAAAAAGTGAGTATCCCAGGTAAAAACTTGAAGGAAGATATCTGAGAAACTGCTTTGTGATGTGTGCATTCATCTTGCAGAGTTAAACATTTCTTTTCATTCAGCAGTTTGGAAACACTGTTTTTGTAAAATCCACAAAGGGATATTTGGGAGCACATTGAGGCCTACTGTGATAAAGAAAATATCTTCAGATAAAAACTAGAAAGAAGCTTTCTGAGAAACTGCTTTGCGATGTGTGCATTAATCTCGCCTCAGTTACATCTTTCATTTCATTCAGCAGTTTGGAAACACTGTTTTGTGATATGCATTCACCTCACAGAGTTAAACCTTTCTTTTTATTCAACATATTGAAAACCCTGTTTTGTCCATTCTGTGAATGGACATTTCGTAGCTCATTGAGGTCAAAGGCAAAAAGGAGCATCCCACAATAAAAACTAGAAGGAAGTTACCTAAGACACTGTTTTGTGATATGTGCATTCATCTCACAGAGTTAAACTTTTCTTTTCCTTCAGTAGGTTTTATACACTGTTTTTGTAGATTCTGTTGAGAGATATTTGGGGTCACATTGAGGTCTATGTTGAAAAAGAAACATCTTCAGATAAAAACTAGAAAGAAGCTTTCTGAGAAACTGCTTTGTGATGTGTGCATTCATCTCACAGAGTTAAACCTTCCTTTCTATTCAGCAGTTTAGAAAACACTGTTCTTGTAGAAACTGTGAAGGGATATTTGGGAGCCCACTGAAGTCTATGGTGAAAAGGAAACATCTACAGATAAAAAGAAGAAAAAGTTTTCTGAGAAACTGCTTTGTGATGTGTGCATTCATCTCACAGAGTTAAACCTTTCTTTGATTCAGCAGGTTGGAAACACTCTTTTGGTCCATTCTGTGAATGGACATTTCGTAGCTCATTGAGGTCAAAGGCAAAAAGTGAATATCCCAGGATAAACACTAGAAGGAAGCCATTTGAGAAATAGCTTTGTGGTATGTGCATTCATCTCACAGAGTTAAACCTTTCTTTGATTCAGCAGGTTGGAAACACTGTTTTTGTAGATTCTGTTGAGAGATATTTGGGGTCACATTGAGGTCTATGTTGAAAAAGAAACATCTTCAGATAAAAACTAGAAAGAAGCTTTCTGAGAAACTGCTTTGTGATGTGGGCATTCATCTCACAGAGTTAAACCTTTCCTTGGATTCATTAGTTTGGAAACACTGTTTTCTTAGAATCTGTGAAGGGATATTTGGGAGCACATTGAGGCCTACTGTGATAAAGAAAATATCTTCAGATAAAAACTAGAAAGAAGCTTTCTGAGAAACTGCTTTGTGATGTGTGCATTCATCTTGCAGAGTTAAACATTTCTTTTCATTCAGCAGTTTGGAAACACTGTTTTTGTCCATTCTGTGAATGGACATTTCGTAGCTCATTGAGGTCAAAGGCAAAAAGTGAATATCCCACGATAAAAACTAGAAAGAAGCTTTCTGAGAAACTGCTTTGTGATGTGTGCATTCATCTCACAGAGTTAAACTTTTCTTTACATTCAGCAGCTTGGAAACACTGTGTTTGTTGAATCTGTGAAGGGATATATGGGAGCACATTGAGGCCTATGGTGAAAAATGAACCATCTTCAGATAAAAACTAGAAAGAAGCTTTCTGAGAAACTGCTTTGCGATGTGTGCATTAATCTCGCCTCAGTTACATCTTTCATTTCATTCAGCAGTTTGGAAACATTGTTTTGTACATTCTGTACATTCTGCCAATGGATATTTGGGAGCACATTGAGGCCTACTGTGATAAAGAAAATATCTTCAGATAAAAACCAGAAAGAAGCTATCTGAGAAACTGCTTTGTGATGTGTGCATTCATCTTGCAGAGTTAAACATTTCTTTTCATTCAGCAGTTTGGAAACACTGTTTTTGTAGAATCTGCAAAGGGATATTTGGGAGCACATTGAGGCCTATGGTGAAAAAGGAAACATCTTCAGATAAAAACTAGAAAGAAGCTTTCTGAGAAACTGCTTTGTGATGTGTGCATTCAAATTGCAGAGTTAAACATTTCTTTTGATTCAGCAGTTTGGAAACATTGTTTTGTACATTCTGTACATTCTGCCAATGGATATTTGGGAGCACTTTGAGGCCAAAAGTGAAAAAGCAAATATCTCAAGATAAAATCTACAAGAAAGCTATGTGAGAAACCACTTTGTGATGTGTGGATTCATCTCACAGAGTTAAACTTTTCTTTTCCTTCAGTAGGTTTTATACACTGTTTTTGTAGAATCTACAAAGGGATATTTGGGAGCACATTGAGGCCTACTGTGATAAAGAAAATATCTTCAGATAAAAACTAGAAAGAAGCTTTCTGAGAAACTGCTTTGTGATGTGTGCATTCATCTCACAGAGTTATACCTTTGTTTTCATTCAGCAGTTTGGAAACACTGTTTTGTGATATGCATTCACCTCACAGAGTTAAACCATTCTTTCAATTCAGCAGTTTGGAAACACTGTTTTGTGGAGTCTGTGAAGGGATATTTGGGAGCCCACTGAAGTCTATGGTGAAAAGGAAATATCTTTAGATAAAAATTACAAAGAAGCTTTCTGAGAAACTGCTTTGTGATGTGTGCATTCATCTTGCAGAGTTAAACATTTGTTTTCATTCAACAGTTTGGAAACACTGTGTTTGTTGAATCTGTGAAGGGATATTTGGGAGCACATTGAGGCCTACTGTGATAAAGAAAATATCTTCAGATAAAAACTAGAAAGAAGCTTTCTGAGAAACTGCTTTGTGATGTGTGCATTCATCTCACAGAGTTAAACCTTTCTTTTGATTCAGCAGGTTGGAAACACTCTTTTGGTCCATTCTGTGAATGGACATTTCGTAGCTCATTGAGGTCAAAGGCAAAAAGTGAATATCCCAGGATAAACACTAGAAGGAAGCCATTTGAGAAATAGCTTTGTGGTATGTGCATTCATCTCACAGAGTTATAACTTAGTTTTTATTCATCAGTTTGGAAACACTGTGTTTGTTGAATCTGTGAAGGGATATTTGGAAGAGCATTGAGGCCTATGGTGAAAAATGAACCATCTTCAGATAAAAACAAGAAAAAGCTTTCTGAGAAACTGCTTTGTGATGTGGGCATTCATCTCACAGAGTTAAACCTTTCCTTGGATTCATTAGTTTGGAAACACTGTTTTCTTAGAATCTGTGAAGGGATATTTGGGAGCACATTGAGGCCTACTGTGATAAAGAAAATATCTTCAGATAAAAACTAGAAAGAAGCTTTCTGAGAAACTGCTTTGTGATGTGCATTCATCTCACAGAGTTAAACCATTCTTTCAATTCAGCAGTTTGGAAACACTGTGTTTGTTGAATCTGTGAAGGGATATTTGGGAGCACATTGAGGCCTACTGTGACAAAGGAAATATCTTCAGATAAAAACAAGAAAGAAGCTTTCTGAGAAACTGCTTTGTGATGTGTGCATTCATCTCACAGAGTTAAACCTTTCTTTTGATTCAGCAGGTGGGAAACACTGTTTTTGTACAATCCGTGAAGGGATATTTGGAAGAGCATTGAGGCCTATGGTGAAAAATGAACCATCTTCAGATAAAAAGTAGAAAGAAGCTTTCTGAGAAACTGCTTTGTGATGTGTGGATTCATCTCACAGAGTTATACCTTTGTTTTCATTCAACAGTTTGGAAACACTGTTTTTGTCCATTCTATGAATGGACATTTGGGAGCTCATTGAGGCCAATTGCGAATAAGTGAATATCCCACGATAAAAACTAGAAAGAAGCTATCTGAGACGCTTTGTGATGTGCATTCATGTTGCAGAGTTCAACATTTCTTTTCATTCAGCAGATGGAAACCTTGGTTTTGTAGAATCTGCGAAGGGATATTTTGGAGCACAATGATTCCTATGGTGAAAAAGGAAATATCTTCAGATAAAAAGTAGAAAGAAGCTTTCTGAAAAGCTGCTTTGTGATGTGTGCATTCATCTCACAGTGTTACACCTTTCTTTCAATTCAGCAGTTTGGAAACACTGTTTTGGTCCATTCTGTGAATGGACATTTGGGAGCTCATTGAGGCCAATTGCGAATAAGTGAATATCCCACGATAAAAACTAGAAGGAAGTTACCTAAGACACTGTTTTGTGGAGTCTGTGAAGGGATATTTGGGAGCACATTGAGGCCTACTGTGATAAAGAAAATATCTTCAGATAAAAACTAGAAAGAAGCTTTCTGAAAAACCACTCTGGGATGTTTCTATTCATCTCAGAGAGTTAAACACTTCTTTCAAATCTGCAGTTGGAAACACTGTTTTTGTAAAATCCACAAAGGGATATTTGGGAGCACATTGAGGCCTACTGTGATAAAGAAAATATCTTCAGATATAAACTAGAAAGAAGCTTTCTGAGAAACTGCTTTGCCATGTGTGCATTAATCTCGCCTCAGTTACATCTTTCATTTCATTCAGCAGTTTGGAAACACTGTTTTGTGATATGCATTCACCTCACAGTGTTAAAGCTTTCTTTTCGATTCAGCACTTAGAAAACACTGTTTTTGTCCATTCTGTGAATGGACATTTGGGAGCTCATTGAGGCCAATTGCGAATAAGTGAATATCCCAGGATAAACACTAGAAGGAAACAATGTAAGACATGGTTTTGTGATGTGTGCATTCATCTCACAGAGTTAAACCATTTTGTGATGTGTGCATTCATGTCACAGAGTTAAACCATTCTTTCAATTCAGCAGTTTGGAAACACTGTTTTTGTAGAATCTACAAAGGGATATTTGGGAGCACATTGAGGCCTACTGTGATAAAGAAAATATCTTCAGATAAAAACTAGAAAGAAGCTTTCTGAGAAACTGCTTTGTGATGTGTGCATTCATCTCACAGAGTTAAACCATTTTGTGATGTGTGCATTCATGTCACAGAGTTAAACCATTTTGTGATGTGTGCATTCATCTAACAGAGTTACACCTCTCTTTGGATTCAGTAGTATGAGAACAATGTTATTGTCCATTCTGTGAATGGACATTTGGGAGCTCATTGAGGCCAATTGCGAATAAGTGAATATCCCACGATAAACACTACAAGGAAGCCATATGAGAAATCACTTTATAATGTGTGCATTCATCTCACAGAGTTATACCTTTGTTTTCATTCAGCAGTTTGGAAACACTGTGTTTGTTGAATCTGTGAAGGGATATTTGGAAGCAAATTGAGTGCCTATGGTGGATAAGCAAAATTCTTCAGATAAAAACTAGAAAGAAGCTTTCTGAGAAACTCATTTGTGATGTGTGCATTCATCTCACAGTGTTACACCTTTCTTTCAATTCAGCAGTTTGGAAACACTGTTTTGTCCATTCTATGAATGGACATTTGGGAGCTCATTGAGGCCAATTGCGAATAAGTGAATATCCCACGATAAAAACTAGAAAGAAGCTTTCTGAGAAACCCCTTTGTGATGTGTGGATTCATCTCACAGAGTTAAACCTTTCTTTTGATTCAGCAGGTTGGAAACACTGTTTTTGTAGATTCTGTTGAGAGATATTTGGGGTCACATTGAGGTCTATGTTGAAAAAGAAACATCTTCAGATAAAAAGTAGAAAGAAGCTTTCTGAGAAACTGCTTTGTGATGTGTGCATTCATCTCACAGAGTTAAACCTTTCTTTTCTCTCAGCAGTTTTTCAGCATTGTTTTTGTAGAATCTACAAAGGGATATTTGGGAGCACATTGAGGCCTACTGTGATAAAGAAAATATCTTCAGATAGAAACTAGAAAGAAGCTTTCTGAGAAACTGCTTTGTGATGTGTGCATTCATGTCACAGAGTTAAACCATTTTGTGATGTGTGCATTCATCTTGCAGAGTTAAACCTTTCCTTGGATTCATTAGTTTGGAAACACTGTTTTTGTCCATTCTGTGAATGGACATTTGGGAGCTCATTGAGGCCAATTGCGAATAAGTGAATATCCCACGATAAAAACTAGAAAGAAGCTATCTGTGAAACTGCTTTGTGATGTGTGCATTCATCTCGCAGAGTTAAATCTTTATTTTCATTCAACAGTTTGGAAACACTGTGTTTGTTGAATCTGTGAAGGGATATTTGGGAGCACATTGAGGCCTACTGTGATAAAGAAAATATCTTCAGATAAAAACTAGAAAGAAGCTTTCTGAGAAACTGCTTTGTGATGTGTAGATTCATGTCACAGAGTTAAACCTTTATTTGGATTCAGCAGGTTGGAAACACTGTGTTTGTTGAATCTGTGAAGGGATATTTGGGAGCACATTGAGGCCTACTGTGATAAAGAAAATATCTTCAGATAAAAACTAGAAAGAAGCTATCTGTGAAACTGCTTTGTGATGTGTGGATTCATCTCACAGAGTTAAACCATTTTGTGATGTGTGCATTCATCTAACAGAGTTACACCTCTCTTTGGATTCAGCAGTTTAGAAACACTGTTCTTGTAGAAACTGTGAAGGGATATTTGGGAGCACATTGAGGCCTACTGTGATAAAGAAAATATCTTCAGATAAAAACTAGAAAGAAGCTATCTGTGAAACTGCTTTGTGATGTGTGCATTCATGTCACAGAGTTAAACCTTTCTTTTGATTCAGCAGGTTGGAAACACTGCTTTTGTCCATTCTGTGAATGGACATTTGGGAGCTCATTAGGACAACGGCAAAAAGGGAATATCCCATGATAAAAACTAGAAAGAAGCTTTCTGAGAAACTCATTTGTGATGTGTGGATTCATCTCACAGAGTTAAACCATTCTTTCAATTCAGCAGTTTGGAAACACGGTTGTTGCCTATTCTGTGAATGGACATTTGGGAGTTGATTGAGGCCAATTGCGAATAAGTGAATATCCCAGGATAAAAATAAGAGGAAGATGTTTGAGAAACCCCTTTGTGATGTGTGCATTCATGTCACAGAGTTAAACCATTTTGTGATGTGTGCATTCATGTCACAGAGTTAAACCATTTTGTGATGTGTGCATTCATGTCACAGAGTTAAACCATTTTGTGATGTGTGCATTCATGTCACAGAGTTAAACCTTCCTTTTCATTCAGCAGTTTGGAAACATTGTTTTGTACATTCTGTACATTCTGCCAATGGATATTTGGGAGCACATTGAGGCCTACTGTGATAAAGAAAATATCTTCAGATAAAAACTAGAAAGAAGCTATCTGTGAAACTGCTTTGTGATGTGTGGATTCATCTCACAGAGTTAAACCTTTCTTTTGATTCAGCAGGTTGGAAACACTGTGTTTGTTGAATCTGTGAAGGGATATTTGGGAGCACATTGAGGCCTACTGTGATAAAGAAAATATCTTCAGATAGAAACTAGAAAGAAGCTATCTGTGAAACTGCTTTGTGATGTGTGGATTCATCTCACAGAGTTAAACCTTTCTTTTGATTCAGCAGGTTGGAAACACTGTGTTTGTTGAATCTGTGAAGGGATATTTGGGAGCACATTGAGGCCTACTGTGATAAAGAAAATATCTTCAGATAAAAACTAGAAAGAAGCTTTCTGAGAAACTGCTTTGTGATGTGTGCATTCATCTCACAGATTTAAACTTTTCTTTACATTCAGCAGCTTGGAAACACTGTGTTTGTTGAATCTGTGAAGGGATATTTGGGAGCACATTGAGGCCTACTGTGATAAAGAAAATATCTTCAGATAAAAACTAGAAAGAAGCTATCTGTGAAACTGCTTTGTGATGTGTGCATTCATCTTGCAGAGTTAAACATTTGTTTTCATTCAACAGTTTGGAAACATTGTTTTGTACATTCTGTACATTCTGCCAATGGATATTTGGGAGCACATTGAGGCCTACTGTGATAAAGAAAATATCTTCAGATAAAAACTAGAAAGAAGCTTTCTGAGAAACTGCTTTGTGATGTGTGCATTCATCTTGCAGAGTTAAACATTTCTTTTCATTCAGGAGTTTGGAAGCAGTCTTTTGTAGAAGCTGTGAAGGGATATTTGGGAGCACATTGAGGCCTACTGTGATAAAGAAAATATCTTCAGATAAAAACTAGAAAGAAGCTTTCTGAGAAACTGCTTTGTGATGTGTGCATTCATCTTGCAGAGTTATAGCTGTGTTTTCACTCAGCACTTTGGAAACAGTGTTTTGTCCATTCTGTGAATGGACATTTGGGAGCTCATTGAGACCAATTGCGAATAAGTGAATATCCCAGGATAAAAATAAGAGGAAGATGTTTGAGAAACCCCTTTGTGATGTGTGCATTCATCTTGCAGAGTTAAACATTTCTTTTCATTCAGCAGTTTGGAAACACTGTGTTTGTTGAATCTGTGAAGGGATATTTGGGAGCACATTGAGGCCTATGGTGAAAAATGAACCATCTTCAGATAAAAAGTAGAAAGAAGCTTTCTGAGAAACTGCTTTGTGATGTGTGCATTCATCTCACAGAGTTAAACCATTTTGTGATGTGTGCATTCATCTCACAGAGTTAAACCTTCCTTTTCATTCAGCAGTTTGGAAACACTGTGTTTGTTGAATCTGTGAAGGGATATTTGGAAGAGCATTGAGGCCTATGGTGAAAAATGAACCATCTTCAGATAAAAAGTAGAAAGAAGCTTTCTGAGAAACTGCTTTGTGATGTGTGCATTCATCTTGCAGAGTTAAACATTTCTTTTCATTCAGCAGTTTGGAAACACTGTTTTGTGGAGTCTGTGAAGGGATATTTGGAAGAGCATTGAGGCCTATGGTGAAAAATGAACCATCTTCAGATAAAAACTAGAAAGAAGCTTTCTGAGAAACTGCTTTGTGATGTGTGCATTCATCTTGCAGAGTTAAACATTTCTTTTCATTCAGGAGTTTGGAAGCAGTCTTTTGTAGAAGCTGTGAAGGGATATATGGGAGCACATTGAGGCCTATTGTGAAAAAGAGACTAACATGAGATTAAAACTAAAAGAAGGCTTCTGAAAAAGTGACTTATGATGTGTGCATTCATCTCACAGAATTAAACCTTTCTTTTGATTCAGCAGGTTGGAAACACTGTTTTTGTCCATTCTGTGAATGGACGTTTGGGAGCTCATTAGGACAACGGCAAAAAGGAATATCCCATGATAAAAACTAGATGGAAGCTATCAAAGACACTCTTTTGTGATGTGTGCATTCATCTCACAGAGTTATACCTTTGTTTTCATTCAGCAGTTTGGAAACATTGTTTTTGTAGAATCTACAAAGGGATATTTGGAAGAGCATTGAGGCCTATGGTGAAACAGCAAACTTCTACATATAAAAACTAGACAGAAGAATTCTGAGAAACTTCTTTGTGGTATGTGCATTCATCTCACAGAGTTAAACCTTCCTTTTCATTCAGCAGTTTGGAAACATTGTTTTGTACATTCTGTACATTCTGCCAATGGATATTTGGGAGCACATTGAGGCCTACTGTGATAAAGAAAATATCTTCAGATAAAAACTAGAAAGAAGCTTTCTGAGAAACTGCTTTGTGATGTGTGGATTCATCTCACAGAATTAAACCTTCCTTTTCATTCAGCAGTTTGGAAACACTGTGTTTGTTGAATCTGTGAAGGGATATTTGGGAGCCCACTGAAGTCTATGGTGAAAAATGAACCATCTTCAGATAAAAACAAGAAAAAGCTTTCTGAGAAACTGCTTTGTGATGCTTCATTCGTCTCCTAGAGTTTAACCTTTCTTTGGATTCAGCAGTTTAGAAACACTATTTTTGTAGAAACTGCGAAAGAATATTTGGGAGCACTTTGAGGCTTATGGTGAAAAGGAAATATCTTCACATAAATTGTAGAAACAATGTTTCTGAGTAACTGCTGTTGTATATGTGCATTCATCTCACAGAGTTAAACCTTTCTTTTTATTCAACATATTGAAAACCCTGTTTTTGTTCATTCTGCAAATGGACATTCGGGAGCTCTTTAGGACAAAGGCAAAAAGTGAATATCCCACGATAAAAACTAGAAAGAAGCTTTCTGAGAAACTCATTTGTGATGTGTGGATTCATCTCACAGAGTTAAACCTTCCTTTTCATTCAGCAGTTTGGAAACACTGTGTTTGTTGAATCTGTGAAGGGATATTTGGGAGCACATTGAGGCCTATGGTGAAAAATGAACCATCTTCAGATAAAAACAAGAAAGATGCTTTCTGAGAAACTGCTTTGTGATGTGTGGATTCATCTCACAGAGTTAAACCTTCCTTTTCATTCAGCAGTTTGGAAACACTGTTTTTGTCCACTGTACAAGCTAACATTAGGGAGCTCCTTGAGGCCATGGGAGAAAAAGTGAGTATCCCAGGTAAAAACTTGAAGGAAGATATCTGAGAAACTGCTTTGCGATGTGTGCATTAATCTCGCCTCAGTTACATCTTTCATTTCATTCAGCAGTTTGGAAACACTGTTTTGTGGAGTCTGTGAAGGGATATTTGGGAATGCACTGCAACCTATGCTGAAAAAGGACATATCTTCAGATAAAAACTAGACAGAAGAATTCTGAGAAACTTCTTTGTGGTATGTGCATTCATCTTGCAGAGTTAAACCTTTCTTTTTATTCAACATATTGAAAACCCTGTTTTTGTCCATTCTGTGAATGGACATTTCGTAGCTCATTGAGGTCAAAGGCAAAAAGTGAATATCCCAGGATAAACACTAGAAGGAAGCCATCTGAGAAATTGCTTTGAGGTGTGTGCATTTATCTCACAGAGTTAAACTTTTCTTTACATTCAGCAGCTTGGAAACACTGTTTTTGTCCATTCTGTGAATGGACATTTCGTAGCTCATTGAGGTCAAAGGCAAAAAGTGAATATCCCACGATAAAAACTAGAAAGAAGCTTTCTGAAAAACTGCTTTGTGATGTGGGCATTCATCTCATAGCACTAAAAATTTCCTTCTATTCAGCAGATGGGAACCCTGTTTTTGTCCATTCTGCAAATGGACATTCGGGAGCTCTTTAGGACAAAGGCGAAAAAGGAACATCCCACGATAAAAACTAGAAGGAAGTTACCTAAGACACTGTTTTGTGATATGCATTCACCTCACAGTGTTAAAACTTCCTTTCAATGCGGCAGTTAGGAATCATTATTTTGGTCCATTCTGTGAATGGACATTTGGGAGCTCATTGAGGCCAATTGCGAATAAATGAATATCCCACGATAAAAACTTGAAGGAAGATATCTGAGAAACTGCTTTGCGATGTGTGCATTAATCTCGCCTCAGTTACATCTTTCATTTCATTCAGCAGTTTGGAAACACTGTTTTTGTGGAGTCTGTGAAGGGATATTTGGGAATGCACTGCAACCTATGCTGAAAAAGGACATATCTTCAGATAAAAAGTAGAAAGAAGCTTTCTGAAAAGCTGCTTTGTGATGTGGGCATTCATCTCATAGCACTAAAAATTTCTTTCTATTCAGCAGATGGGATCCCCTGTTTTTGTCCTTTCTGCAAATGGACATTCGGGAGCTCTTTAGGACAAAGGCAAAAAAGGAACATCCCACGATAAAAACTAGAAGGAAGTTACCTAAGACACTGTTTTGTGATATGTGCATTCGCCTCACAGTGTTAAAACTTCCTTTCAATGCGGCAGTTAGGAGTCATTATTTTGGTCCATTCTGTGAATGGACATTTGGGAGCTCATTGAGACCAATTGCGAATAAGTGAATATCCCACGATAAAAACTAGAAAGAAGCTTTCTGAAAAACTGCTTTGTGATGTGGGCACTCATCTCATAGCACTAAAAATTTCCTTCTATTCAGCAGATGGGAACCCCTGTTTTTGTCCATTCTGCAAATGGACATTCGGGAGCTCTTTAGGACAAAGGCGAAAAAGGGAACATCCCACGATAAAAACTAGAAGGAAGTTACCTAAGACACTGTTTTGTGATATGCGCATTCACCTCACAGTGTTAAAACTTCCTTTCAATGCGGCAGTTAGGAATCATTATTTTGGTCCATTCTGTGAATGGACATTTGGGAGCTCATTGAGGCCAATTGCGAATAAATGAATATCCCACGATAAACACTACAAGGAAGCCATATGAGAAATCACTTTATAATGTGTGCATTCATCTCGCAGAGTTAAATCTTTATTTTCATTCAACAGGTCTGTAACGGTGTGTTTGTAAAATCTGCAGAGGGATGTTTTGCAGTGCAATGTGGTCTATGGTGAAAAAGGAAAATTTTCAGATAAAAACTAGAAAGAAGCTTTAAGAAAAACTACTTTTTGATGTTTACACTCATCTCATAGAATTAAACCTTTCTTTTTATTCAACATATTGAAAACCCTGTTTTTGTTCATTCTGCAAATGGATGGTTGAGAGCTCTTTAGGTCAAAGGCGAAAGAGCGAATATCCCAGGATAAACACTAGAAGGAAACAATGTAAGACATGGTTTTGTGATGTGTGCATTCAACTCGCAGAGCTAAACTTTTCTTTTCCTTCAGTAGGTTTTATACACTGTTTTTGTAAAATCCACAAAGGGATATTTGGAAGCAAATTGAGTGCCTATGGTGGATAAGCAAAATTCTTCAGATAAAAACTAGACAGAAGCATTCTGAAAAATTTCTTCATGATATGTGCATTTGTCTCACAGTGTTAAAGCTTTCTTTTCGATTCAGCACTTAGAAAACACTGTTTTGATCCGTTGTGAAAATGGACATTTAGGAGTTCATTGATTCCAATGGAGAAGAGTGACTATCCCAGGATAAACCCTAGAAGGAAGCCATCTGAGAAATTGCTTTGAGGTGTGTGCATTTATCTCACAGAGTTATACCTTTGTTTTCATTCAACAGTTTGGAAACACTGTTTTTGTAGATTCTGTTGAGAGATATTTGGGGTCACATTGAGGTCTATGTTGAAAAAAGAAACATCTTCAGATAAAAACAAGAAAGATGCTTTCTGAGAAACTGATATAGGATGTGTGTGCTCACCTCCAAGACTTAAATTGCCCTTTCTATTCAGCAGTTTAGAAACACTGTTCTTGTAGAAACTGTGAAGGGATATTTCTGAGTGCATTGAGGCCTGCAGTGATTAAAAATAAAATCTTCAGATAGAGACTAGAAAGAAGCTTTCTGAAAAACCACTCTGGGATGTTTCTATTCATCTCAGAGAGTTAAACACTTCTTTCAAATCTGCAGTTGGAAACACTGCTTTTGTCCACTGTACAAGCTAACATTAGGGAGCTCCTTGAGGCCATGGGAGAAAAAGTGAGTATCCCAGGTAAAAACTTGAAGGAAGATATCTGAGAAACTGCTTTGCGATGTGTGCATTAATCTCGCCTCAGTTACATCTTTCATTTCATTCAGCAGTTTGGAAACACTGTTTTTGTGGAGTCTGTGAAGGGATATTTGGGAATGCACTGCAACCTATGCTGAAAAAGGACATATCTTCAGATAAAAAGTAGAAAGAAGCTTTCTGAAAAGCTGCTTTGTGATGTGGGCACTCATCTCATAGAATTAAACCTTTCTTTTTATTCAACATATTGAAAACCCTGTTTTTGTCCTTTCTGCAAATGGACATTCGGGAGCTCTTTAGGACAAAGGCAAAAAAGGGAGCATCCCACAATAAAAACTAGAAGGAAGTTACCTAAGACACTGTTTTGTGATATGTGCATTCGCCTCACAGTGTTAAAACTTCCTTTCAATGCGGCAGTTAGGAGTCATTATTTTGGTCCATTCTGTGAATGGACATTTGGGAGCTCATTGAGACCAATTGCGAATAAGTGAATATCCCACGATAAAAACTAGAAAGAAGCTTTCTGAAAAACTGCTTTGTGATGTGGGCACTCATCTCATAGCACTAAAAATTTCCTTCTATTCAGCAGATGGGAACCCCTGTTTTTGTCCATTCTGCAAATGGACATTCGGGAGCTCTTTAGGACAAAGGCGAAAAAGGGAACATCCCACGATAAAAACTAGAAGGAAGTTACCTAAGACACTGTTTTGTGATATGCGCATTCACCTCACAGTGTTAAAACTTCCTTTCAATGCGGCAGTTAGGAATCATTATTTTGGTCCATTCTGTGAATGGACATTTGGGAGCTCATTGAGGCCAATTGCGAATAAATGAATATCCCACGATAAAAACTAGAAAGAAGCTTTCTGAGAAACTGCTTTGCGATGTGTGCATTAATCTCGCCTCAGTTACATCTTTCATTTCATTCAGCAGTTTGGAAACACTGTTTTTGTGGAGTCTGTGAAGGGATATTTGGGAATGCACTGCAACCTATGCTGAAAAAGGACATATCTTCAGATAAAAAGTAGAAAGAAGCTTTCTGAAAAGCTGCTTTGTGATGTGGGCATTCATCTCATAGCACTAAAAATTTCTTTCTATTCAGCAGATGGGATCCCCTGTTTTTGTCCTTTCTGCAAATGGACATTCGGGAGCTCTTTAGGACAAAGGCAAAAAAGGGAGCATCCCACAATAAAAACTAGAAGGAAGTTACCTAAGACACTGTTTTGTGATATGTGCATTCGCCTCACAGTGTTAAAACTTCCTTTCAATGCGGCAGTTAGGAGTCATTATTTTGGTCCATTCTGTGAATGGACATTTGGGAGCTCATTGAGACCAATTGCGAATAAGTGAATATCCCACGATAAAAACTAGAAAGAAGCTTTCTGAAAAACTGCTTTGTGATGTGGGCACTCATCTCATAGAATTAAACCTTCCTTTTCATTCAGCAGTTTGGAAACATTGTTTTGTACATTCTGTACATTCTGCCAATGGATATTTGGGAGCACATTGAGGCCTACTGTGATAAAGAAAATATCTTCAGATAAAAACTAGAAAGAAGCTTTCTGAGAAACTGCTTTGTGATGTGGATTCATCTCACAGTGTTAAAACTTCCTTTCAATGCGGCAGTTAGGAGTCATTATTTTGGTCCATTCTGTGAATGGACATTTGGGAGCTCATTGAGGCCAATTGCGAATAAATGAATATCCCACGATAAAAACTAGAAAGAAGCTATCTGTGAAACTGCTTTGTGATGTGTGCATTCATCTCGCAGAGTTAAATCTTTATTTTCATTCAACAGGTCTGTAACGGTGTGTTTGTAAAATCTGCAGAGGGATGTTTTGCAGTGCAATGTGGTCTATGGTGAAAAGGAAAATTTTCAGATAAAAACTAGAAAGAAGCTATCTGTGAAACTGCTTTGTGATGTGTGGATTCATCTCACAGAGTTATACCTTTGTTTTCATTCAACAGTTTGGAAACATTGTTTTGTACATTCTGTACATTCTGCCAATGGATATTTGGGAGCACTTTGAGGCCAAAAGTGAAGTAGCCAATATCCCAGGATAAACACTAGAAGGAAACAATGTAAGACATGGTTTTGTGATGTGTGCATTCAACTCGCAGAGCTAAACTTTTCTTTTCCTTCAGTAGGTTTTATACACTGTTTTTGTAAAATCCACAAAGGGATATTTGGAAGCAAATTGAGTGCCTATGGTGGATAAGCAAAATTCTTCAGATAAAAACTAGACAGAAGCATTCTGAAAAATTTCTTCATGATATGTGCATTTGTCTCACAGTGTTAAAGCTTTCTTTTCGATTCAGCACTTAGAAAACACTGTTTTGATCCGTTGTGAAAATGGACATTTAGGAGTTCATTGATTCCAATGGAGAAGAGTGACTATCCCAGGATAAACCCTAGAAGGAAGCCATCTGAGAAATTGCTTTGAGGTGTGTGCATTTATCTCACAGAGTTATACCTTTGTTTTCATTCAACAGTTTGGAAACACTGTTTTTGTAGATTCTGTTGAGAGATATTTGGGGTCACATTGAGGTCTATGTTGAAAAAGAAACATCTTCAGATAAAAACTAGAAAGAAGCTTTCTGAGAAACTCATTTGTGATGTGTGCATTCATCTCACAGAGTTAAACCTTCCTTTTCATTCAGCAGTTTAGAAACACTGTTCTTGTAGAAACTGTGAAGGGATATTTGGGAGCACTTTGAGGCCAAAAGTGAAAAAGCAAATATCTCAAGATAAAATCTACAAGAAAGCTATGTGAGAAACCACTTTGTGATGTGTGCATTCATCTTGCAGAGTTAAACATTTGTTTTCATTCAGCAGTTTGGAAACACTGTTTTTGTCCATTCTGCCAGTGGATTTGTGGGAGCTCTTTGAGGCCAAAAGTGAAAAAGCAAATATCTCAAGATAAAATCTACAAGAAAGCTATGTGAGAAACCACTTTGTGATGTGTGAATTCATCTCGCCAAGTTACACGTTTCTTTTCATTTAGCTCTTTGGGGCACTGTTTTTGTACAATCCGTGAAGGGATATTTTGGAGCACTCTTCGGTGCTCCTTGAGGAGAATGGTGAAAAACAAATATCACAGGATAAAAACAGAATCAAATTATCTGACAAACCTACTTGTTATTTCTACATTCATCTCACTGAGTTAAACATTTCTTTTCATTCAATAATTTGGAAACAATGTTATCTTGGATTCTCCAGGGAGGTATTTGGTAGCACTTTGAGGCTTATGGTGAAAAGGAAATATCTTTAGATAAAAATTACAAAGAAGCTTTCTGAGAAACCATTTTGTGATGTGAGGCCAATGGCACAAAAGCATACACCCAAGGACAAATGCTAGAAGGAATTTACCTGACAAACTGACTTGTGATTTGTGTATTCACCTTAAAACGTAAACATTACTTTTCATTCAGTAGTTTTGAAAAAGTGTTTTCTTGGATTCTCTGAGGAGATATTTGATAGCGCTTGAGGCCTACAGTGAAAAAGGAATTATCTTCAGACAAAACATGCATCTCACAGGGATAAAACTTTCGTTGTATTCAGCACTTTGGAAACAGTGTTTTGTCCATTCTGCCAGTGGATTTGTGGGAGCTCTTTGAGGCCAAAAGTGAAAAAGCAAATATTCCAGGATTAAAATTAGAAAGAAATTAACTGACAAACTGACCAGTGCTGTGTGCACTCATCTTGCAGAGTTATAGCTGTGTTTTCACTCAGCACTTTGGAAACACTGTTTTCTTAGAATCTGTGAAGCGATACTCGGTAGTGCATTGTTGCCTATGGTGAAAAGGAAATATCTTCACATAAATTGTAGAAACAATGTTTCTGAGTAACTGCTGTTGTATATGTGCATTCATCTTACAGAGTTAAACCTTTCCTTGGATTCATTAGTTTGGAAACACGGTTGTTGCCTATTCTGTGAATGGACATTTGGGAGTTGATTGAGGCCAATTGCAAAAACTGAATATCCCAGGATAAAAATAAGAGGAAGATGTTTGAGAAACCCCTTTGTGATGTGTCCATTCATGTTGCAGAGTTAAACCTTCCTTTTCATTCAGCAGATTGGTAGCACTGTTTTCTTAGAAACTCTGAAGAGATATTCAGTGGCTTATTAAGGCTTAAGATGAAAACGGAAATACATTCAGATAAAAACTAGAAAAAGCTTCGTGAGAAACTATTTTAAGATATGTTCATTAATCTCACAGAGTTAAACCTTTCTTTTGATTCAGCAGGTTGGAAACACTGTTTTTGTACAATCCGTGAAGGGATATTTGGAAGAGCATTGAGGCCTATGGTGAAAAGGAAATATCCCAGGACAAAAACTAGAAGGAATTTAACTGACAAACTGACTTGTGATTTGTGTATTCACCTTAAAACGTAAACATTACTTTTCATTCAGTAGTTTTGAAAAAGTGTTTTCTTGGATTCTCTGAGGAGATATTTGATAGCGCTTCGAGGCCTACAGTGAAAAAGGAATTATCTTCAGACAAAACATGCATCTCACAGGGATAAAACTTTCGTTGTATTCAGCACTTTGGAAACACTGTTTTCTTAGAATCTGTGAAGCGATACTCGGTAGTGCATTGTTGCCTATGGTGAAAAGGAAATATCTTTAGATAAAAATTACAAAGAAGCTTTCTGAGAAACCATTTTGTGGATTCAACAGTGTGGTTACACTGTCTTTGTTTATTTTGTGAATGGACATTTCGTAGCTCATTGAGGTCAAAGGCAAAAAGTGAATATCCCAGGATAAATAGAAAGAAGATATCTGACAAACCACATTGTGATGTGTGCATTCATCTTGCAGAGTTAAACATTTGTTTTCATTCAGCAGTTTTGCAGTATCTGTGAAGGTGTATTTGGGAGTGTATTGAAGCCAATGGTGACTAAGGAAATATATTGGATGAAATCTGCAAAGAATATTTCTGAGAAACTGCTTTGTGATGTGTGCATTCATCTTACAGAGTTAAACCTTTCCTTGGATTCATTAGTTTGGAAACACTGTTTTTGTACAATCCGTGAAGGGATATTTGGGAGCACATTGAGGCCTATGGTGAAAAGGAAATATCCCAGGACAAAAACTAGAAGGAAATTACCTGACAAACCGACCTGTGAAGTGTGTATTCCTCTCACAGAATTCAACCTTCCTATTCATTCACCAGTTTGAACACACTGTTTTCTTACGATCTGCCAAGAGGTATTTTGCAGTGCATTGAATCCTCCTGTGAATAAAGAAATGTCTTCAGATCAATAGTACAAAGAAGGTTTTGAGAAACTGCTTTGTGATGTGGGCATTCATCTCACCGAGTTACACTGTTCTTTTCATTCAGGAGTTTGGAAGCAGTCTTTTGTAGAAGCTGTGAAGGGATATATGGGAGCACATTGAGGCCTATTGTGAAAAAGAGACTAACATGAGATTAAAACTAAAAGAAGGCTTCTGAAAAAGTGACTTATGATGTGTGCATTCATCTCACAGAATTAAACCTTTCTTTTGATTCAGCAGGTTGGAAACACTGTTTTGTGATATGTGCATTTGTCTCACAGTGTTACACCTTTCTTTCAATTCAGTAATTAGGAAACACTCTTTTGGTCCATTCTGCAAATGGACATTCGGGAGCTCTTTAGGACAAAGGCAAAAAGTGAATATCCCACGATAAAAACTAGATGGAAGCTATCAAAGACACTCTTTTGTGATGTGTGCATTCATCTCACAGAGTTAAACCTTCCTTTTCATTCAGCAGTTTGGAAACACTGTTTTTGTAAAATCCACAAAGGGATATTTGGAAGAGCATTGAGGCCTATGGTGAAACAGCAAACTTCTACATATAAAAACTAGACAGAAGAATTCTGAGAAACTTCTTTGTGGTATGTGCATTCATCTCACAGTGTTACACCTTTCTTTCAATTCAGTAATTAGGAAACACTCTTTTGGTCCATTCTGTGAATGGACATTTGGGAGCTCATTGAGGCCAATTGCGAATAAGTGAATATCCCACGATAAAAACTAGAAAGAAGCTTTCTGAGAAACTCATTTGTGATGTGTGCATTCATCTTACAGAGTTAAACCATTTTGTGATGTGTGGATTCATCTCAGAGAGTTAAACACTTCTTTCAAATCTGCAGTTGGAAACACTGTTTTCTTAGAATCTGTGAAGGGATATTTGGGAGCACATTGAGGCCTACTGTGATAAAGAAAATATCTTCAGATAGAGACTAGAAAGAAGCTTTCTGAAAAACTGCTTTGTGATGTGGATTCATCTCACAGAATTAAACCTTCCTTTTCATTCAGCAGTTTGGAAACATTGTTTTGTACATTCTGTACATTCTGCCAATGGATATTTGGGAGCACTTTGAGGCCAAAAGTGAAAAAGCAAATATTCCAGGATTAAAATTAGAAAGAAATTAACTGACAAACTGACCAGTGCTGTGTGCACTCATCTTGCAGAGTTATAGCTGTGTTTTCACTCAGCACTTTGGAAACACTGTTTTCTTAGAATCTGTGAAGCGATACTCGGTAGTGCATTGTTGCCTATGGTGAAAAAGGAAATATCTTCACATAAATTGTAGAAACAATGTTTCTGAGTAACTGCTGTTGTATATGTGCATTCATCTTACAGAGTTAAACCTTTCCTTGGATTCATTAGTTTGGAAACACGGTTGTTGCCTATTCTGTGAATGGACATTTGGGAGTTGATTGAGGCCAATTGCAAAAAACTGAATATCCCAGGATAAAAATAAGAGGAAGATGTTTGAGAAACCCCTTTGTGATGTGTCCATTCATGTTGCAGAGTTAAACCTTCCTTTTCATTCAGCAGATTGGTAGCACTGTTTTCTTAGAAACTCTGAAGAGATATTCAGTGGCTTATTAAGGCTTAAGATGAAAACGGAAATACATTCAGATAAAAACTAGAAAAAAGCTTCGTGAGAAACTATTTTAAGATATGTTCATTAATCTCACAGAGTTAAAATTTTCTTTGGATATAGCAGTTAGGAAACGCTATTTTTGTCCATTCTATGAATGGACATTTGGGAGATCGTTGAGTCCAATGGTGAAAAAACAAATATCCCAGGACAAAAACTAGAAGGAATTTAACTGACAAACAGACCTGGGATGTGGGCATTCCTCTGTCAGAGTTAAACTTTTCTTTACATTCAGCAGCTTGGAAACACTGTTTTCTTACAATCTGTGAAGAGATATTTGGTGGCGCATTGAGGCCCCTGTGAAAAAGGTAATATCTTCAGATAAAAACTTAGAAAAAAACTTTCTAAGAAACTATTTTGTGATGTGTGCATTCATGTCACAGAGTTAAACCATTTTGTGGATTCAACAGTGTGGTTACACTGTCTTTGTTTATTTTGTGAATGGACATTTCGTAGCTCATTGAGGTCAAAGGCAAAAAAGTGAATATCCCAGGATAAATAGAAAGAAGATATCTGACAAACCACATTGTGATGTGTGCATTCATCTTGCAGAGTTAAACATTTGTTTTCATTCAGCAGTTTTTGCAGTATCTGTGAAGGTGTATTTGGGAGTGTATTGAAGCCAATGGTGACTAAGGAAATATATTGGATGAAATCTGCAAAGAATATTTCTGAGAAACTGCTTTGTGATGTGTGCATTCATCTAACAGAGTTACACCTCTCTTTGGATTCAGTAGTATGAGAACAATGTTATTGTCCATTCTGTTAAAAGACATTTGGGATCTCATTGTGGCCAATGACACAAAAAGGAAATATCCCAGGACAAAAACTAGAAGGAAATTACCTGACAAACCGACCTGTGAAGTGTGTATTCCTCTCACAGAATTCAACCTTCCTATTCATTCACCAGTTTGAACACACTGTTTTCTTACGATCTGCCAAGAGGTATTTTGCAGTGCATTGAATCCTCCTGTGAATAAAGAAATGTCTTCAGATCAATAGTACAAAGAAGGTTTTTGAGAAACTGCTTTGTGATGTGGGCATTCATCTCACCGAGTTACACTGTTCTTTTCATTCAGGAGTTTGGAAGCAGTCTTTTTGTAGAAGCTGTGAAGGGATATATGGGAGCACATTGAGGCCTATTGTGAAAAAGAGACTAACATGAGATTAAAACTAAAAAGAAGGCTTCTGAAAAAGTGACTTATGATGTGTGCATTCATCTCACAGAATTAAACCTTCCTTTCTATTCAGCAGGATGGAAACCCTGCTTTTGTCCATTCTGCAAATGGACATTCGGGAGCTCTTTAGGACAAAGGCAAAAAGTGAATATCCCACGATAAAAACTAGATGGAAGCTATCAAAGACACTCTTTTGTGATGTGTGCATTCATCTTGCAGAGTTAAACATTTCTTTTCATTCAGCAGTTTGGAAACACTGTTTTGTAGAATCTACAAAGGGATATTTGGAAGAGCATTGAGGCCTATGGTGAAACAGCAAACTTCTACATATAAAAACTAGACAGAAGAATTCTGAGAAACTTCTTTGTGGTATGTGCATTCATCTCACAGTGTTACACCTTTCTTTCAATTCAGTAATTAGGAAACACTCTTTTGGTCCATTCTGCAAATGGACATTTGGGAGCTCATTGAGGCCAATTGCGAATAAGTGAATATCCCACGATAAAAACTAGAAAGAAGCTATCTGTGAAACTGCTTTGTGATGTGTGCATTCATGTCACAGAGTTAAACCTTTCTTTTGATTCAGCAGGTTGGAAACACTGTGTTTGTTGAATCTGTGAAGGGATATTTGGGAGCCCACTGAAGTCTATGGTGAAAAATGAACCATCTTCAGATAAAAACAAGAAAAAAGCTTTCTGAGAAACTGCTTTGTGATGCTTCATTCGTCTCCTAGAGTTTAACCTTTCTTTGGATTCAGCAGTTTAGAAACACTGTTCTTGTAGAAACTGTGAAGGGATATTTGGGAGCACATTGAGGCCTACTGTGATAAAGAAAATATCTTCAGATAGAAACTAGAAAGAAGCTTTCTGAGAAACTCATTTGTGATGTGTGCATTCACCTCACAGAGTTAAACCATTCTTTCAATTCAGCAGTTTGGAAACATTGTTTTGTACATTCTGTACATTCTGCCAATGGATATTTGGGAGCACTTTGAGGCCAAAAGTGAAGTAGCCAATATCCCAGGATAAAAATAAGAGGAAGATGTTTGAGAAACCCCTTTGTGATGTGTGGATTCATCTCACAGAGTTAAACCTTCCTTTTCATTCAGCAGTTTGGAAACACTGTTTTGTAGATTCTGTTGAGAGATATTTGGGGTCACATTGAGGTCTATGTTGAAAAAGAAACATCTTCAGATAAAAACAAGAAAAAGCTTTCTGAGAAACTACTTTCTTATGCTTGGACTCATCTCACAGAGTTATACCTTTGTTTTCATTCAACAGTTTGGAAACACTGTTTTGTGATATGTGCATTTGTCTCACAGTGTTACACCTTTCTTTCAATTCAGTAATTAGGAAACACTCTTTTGGAGAATCTGTGAAGGGATATTTGGGAGCACTTTGAGGCCAAAAGTGAAGTAGCCAATATCCCAGGATAAAAATAAGAGGAAGATGTTTGAGAAACCCCTTTGTGATGTGTCCATTCATGTTGCAGAGTTAAACCTTCCTTTTCATTCAGCAGTTTGGAAACACTGTTTTCTTACAATCTGTGAAGAGATATTTGGTGGCGCATTGAGGCCCCTGTGAAAAAGGTAATATCTTCAGATAAAAACTAGAAGGAATTTACCTGACAAACTGACTTGTGATTTGTGTATTCACCTTAAAACGTAAACATTACTTTTCATTCAGTAGTTTTGAAAAAGTGTTTTCTTGGATTCTCTGAGGAGATATTTGATAGCGCTTGAGGCCTACAGTGAAAAAGGAATTATCTTCAGACAAAACATGCATCTCACAGGGATAAAACTTTCGTTGTATTCAGCACTTTGGAAACAGTGTTTTGTCCATTCTATGAATGGACATTTGGGAGCTCATTGAGGCCAATTGCGAATAAATGAATATCCCACGATAAAAACTAGAAAGAAGCTTTCTGAGAAACTCATTTGTGATGTGTGCATTCATCTTGCAGAGTTAAACATTTCTTTTCATTCAGCAGTTTGGAAACACTGTTTTCTTACAATCTGTGAAGAGATATTTGGTGGCGCATTGAGGCCCCTGTGAAAAAGGTAATATCTTCAGATAAAAACTTAGAAAAAACTTTCTAAGAAACTATTTTGTGATGTGTGCATTCATCTCACAGAGTTAAACCATTTTGTGGATTCAACAGTGTGGTTACACTGTCTTTGTTTATTTTGTGAATGGACATTTCGTAGCTCATTGAGGTCAAAGGCAAAAAGTGAATATCCCAGGATAAATAGAAAGAAGATATCTGACAAACCACATTGTGATGTGTGCATTCATCTTACAGAGTTAAACCATTTTGTGATGTGTGCATTCATCTTGCAGAGTTAAACATTTGTTTTCATTCAGCAGTTTTGCAGTATCTGTGAAGGTGTATTTGGGAGTGTATTGAAGCCAATGGTGACTAAGGAAATATATTGGATGAAATCTGCAAAGAATATTTCTGAGAAACTGCTTTGTGATGTGTGCATTCATCTTACAGAGTTAAACCATTTTGTGATGTGTGCATTCATCTAACAGAGTTACACCTCTCTTTGGATTCAGTAGTATGAGAACAATGTTATTGTCCATTCTGTTAAAAGACATTTGGGATCTCATTGTGGCCAATGACACAAAAGGAAATATCCCAGGACAAAAACTAGAAGGAATTTAACTGACAAACAGACCTGGGATGTGGGCATTCATCTCACAGAATTAAACCTTTCTTTTGATTCAGCAGTTGGAAACACTGTTTTCTTACGATCTGCCAAGAGGTATTTTGCAGTGCATTGAATCCTCCTGTGAATAAAGAAATGTCTTCAGATCAATAGTACAAAGAAGGTTTTGAGAAACTGCTTTGTGATGCTTCATTCGTCTCCTAGAGTTTAACCTTTCTTTGGATTCAGTAGTATGAGAACAATGTTATTGTCCATTCTGTGAATGGACATTTGGGAGCTCATTAGGACAACGGCAAAAAGGAATATCCCATGATAAAAACTAGAAAGAAGCTTTCTGAGAAACTCATTTGTGATGTGTGCATTCATCTCACAGAGTTAAACATTTCTTTTCATTCAGCAGTTTGGAAACACTGTTTTGTGATATGTGCATTTGTCTCACAGTGTTACACCTTTCTTTCAATTCAGCAGTTTGGAAACACTGTGTTTGTTGAATCTGTGAAGGGATATATGGGAGCACATTGAGGCCTACTGTGATAAAGAAAATATCTTCAGATAGAAACTAGAAAGAAGCTTTCTGAGAAACTGCTTTGTGATGCTTCATTCGTCTCCTAGAGTTTAACCTTTCTTTGGATTCAGCAGTTTGGAAACACTGTTTTGTGATATGTGCATTTGTCTCACAGTGTTACACCTTTCTTTCAATTCAGCAGTTTGGAAACACTGTTTTGTGGAGTCTGTGAAGGGATATTTGGAAGCAAATTGAGTGCCTATGGTGGATAAGCAAAATTCTTCAGATAAAAACTAGATGGAAGCTATCAAAGACACTCTTTTGTGATGTGTGCATTCATCTCACAGAGTTAAACCTTTCTTTTGATTCAGCAGGTTGGAAACACTGCTTTTGTGGTATCTGCACAGGGATATTTGTGATCACATTGTGGCATGTGGTGAAAAGGAAACATCTACAGATAAAAAGAAGAAAAAGTTTTCTGAGAAACTGCTTTGTGATGCTTCATTCGTCTCCTAGAGTTTAACCTTTCTTTGGATTCAGCAGTTTGGAAACACTGTTTTTGTCCATTCTGTGAATGGACATTTGGGAGCTCATTGAGGCCAATTGCGAATAAGTGAATATCCCACGATAAAAACTAGAAAGAAGCTTTCTGAGAAACTGCTTTGTGATATGTGCATTCATCTTGAAGAGTTAAACTTTTCTTTTGCTTCATCTGTTTGGAAACACAGTTTTTGTCCACTGTACAAGCTAACATTAGGGAGCTCCTTGAGGCCATGGGAGAAAAAGTGAGTATCCCAGGTAAAAACTTGAAGGAAGATATCTGAGAAACTGCTCTGTGATGTGTCCATTCACGTTGCAGAGTTAAACATTTCTTTTCATTGAGTATTTTGATAGCACTGTTTTCTTAGATTCTGCGAAGAGATATTTGGTAGCACATTGAGGCCTATGGTGAAAAGGAAACATCTACAGATAAAAAGAAGAAAAAGTTTTCTGAGAAACTGCTTTGTGATGTGTGGATTCATCTCAGAGTTAAACCTTTCTTTTGATTCAGCAGTTGGAAACACTGTGTTTGTTGAATCTGTGAAGGGATATATGGGAGCACATTGAGGCCTACTGTGATAAAGAAAATATCTTCAGATAGAAACTAGAAAGAAGCTTTCTGAGAAACTGCTTTGTGATGCTTCATTCGTCTCCTAGAGTTTAACCTTTCTTTGGATTCAGCAGTTTGGAAACATTGTTTTGTACATTCTGTACATTCTGCCAATGGATATTTGGGAGCACTTTGAGGCCAAAAGTGAAAAAGCAAATATCTCAAGATAAAATCTACAAGAAAGCTATGTGAGAAACCACTTTGTGATGTGTGCATTCATCTCACAGAGTTAAACATTTCTTTTCATTCAGCAGTTTGGAAACACTGTGTTTGTTGAATCTGTGAAGGGATATTTGGAAGAGCATTGAGGCCTATGGTGAAAAATGAACCATCTTCAGATAAAAACTAGAAAGAAGCTTTCTGAGAAACTGCTTTGTGATGTGTGCATTCATCTAACAGAGTTACACCTCTCTTTGGATTCAGCAGTTTGGAAACACTGTTTTTGTCCATTCTGTGAATGGACATTTGGGAGCTCATTGAGGCCAATTGCGAATAAGTGAATATCCCAGGATAAACACTAGAAGGAAGCCATCTGAGAAATTGCTTTGAGGTGTGTGCATTTATCTCACAGAGTTAAACATTTGTTTTCATTCAACAGTTTGGAAACATTGTTTTTGTAGAATCTACAAAGGGATATTTGGGAGCACATTGAGGCCTACTGTGATAAAGAAAATATCTTCAGATAGAAACTAGAAAGAAGCTTTCTGAGAAACTGCTTTGTGATGTGTGATTCATCTCACAGAGTTAAACCTTTCTTTTGATTCAGCAGTTGGAAACACTGTGTTTGTTGAATCTGTGAAGGGATATTTGGGAATGCACTGCAACCTATGCTGAAAAAGGACATATCTTCAGATAAAAACTAGAAAGAAGCTATCTGTGAAACTGCTTTGTGATGTGTCCATTCATGTTGCAGAGTTAAACATTTCTTTTCATTCAGCAGTTTGGAAACACTGTTTTGTGATATGTGCATTTGTCTCACAGTGTTACACCTTTCTTTCAATTCAGTAATTAGGAAACACTCTTTTGGTCCATTCTGTGAATGGACGTTTGGGAGCTCATTGAGGCCAATTGCAAAAACTGAATATCCCAGATAAAAACTAGAAAGAAGCTTTCTGAGAAACTGCTTTGTGATGTGGATTCATCTCACAGAGTTAAACCTTTCTTTTGATTCAGCAGTTGGAAACACTGTTTTGTGGAGTCTGTGAAGGGATATTTGGGAGCACATTGAGGCCTACTGTGATAAAGAAAATATCTTCAGATAAAAACTAGAAAGAAGCTTTCTGAGAAACTGCTTTGTGATGTGTGCATTCATCTCACAGAGTTAAACATTTCTTTTCATTCAGCAGTTTGGAAACACTGTGTTTGTTGAATCTGTGAAGGGATATTTGGGAATGCACTGCAACCTATGCTGAAAAAGGACATATCTTCAGATAAAAACTAGAAAGAAGCTTTCTGAGAAACTCATTTGTGATGTGTGGATTCATCTCAGAGTTAAACCTTTCTTTTGATTCAGCAGTTGGAAACACTGTTTTTGTCCACTGTACAAGCTAACATTAGGGAGCTCCTTGAGGCCATGGGAGAAAAAGTGAGTATCCCAGGTAAAAACTTGAAGGAAGATATCTGAGAAACTGCTTTGTGATGTGTGCATTCATCTCACAGAATTAAACCTTTCTTTTGATTCAGCAGTTGGAAACACTGTTTTGTGGAGTCTGTGAAGGGATATTTGGGAATGCACTGCAACCTATGCTGAAAAAGGACATATCTTCAGATAAAAACTAGAAGGAAGTTACCTAAGACACTGTTTTGTGGAGTCTGTGAAGGGATATTTGGGAGCCCATTGAGGCCTATGGTGAAAAAGGAAATATCTTCAGATAAAAACTAGAAAGAAGCTTTCTGAGAAACTGCTTTGTGATGTGTGGATTCATCTCAGAGTTAAACTTTCTTTTGATTCAGCAGTTTGAAACACTGTTTTTGTCCATTCTGTGAATGGACATTTGGGAGCTCATTGAGGCCAATGGTGAAAACTGAATATCCCAGATAAAAACTAGAAAGAAGCTTTCTGAGAAACTGCTTTGTGATGTGTGCATTCATCTCACAGAGTTAAACTTTCTTTTGATTCAGCAGTTGGAAACACTGTTTTGTAGAATCTGTGAAGGACATTTGGGAGCCCATTGAGGCCTATGGTGAAAAAGGAAATATCTTCAGATAAAAACTAGAAAGAAGCTTTCTGAGAAACTGCTTTGTGATGTGTGCATTCATCTCACAGAGTTAAACTTTCTAGAAGATAGAATATGCCCAACTAAAACTAAAAAGAAGCTATCTGTGAAACTGCTTTGTGATGTGTGGATTCATCTCAGAGTTAAACCTTTCTTTTGATTCAACAGGTTGGAAACACTGTTTTGGAGAATCTGAAGGACATTTGGGAGCCATTGAGGCCTATGGTGAAAAAGGAAATATCTTCAGATAAAAACTAGAAAGAAGCTTTCTGAGAAACTGCTTTGTGATGTGCATTCATCTCACAGAGTTAAACTTTCTTTTGATTCAGCAGGTTGAAACACTCTTTTGGAGAATCTGTGAAGGACATTTGGAGCCATTGAGGCCTATGGGAAAACTGAATATCCCAGATAAAAACTAGAAGAAGCTATCTGTGAAACTGTTTTGTGATGTGTGCATTCATCTCACAGAGTTAAACTTTTCTTTTGATTCAGCAGTTTGAAACACTGTTTTGTAGAATCTGCAAAGGACATTTGGAGCCATTGAGGCCTATGGTGAAAAAGGAAATATCTTCAGATAAAAACTAGAAAGAAGCTATCTGAGAAACTGCTTTGTGATGTGTGGATTCATCTCACAGAATTAAACCTTTCTTTTCATTCAGCAGTTTGAAACACTGTTTTGTAGAATCTGCAAAGGGACATTTGGGAGCCCATTGAGGCCTATGGTGAAAAAGGAAATATCTTCAGATAAAAACTAGAAAGAAGCTTTCTGAGAAACTGCTTTGTGATGTGTGATTCATCTCAGAGTTAAACCTTTCTTTTGATTCAGCAGTTTGGAAACACTGTTTTGTAGAATCTGCAAAGGGACATTTGGGAGCCATTGAGGCCTATGGTGAAAAAGGAAATATCCCCAGATAAAAACTAGAAAGAAGCTATCTGTGAAACTGTTTTGTGATGTGTGGATTCATCTCACAGAGTTAAACTTTCTTTTGATTCAGCAGGTTGGAAACACTTTTGTAGAATCTGCAAAGGGACATTTGGGAGCCATTGAGGCCTATGGGAAAAACAGAATATCCCAGATAAAAACTAGAAAGAAGCTTTCTGAGAAACTGCTTTGTGATGTGTGCATTCATCTCACAGAGTTAAACCTTTCTTTTCATTCAGCAGTTTGGAAACACTGTTTTGTAGAATCTGCAAAGGGACATTTGGAGCCATTGAGGCCTATGGGAAAAACAGAATATCCCAGATAAAAACTAGAAGAAGCTATCTGTGAAACTGCTTTGTGATGTGCATTCATCTCACAGAGTTAAACTTTCTTTTGATTCAGCAGTTGGAAACACTCTTTTGAGAATCTGTGAAGGACATTTGGGAGCCATTGAGGCCTATGGGAAAAACAGAATATCCCCAGATAAAAACTAGAAAGAATCTATCTGTGAAACTGCTTTGTGATGTGGATTCATCTCACAGAGTTAAACTTTCTTTTGATTCAGCAGTTGGAAACACTCTTTTGGAGAATCTGCAAAGGGACATTTGGGAGCCCTTTGAGGCCTATGGGAAAAACAGAATATCCCCAGATAAAAAGTAGAAAGAAGCTATCTGTGAAACTGCTTTGTGATATGTGGATTCATCTCACAGAGTTAAACCTTTCTTTTGATTCACTAGGTTGGAAACACTGTTTTGTAGAATCTGCAAAGGACATTTGGGAGCCCATTGAGGCCTATGGGAAAAACAGAATATCCCAGATAAAAACTAGAAAGAAACTATCTGTGAAACTGTTTTGTGATGTGTGGATTCATCTCACAGAGTTAAACCTTTCTTTTCATTCAGCAGTTTGGAAACACTGTTTTGTAGAATCTGTGAAGGACATTTGGGAGCCCATTGAGGCCTATGGGAAAAACAGAATATCCCCAGATAAAAACTAGAAGAAGCTATCTGAAACTGCTTTGATGTGGATTCATCTCACAGAGTTAAACCTTTCTTTTGATTCAGCAGTTTGGAAACACTGTTTTGTAGAATCTGTGAAGGACATTTGGGAGCCCTTTGAGGCCTATGGGAAAAACAGAATATCCCCAGATAAAAACTAGAAAGAAACTATCTGTGAAACTGCTTTGTGATGTGTGCATTCATCTCACAGAGTTAAACCTTTCTTTTCATTCAGCAGTTTGGAAACACTGTTTTGTAGAATCTGTGAAGGACATTTGGGAGCCCCTTGAGGCCTATGAGAAAAACAGAATATCCCCAGATAAAAACTAGAAAGAAGCTATCTGTGAAACTGCTTTGTGATATGTGGATTCATCTCACAGAGTTAAACCTTTCTTTTGATTCACTAGGTTGGAAACACTCTTTTGGAGAATCTGAAGGACATTTGGGAGCCATTGAGGCCTATGGGAAAAACAGAATATCCCAGATAAAAACTAGAAAGAAGCTATCTGAAACTGCTTTGTGATGTGATTCATCTCACAGAGTTAAACCTTTCTTTTCATTCAGCAGGTTGAAACACTCTTTTGGAGAATCTGAAGGGACATTTGAGCCATTGAGGCCTATGGGAAAAACAGAATATCCCAGATAAAAACTAGAAAAGCTATCTGTGAAACTGCTTTGTGATGTGGATTCATCTCA
The DNA here is from genome assembly GCA_030247045.1 of Colobus guereza. Taxonomy (NCBI): domain Eukaryota; kingdom Metazoa; phylum Chordata; class Mammalia; order Primates; family Cercopithecidae; genus Colobus; species Colobus guereza. The sequence goes on along the minus strand of CM058079.1, from coordinate 14,368,213 downwards.
GAGTTAAACTTTCTTTTGATTCAGCAGGTTGGAAACACTCTTTTGTAGAATCTGCAAAGGGACATTTGGGAGCCCTTTGAGGCCTATGGGAAAACTGAATATCCAGATAAAAACTAGAAAGAAGCTATCTGTGAAACTGCTTTGTGATGTGTGCATTCATCTCACAGAGTTAAACTTTCTTTTGATTCAGCAGTTGGAAACACTGTTTTTGTGATGTGTGGATTCATCTCAGAGTTAAACCTTTTTTGATTCAGCAGTTGGAAACACTTTTTGGAGAATCTGAAGGACATTTGGGAGCCATTGAGGCCTATGGGAAAAACAGAATATCCCAGATAAAAACTAGAAAGAAGCAACCTGTGAAACTGCTTTGTGATGTGTGATTCATCTCACAGAGTTAAACTTTCTTTTGATTCAGCAGGTTGAAACACTCTTTTGGAGAATCTGTGAAGGACATTTGGGAGCCCTTTGAGGCCTATGGGAAAAACAGAATATCCCAGATAAAAACTAGAAGGAAGCTATCTGTGAAACTGCATTATGATGTTTGATTTCATCTCACTGATTTTGATTTAAACCTTTCTTTTGATTCACTAGGTTGGAAACACGTGTTTTCTAGAATCTAGAAGGGACATTTCAGAGCCCATTGAGGCCTATGGGAAAAACAGAATATCCCCAGATAAAAACTAGAAAGAAGCAACCTGTGAAACTGCTTTGTGATGTGTGGATTCATCTCACAGAGTTAAACCTTTCTTTTGATTCAGCAGGTTGGAAACACTCTTTTGGAGAAAATGTGAAGGGACATCTGGGAGCCCATTGAGGCCTATGGGAAAACTGAATATCCCCAGATAAAAACTAGAAAGAAGCTATCTGTGAAACTGCTTTGTGATATGTGGATTCATCTCACAGAGTTAAACCTTTCTTTTAATTCACTAGGTTGGAAACACTCTTTTGGAGAATCTGTGAAGGGACATTTGGGAGCCCATTGAGGCCTATGGGAAAACTGAATATCCCCAGATAAAAACTAGAAGGAAGCTATCTGTGAAACTGCTTTGTGATGTGTGCATTCATCTCACAGAGTTAAACCTTTCTTTTGATTCAGCAGGTTGGAAACACTCTTTTGGAGAATCTGTGAAGGGACATTTGGGAGCCCATTGAGGCCTATGGGAAAACTGAATATCCCCAGATAAAAACTAGAAAGAAGCTATCTGTGAAACTGTTTTGTGATGTGTGCATTCATCTCACAGAGTTAAACTTTCTTTTGATTCAGCAGGTTGAAACACTCTTTTGGAGAATCTGAAGGGACATTTGAGCCATTGAGGCCTATGGGAAAACTGAATATCCAGATAAAAGCTAAAAAGAAGCTATGTGTGAAACTGCTTTGTGATGTGTGGATTCATCTCACAGAGTTAAACTTTCTTTTGATTCAGCAGGTTGGAAACACTCTTTTGTAGAATCTGAAGGACATTTGGGAGCCCTTTGAGGCCTATGGGAAAACTGAATATCCCCAGATAAAAACTAGAAGAAGCTATCTGTGAAACTGCTTTGTGATGTGTGCATTCATCTCACAGAGTTAAACCTTTCTTTTGATTCAGCAGGTTGAAACACTCTTTTGTAGAATCTGAAGGACATTTGGAGCCATTGAGGCCTATGGGAAAACTGAATATCCCCAGATAAAAACTAGACAAAAAAGCGATCTGTGAAACTGTATTGTGATGTGTAGATTCATCTCACAGAGTTAAACTTTCTTTTGATTCAGCAGGTTGGAAACACTCTTTTGGAGAATCTGAAGGACATTTGAGCCATTGAGGCCTATGGGAAAACTGAATATCCCCAGATAAAAACTACAAAGAAGATATCTGTGAAATTGCTTTGTGATGTGTGGATTCATCTCACAGAGTTAAACCTTTCTTTTGATTCACCAGGTTGGAAATACTTCTTTTGTAGAATCTGTGAAGGGACATTTGAGCCATTGAGGCCTATGGGAAAACTGAATATCCCCAGATAAAAACTAGAAGAAGCTATCTGTGAAACTGCTTTGTGATGTGTGGATTCATCTCACAGAGTTAAACTTTCTTTTGATTCAGCAGGTTGAAACACTCTTTTGTAGAATCTGCAAAGGACATTTGGGAGCCATTGAGGCCTATGGGAAAACTGAATATCCAGATAAAAACTAGAAAGAAGTTATCTGTGAAACTGCTTTGTGATGTGATTCATCTCACAGTTAAACCTTTCTTTTGATTCAGCAGTTGGAAACACTTTTGTAGAATCTGAAGGACATTTGAGCCATTGAGGCCTATGGGAAAACTGAATATCCCCAGATAAAAACTAGAAAGAAGCTATCTGTGAAATTGTTTTGTGATGTGTGGATTCATCTCACAGAGTTAAACCTATCTTTTGATTCACCAGGTTGGAAATACTTCTTTTGTAGAATCTGAGAAGGGACATTTGGGAGCCCATTGAGGCCTATGGGAAAACTGAATATCCCCAGATAAAAACTAGAAAGAAGCTATCTGTGAAACTGTTTTGTGATGTGTGGATTCATCTCACAGAGTTAAACCTTTGTTTTGATTCAGCAGGTTGGAAACACTCTTTTGTAGAATCTGTGAAGGGACATTTGGGAGCCCATTGAGGCCTATGGGAAAAACTGAATATCCCCAGATAAAAACTAGAAAGAATCTATCTGTGAAACTGCTTTGTGATGTGTGGATTCACCTCACAGAGTTAAACCTTTCTTTTGATTCAGCAGTTGGAAACACTTTTTGGAGAATCTGCAAAGGACATTTGGGAGCCATTGAGGCCTATGGGAAAAACTGAATATCCCCAGATAAAAACTAGAAAGAAGTTATCTGTGAAACTGCTTTTGATGTGTGGATTCACCTCACAGAGTTAAACTTTCTTTTGATTCAGCAGGTTGGAAACACTCTTTTGGAGAATCTGCAAAGGACATTTGGGAGCCCATTGAGGCCTATGGGAAAAACTGAATATCCCCAGATAAAAACTAGAAAGAAGTTATCTGTGAAACTGCTTTGTGATGTGTGGATTCATCTAACAGAGTTAAACCTTTTTTTCATTCAGCAGGTTGGAAACACTCTTTTGTAGAATCTGTGAAGGGACATTTGGGAGCCCATTGAGGCATATAGGGAAAAACCGATTATCCCCAGATAAAAACTAGAAAGAAACTATCTGTGAAACTGCTTTGTGATGTGGATTCATCTCACAGAGTTAAACTTTCTTTTGATTCAGCAGTTGGAAACACTCTTTTTAGAATCTGTGAAGGACATTTGGAGCCATTGAGGCCTATGGGAAAAACTGAATATCCCCAGATAAAAACTAGAAAGAAGTTATCTGTGAAACTGCTTTGTGATGTGTGGATTCATCTCACAGAGTTAAACCTTTCTTTTGATTCAGCAGGTTGGAAACACTCTTTTGGAGAATCTGAAGGACATTTGGGAACCCATTGAGGCCTATGGGAAAAACTGAATATCCCCAGATAAAAACTAGAAAGAAGCTATCTGTGAAACTGCTTTGTGATGTGTGATTCATCTCACAGAGTTAAACTTTCTTTTGATTCAGCAGGTTGGAAACACTCTTTTGTAGAATCTGTGAAGGACATTTGGGAGTCCATTGAGGCCTATGGGAAAAACTGAATATCCCCAGATAAAAACTAGAAAGAAGTTATCTGTGAAACTGCTTTGTGATGTGATTCATCTCACAGAGTTAAACCTTTCTTTTGATTCAGCAGGTTGGAAACACTCTTTTGGAGAATCTGTGAAGGACATTTGGGAGCCCATTGAGGCCTATGGGAAAAACTGAATATCCCCAGATAAAAACTAGAAAGAAGCTATCTGTGAAACTGCTTTTGATGTGTGGATTCATCTCACAGAGTTAAACCTTTCTTTTGATTCAGCAGGTTGGAAACACTTTTTTGTAGAATCTGCAAAGGACATTTGGAGCCATTGAGGCCTATGGGAAAACTGAATATCCCCAGATAAAAACTAGAAAGAAGTTATCTGTGAAACTGCTTTTGATGTGTGGATTCATCTCACAGAGTTAAACATTTCTTTTGATTCAGCAGTTGGAAACACTTTTGGAGAATCTGTGAAGGACATTTGGGAGCCATTGAGGCCTATGGGAAAACTGAATATCCCCAGATAAAAACTAGAAAGAAGCTATCTGTGAAACTGCTTTGTGATATGTGGATTCATCTCACAGAGTTAAACATTTCTTTTGATTCAGCAGGTTGGAAACACTCTTTTTGGAGAATCAGCGAAGGACATTTGGGAACCCATTGAGGCCTATGGGAAAAACTGAATATCCCCAGATAAAAACTGGAAAGAAGCAATCTGTGAATCTGCTTTGTGATTTTTGGATTCACCTCACTGAGTTAAACCTTTATTTTGATTCAGCAGGTTGGAAACACTCCTTGGAGAATCTGCAAAGAGACATTTTGTAGCCCATTGACATTTATGGGGAAAAAACTGAATATCCCCAGATAAAAACTAGAAAGAAGCTATCTGTGAAACTGCTTTGTGATGTGTGGATTCATCTCACAGAGTTAAACTTTCTTTTGATTCAGCAGGTTGGAAACACTCTTTTTGGAGAATCTGCAAAGGACATTTGGGAGCCCATTGAGGCCTATGGGAAAACTGAATATCCCAGATAAAAACTAGAAAGAAGCTATCTGTGAAACTGCTTTGTGATGTGTGGATTCATCTCACAGAGTTAAACTTTCTTTTGATTCAGCAGGTTGGAAACACTCTTTTGTAGAATCTGCAAAGGACATTTGGGAACCCATTGAGGCCTATGGGAAAACTGAATATCCCAGATAAAAACTAGAAAGAACCTATCTGTGGAACTGATTTGTGATGTGTGGATTCATCAGAGTTAAACGTTTCTTTTGTTTCAGCAGTTTGGAAACACTCTTTTGTAGAATCTGTGAAGGACATTTGAGCCCATTGAGGCCTATGGGAAAAACTGAATATCCCAGATAAAAACTAGAAAGAAACTATCTGTGAAACTGCTTTGTGATGTGTGGATTCATCTCAGAGTTAAACCTTTCTTTTGATTCAGGTTGGAAACACTTTTGGAGAATCTGTGAAGGACATTTGGAGCCATTGAGGCCTATGGGAAAACTGAATATCCCAGATAAAAACTAGAAGAAGCTATCTGTGAAACTGTTTTGTGATGTGTGGATTCATCTCACAGAGTTAAACCTTTCTTTTGATTCAACAGGTTGGAAACACTCTTTTGTAGAATCTGTGAAGGACATTTGGGAGCCCATTGAGGCCTATGGGAAAACTGAATATCCCAGATAAAAACTAGAAAGAATCTATCTGTGAAACTGCTTTGTGATGTGTGGATTCATCACAGAGTTAAACTTTCTTTTGATTCAGCAGGTTGGAAACACTCTTTTGGAGAATCTGAAGGACATTTGGGAGCCATTGAGGCCTATGGGAAAAACAAATATCCCAGATAAAAACTAGAAAGAAACTATCTGTGAAACTGCTTTGTGATGTGATTCATCTCACAGAGTTAAACTTTCTTTTGATTCAGCAGGTTGGAAACACTTTTGGAGAATCTGAAGGACATTTGGAGCCATTGAGGCCTATGGGAAAACTGAATATCCAGATAAAAACTAGAAAGAATCTATCTGTGAAACTGCTTTGTGATGTGATTCATCTCAGAGTTAAACCTTTTTTGATTCAGCAGTTGGAAACACTTTTGGAGAATCTGTGAAGGACATTTGAGCCATTGAGGCCTATGGGAAAACTGAATATCCAGATAAAAACTAGAAAGAAACTATCTGTGAAACTGCTTTGTGATGTGATTCATCTCAGAGTTAAACCTTTTTTGATTCAGCAGTTGGAAACACTTTTGGAGAATCTGTGAAGGACATTTGAGCCATTGAGGCCTATGGGAAAACTGAATATCCAGATAAAAACTAGAAAGAAGCTATCTGTGAAACTGCTTTGTGATGTGATTCATCTCAGAGTTAAACTTTCTTTTGATTCAGCAGTTGGAAACACTTTTTGAGAATCTGAAGGACATTTGAGCCATTGAGGCCTATGGGAAAACTGAATATCCCCAGATAAAAATTAGAAAGAAGTTATCTGTGAAACTGCTTTGTGATATGTGGATTCATCTCACAGAGTTAAACTTTCTTTTGATTCAACAGGTTGGAAACACTCTTTTGGAGAATCTGAAGGACATTTGGAGCCATTGAGGCCTATGGGAAAACTGAATATCCCAGATAAAAACTAGAAAGAAGCTATCTGTGAAACTGCTTTGATGTGTGGATTCATCTCACAGAGTTAAACCTTTCTTGATTCAGCAGGTTGGAAACACTTTTTGTAGAATCTGCAAAGGACATTTGAGCCCATTGAGGCCTATGGGAAAACTGAATATCCCAGATAAAAACTAGAAGAAGCTATCTGAAACTGCTTTGATGTGTGGATTCATCTCACAGAGTTAAACTTTCTTTTGATTCAGCAGGTTGAAACACTCTTTTGGAGAATCTGTGAAGGACATTTGAGCCCATTGAGGCCTATGGGAAAACTGAATATCCAGATAAAAACTAGAAAGAAGCTATCTGTGAAACTGCTTTGTGATGTGTGGATTCATCTCACAGAGTTAAACCTTTCTTTTGATTCAGCAGGTTGGAAACACTCTTTTGAGAATCTGTGAAGGACATTTGGAGCCCATTGAGGCCTATGGGAAAACTGAATATCCCAGATAAAAACTAGAAAGAAGCTATCTGTGAAACTGCTTTGATGTGTGGATTCATCACAGAGTTAAACTTTTTTGATTCAGCAGGTTGGAAACACTTTTGGAGAATCTGTGAAGGACATTTGAGCCATTGAGGCCTATGGGAAAACTGAATATCCCCAGATAAAAACTAGAAAGAAGCTATCTGTGAAACTGCTTTGATGTGTGGATTCATCTCAGAGTTAAACCTTTCTTTTGATTCAGCAGGTTGGAAACACTCTTTTGTAGAATCTGTGAAGGACATTTGAGCCCATTGAGGCCTATGGGAAAACTGAATATCCCAGATAAAAACTAGAAAGAAGCTATCTGTGAAACTGCTTTGTGATGTGTGGATTCATCTCACAGAGTTAAACTTTTTTGATTCCAGCAGGTTGGAGCAACACTCTTTTGGAGAATCTGAAGGACATTTGAGCCATTGAGGCCTATGGGAAAACAGAATATCCCAGATAAAAACTAGAAGAAGCTATCTGTGAAACTGCTTTGATGTGTGGATTCATCTCACAGAGTTAAACTTTTTTGATTCAGCAGGTTGGAAACACTCTTTTGGAGAATCTGCAAAGGACATTTGAGCCATTGAGGCCTATGGGAAAACTGAATATCCCCAGATAAAAACTAGAAAGAAACTATCTGTGAAACTGTTTTGTGATGTGTGATTCATCTCACAGAGTTAAACCTTTCTTGATTCAGCAGGTTGGAAACACTCTTTTGAGAATCTGTGAAGGGATATTTAAGAGCCCATTGAGCCTATGGGAAAACTGAATATCCAGATAAAAACTAGAAAGAAGCTATCTGTGAAACTGCTTTGTGATGTGTGGATTCATCTCAGAGTTAAACTTTCTTTTGATTCAGCAGGTTGGAAACACTCTTTTTAGAATCTGAAGGACATTTGGAGCCATTGAGGCCTATGGGAAAACAAATATCCCAGATAAAAACTAGAAAGAAGCTATCTGTGAAACTGCTTTGATGTGTGGATTCATCTCACAGAGTTAAACTTTTTTGATTCAGCAGGTTGGAAACACTCTTTTGGAGAATCTGTGAAGGGACATTTGAGCCATTGAGGCCTATGGGAAAACTGAATATCCCAGATAAAAACTAGAAGAAGCTATCTGTGAAACTGCTTTGTGATGTGGATTCATCTCACAGAGTTAAACCTTTCTTGATTCAGCAGGTTGAAACACTCTTTTGGAGAATCTGTGAAACTGCTTTGATGTGGATTCATCTCAGAGTTAAACTTTCTTTTGATTCAGCAGTTGGAAACACTTTTGTAGAATCTGCAAAGGACATTTGGGAGCCATTGAGGCCTATGGGAAAACAGAATATCCCCAGATAAAAACTAGAAAGAAGCTATCTGTGAAACTGCTTTGATGTGTGGATTCATCTCAGAGTTAAACTTTCTTTTGATTCAGCAGGTTGGAAACACTCTTTTGGAGAATCTGTGAAGGGACATTTGGGAGCCATTGAGGCCTATGGGAAAACAGAATATCCCCAGATAAAAACTAGAAGAAGCTATCTGAAACTGCTTTGTGATGTGGATTCATCTCACAGAGTTAAACTTTCTTTTGATTCAGCAGGTTGGAAACACTTTTGTAGAATCTGTGAAGGGACATTTGGGAGCCATTGAGGCCTATGGGAAAACAGAATATCCCAGATAAAAACTAGAAGAAGCTATCTGTGAAACTGCTTTGTGATGTGATTCATCTCACAGAGTTAAACTTTTTTGATTCAGCAGGTTGGAAACACTCTTTTTAGAATCTGTGAAGGACATTTGAGCCATTGAGGCCTATGGGAAAACTGAATATCCCAGATAAAAACTAGAAGAAGCTATCTGTGAAACTGCTTTGTGATGTGTGGATTCATCTCAGAGTTAAACCTTTTGATTCAGCAGGTTGAAACACTCTTTTGGAGAATCTGAAGGACATTTGGGAGCCATTGAGGCCTATGGGAAAACAGAATATCCCAGATAAAAACTAGAAAGAATCTATCTGTGAAACTGCTTGTGATGTGTGGATTCATCTCACAGAGTTAAACCTTTCTTGATTCAGCAGGTTGGAAACACTTTTGGAGAATCTGAAGGACATTTGAGCCATTGAGGCCTATGGGAAAACAAATATCCCAGATAAAAACTAGAAGAAGCTATCTGTGAAACTGCTTTGTGATGTGTGGATTCATCTCAGAGTTAAACCTTTCTTTTGATTCAGCAGTTGGAAACACTCTTTTGAGAATCTGAAGGACATTTGGAGCCATTGAGGCCTATGGGAAAAACTGAATATCCAGATAAAAACTAGAAAAGCTATCTGTGAAACTGCTTTGTGATGTGGATTCATCTCACAGAGTTAAACCTTTTTTGATTCAGCAGGTTGGAAACACTCTTTTTAGAATCTGAAGGACATTTGGGAGCCATTGAGGCCTATGGGAAAACTGAATATCCAGATAAAAACTAGAAAGAAGCTATCTGTGAAACTGCTTTGTGATGTGTGGATTCATCTCACAGAGTTAAACCTTTTTGATTCAGCAGGTTGAAACACTCTTTTGAGAATCTGTGAAGGACATTTGGAGCCATTGAGGCCTATGGGAAAACTGAATATCCCCAGATAAAAACTAGAAGAAGCTATCTGTGAAACTGCTTTGTGATGTGGATTCATCTCACAGAGTTAAACTTTTGATTCAGCAGGTTGGAAACACTCTTTTTAGAATCTGTGAAGGACATTTGGAGCCCATTGAGCCTATGGGAAAACAAATATCCCCAGATAAAAACTAGAAAGAAGCTATCTGTGAAACTGCTTTGTGATGTGTGGATTCATCTCACAGAGTTAAACCTTTTTGATTCAGCAGGTTGAAACACTCTTTTTAGAATCTGTGAAGGACATTTGAGCCATTGAGGCCTATGGGAAAACAAATATCCCCAGATAAAAACTAGAAAGAAACTATCTGTGAAACTGCTTTGATGTGTGGATTCATCTCACAGAGTTAAATCCTTCTTTTGATTCAGGTTGGAAACACTCTTTTGGAGAATCTGTGAAGGACATTTGGAGCCATTGAGGCCTATGGAAAACTGAATATCCAGATAAAAACTAGAAAGAAACTATCTGTGAAACTGCTTTGTGATGTGGATTCATCTCACAGAGTTAAACTTTCTTTTGATTCAGCAGGTTGGAAACACTCTTTTGGAGAATCTGAAGGACATTTGAGCCATTGAGGCCTATGGGAAAACTGAATATCCAGATAAAAACTAGAAAGAAGCTATCTGTGAAACTGCTTTGTGATGTGGATTCATCTCACAGAGTTAAACTTTCTTTTGATTCAGCAGGTTGGAAACACTCTTTTGGAGAATCTGCAAAGGACATTTGAGCCATTGAGGCCTATGGGAAAACTGAATATCCCCAGATAAAAACTAGAAAGAAGCTATCTGTGAAACTGCTTTGTGATGTGTGGATTCATCTCACAGAGTTAAACCTTTCTTTTGATTCAGCAGGTTGGAAACACTCTTTTGAGAATCTGTGAAGGACATTTGGGAGCCATTGAGGCCTATGGGAAAACTGAATATCCAGATAAAAACTAGAAAGAAGCTATCTGTGAAACTGCTTTGTGATGTGGATTCATCTCACAGAGTTAAACTTTCTTTTGATTCAGCAGGTTGGAAACACTCTTTTTAGAATCTGAAGGACATTTGGAGCCATTGAGGCCTATGGGAAAACAAATATCCCCAGATAAAAACTAGAAAGAAGCTATCTGTGAAACTGCTTTGATGTGTGGATTCATCTCAGAGTTAAACTTTCTTTTGATTCAGCAGGTTGAAACACTCTTTTGGAGAATCTGAAGGACATTTGAGCCCATTGAGGCCTATGGGAAAAACTGAATATCCCCAGATAAAAACTAGAAAAGCTATCTGTGAAACTGCTTTGTGATGTGGATTCATCTCACAGTTAAACCTTTCTTTTGATTCAGCAGGTTGGAAACACTCTTTTGGAGAATCTGTGAAGGACATTTGGAGCCATTGAGGCCTATGGGAAAAACTGAATATCCAGATAAAAACTAGAAAGAAGCTATGTGAAACTGCTTGTGATGTGTGGATTCATCTCACAGAGTTAAACTTTCTTTTGATTCAGCAGGTTGAAACACTCTTTTGAGAATCTGTGAAGGACATTTGGGAGCCATTGAGGCCTATGGGAAAACAAATATCCCCAGATAAAAACTAGAAAAGCTATCTGTGAAACTGCTTTGATGTGTGGATTCATCACAGAGTTAAACCTTTCTTTTGATTCAGCAGGTTGAAACACTCTTTTGAGAATCTGCAAAGGACATTTGAGCCATTGAGGCCTATGGGAAAAACTGAATATCCAGATAAAAACTAGAAAAGCTATCTGTGAAACTGCTTTGTGATGTGTGGATTCATCTCACAGAGTTAAACTTTCTTTTGATTCAGCAGGTTGGAAACACTCTTTTGGAGAATCTGAAGGACATTTGGGAGCCATTGAGGCCTATGGGAAAAACTGAATATCCCCAGATAAAAACTAGAAAGAAGCTATCTGTGAAACTGCTTTGTGATGTGTGGATTCATCTCACAGAGTTAAACCTTTTTGATTCAGCAGGTTGGAAACACTCTTTTGAGAATCTGAAGGACATTTGGAGCCCATTGAGGCCTATGGAAAACTGAATATCCCCAGATAAAAACTAGAAGAAGCTATCTGTGAAACTGCTTGTGATGTGGATTCATCTCACAGAGTTAAACTTTCTTTTGATTCAGCAGGTTGGAAACACTTTTTGGAGAATCTGTGAAGGACATTTGGAGCCATTGAGGCCTATGGGAAAACAAATATCCCCAGATAAAAACTAGAAAGAAGCTATCTGTGAAACTGCTTTGTGATGTGTGGATTCATCTCACAGAGTTAAACCTTTCTTTTGATTCAGGTTGGAAACACTCTTTTGGAGAATCTGAAGGACATTTGGAGCCCATTGAGGCCTATGGGAAAACTGAATATCCAGATAAAAACTAGAAAGAAACTATCTGTGAAACTGCTTTGTGATGTGGATTCATCTCACAGTTAAACCTTTCTTTTGATTCAGCAGGTTGGAAACACTTTTGGAGAATCTGTGAAGGACATTTGAGCCCATTGAGGCCTATGGGAAAACAAATATCCCAGATAAAAACTAGAAAGAACTATCTGTGAAACTGCTTTGTGATGTGTGGATTCATCTCACAGAGTTAAACCTTTCTTTTGATTCAGCAGGTTGGAAACACTCTTTTGAGAATCTGTGAAGGACATTTGGGAGCCATTGAGGCCTATGGGAAAACTGAATATCCAGATAAAAACTAGAAAGAACTATCTGTGAAACTGCTTTGATGTGTGGATTCATCTCACAGAGTTAAACTTTCTTTTGATTCAGCAGGTTGGAAACACTCTTTTGGAGAATCTGAAGGACATTTGAGCCATTGAGGCCTATGGGAAAACTGAATATCCAGATAAAAACTAGAAAGAAACTATCTGTGAAACTGCTTTGTGATGTGGATTCATCTCACAGAGTTAAACTTTTTTGATTCAGCAGGTTGGAAACACTCTTTTGGAGAATCTGAAGGACATTTGAGCCCATTGAGGCCTATGGGAAAACTGAATATCCCAGATAAAAACTAGAAAGAACTATCTGTGAAACTGCTTTGTGATGTGTGGATTCATCTCACAGAGTTAAACCTTCTTTTGATTCAGCAGGTTGGAAACACTCTTTTGGAGAATCTGCAAAGGACATTTGGAGCCCATTGAGGCCTATGGGAAAACTGAATATCCCAGATAAAAACTAGAAAGAAGCTATCTGAAACTGCTTTGATGTGTGGATTCATCTCACAGAGTTAAACCTTTCTTTTGATTCAGCAGGTTGGAAACACTCTTTTGAGAATCTGCAAAGGACATTTGGGAGCCATTGAGGCCTATGGGAAAACAAATATCCCCAGATAAAAACTACAAAGAAGCAATCTGTGGAACTGCATTGTGACATGTGGATTCATCTTACAGAATTAAACCTTTCTTTTGATTCAGGTTGGAAACACTCTTTTGGAGAATCTGTGAAGGACATTTGGGAGCCATTGAGGCCTATGGGAAAACAAATATCCCAGATAAAAACTAGAAAGAACTATCTGTGAAACTTTGTGATGTGTGGATTCATCTCACAGAGTTAAACCTTTCTTTTGATTCAGCAGTTGGAAACACTCTTTTGTAGAATCTGCAAAGGACATTTGAGCCATTGAGGCCTATGGGAAAACAAATATCCCAGATAAAAACTAGAAAGAAGCTATCTGTGAAACTTTGTGATGTGTGGATTCATCTCACAGAGTTAAACTTTTTTGATTCAGCAGGTTGGAAACACTCTTTTGGAGAATCTGTGAAGGACATTTGGGAACCCATTGAGGCCTATGGGAAAACTGAATATCCCAGATAAAAACTAGAAAAGCTATCTGTGAAACTGCTTTGTGATGTGTGGATTCATCTCAGAGTTAAACCTTCTTTTGATTCAGCAGGTTGGAAACACTTTTTGGAGAATCTGCAAAGGACATTTGGAGCCATTGAGGCCTATGGGAAAACTGAATATCCAGATAAAAACTAGAAAGAAGCTATCTGAAACTGCTTTGTGATGTGTGGATTCATCTCAGAGTTAAACCTTTCTTTTGATTCAGCAGGTTGGAAACACTTTTTGAGAATCTGTGAAACTGCTTTGTGATATGTGGATTCATCTCAGAGTTAAACCTTCTTTTGATTCAGGTTGGAAACACTTTTTGAGAATCTGAAGGACATTTGAGCCCATTGAGGCCTATGGGAAAACTGAATATCCAGATAAAAACTAGAAAGAAGCTATGTGAAACTGCTTTGTGATGTGATTCATCTCACAGAGTTAAACTTTCTTTTGATTCAGCAGTTGGAAACACTTTTGGAGAATCTGTGAAGGACATTTGGGAACCCATTGAGGCCTATGGGAAAACTGAATATCCAGATAAAAACTAGAAAGCTATCTGTGAAACTGCTTTGTGATATGTGGATTCATCTCACAGTTAAACCTTTCTTGATTCAGCAGGTTGAAACACTCTTTTGAGAATCTGCAAAGGACATTTGGAGCCATTGAGGCCTATGGAAAACTGAATATCCAGATAAAAACTAGAAAGAATCTATCTGTGAAACTGCTTTGTGATGTGTGGATTCATCTCACAGAGTTAAACCTTTTTTGATTCAGCAGGTTGGAAACACTCTTTTGGAGAATCTGCAAAGGACATTTGGAGCCCATTGAGCCTATGGGAAAACAGAATATCCCCAGATAAAAACTAGAAAGAAGCTATCTGTGAAACTGCTTTGTGATGTGATTCATCTCACAGAGTTAAACCTTTCTTTTGATTCAACAGGTTGGAAACACTCTTTTGGAGAATCTGTGAAGGACATTTGGGAGCCATTGAGGCCTATGGAAAACTGAATATCCCCAGATAAAAACTAGAAGAAGCTATCTGTGAAACTGCTTTGTGATGTGGATTCATCTCACAGAGTTAAACCTTTCTTTTGATTCAGCAGGTTGGAAACACTTTTTGGAGAATCTGTGAAGGACATTTGGAGCCCATTGAGGCCTATGGAAAACTGAATATCCCCAGATAAAAACTAGAAGAAGCTATCTGTGAAACTGTTTTGTGATGTGTGGATTCATCTCACAGAGTTAAACCTTTCTTTTGATTCAGCAGGTTGGAAACACTCTTTTGTAGAATCTGTGAAGGACATTTGGGAGCCCATTGAGGCCTATGGAAAACTGAATATCCCCAGATAAAAACTAGAAAGAAGCTATCTGTGAAACTGCTTTGATGTGTGGATTCATCACAGAGTTAAACTTTTTGATTCAGCAGTTGGAAACACTTTTTGGAGAATCTGAAGGACATTTGAGCCATTGAGGCCTATGGAAAACTGAATATCCAGATAAAAACTAGAAAGCTATCTGTGAAACTGCTTTGTGATATGTGGATTCATCTCAGAGTTAAACCTTTTTTGATTCAGCAGTTGGAAACACTTTTGGAGAATCTGCAAAGGACATTTGAGCCCATTGAGGCCTATGGAAAACTGAATATCCAGATAAAAACTAGAAAGCTATCTGTGAAACTGTTTTGTGATGTGTGGATTCATCTCACAGAGTTAAACCTTTCTTTTGATTCAGCAGTTGGAAACACTTTTGGAGAATCTGTGAAGGACATTTGAGCCATTGAGGCCTATGGGAAAACTGAATATCCCCAGATAAAAACTAGAAAGAAACTATCTGTGAAACTGCTTTGTGATATGTGGATTCATCTCACAGAGTTAAACCTTTCTTGATTCAGCAGGTTGGAAACACTCTTTTGTAGAATCTGTGAAGGACATTTGGGAGCCCATTGAGGCCTATGGAAAACTGAATATCCCCAGATAAAAACTAGAAAGAAACTATCTGTGAAACTGCTTTGTGATATGTGGATTCATCTCACAGAGTTAAACTTTCTTTTGATTCAGCAGGTTGGAAACACTCTTTTGGAGAATCTGTGAAGGACATTTGGGAGCCCATTGAGGCCTATGGAAAACTGAATATCCCCAGATAAAAACTAGAAGAAGCTATCTGAAACTGCTTTGTGATGTGGATTCATCACAGAGTTAAACTTTCTTTTGATTCAACAGGTTGGAAACACTCTTTTGTAGAATCTGAAGGACATTTGAGCCATTGAGGCCTATGGGAAAACTGAATATCCAGATAAAAACTAGAAAGAAACTATCTGTGAAACTGCTTGTGATGTGGATTCATCACAGAGTTAAACTTTTTGATTCAGCAGTTGGAAACACTTTTTGGAGAATCTGTGAAGGACATTTGGGAGCCATTGAGGCCTATGGGAAAACTGAATATCCCCAGATAAAAACTAGAAAGAAGCTATCTGAAACTGCTTTGATGTGTGGATTCATCTCAGAGTTAAACTTTTTGATTCAGCAGGTTGAAACACTCTTTTGGAGAATCTGTGAAGGACATTTGAGCCATTGAGGCCTATGGGAAAACTGAATATCCAGATAAAAACTAGAAAGAAACTATCTGTGAAACTGCTTGTGATGTGGATTCATCACAGAGTTAAACTTTTTGATTCAGCAGTTGGAAACACTTTTGGAGAATCTGAAGGACATTTGAGCCATTGAGGCCTATGGGAAAACTGAATATCCCCAGATAAAAACTAGAAAGAAGCTATCTGAAACTGCTTTGTGATGTGTGGATTCATCTCACAGAGTTAAACTTTCTTTTGATTCAGCAGGTTGGAAACACTCTTTTGGAGAATCTGCAAAGGACATTTGGGAGCCCATTGAGGCCTATGGAAAACTGAATATCCCCAGATAAAAACTAGAAAGAAGCTATCTGTGAAACTGCTTTGTGATGTGTGGATTCATCTCACAGAGTTAAACCTTTCTTTTGATTCAGCAGGTTGGAAACACTCTTTTGGAGAATCTGCAAAGGACATTTGGGAACCCATTGAGGCCTATGGAAAACTGAATATCCTCAGATAAAAACCAGAAAGAAGCTATCTGTGAAACTGCTTTGTGATGTGTGGATTCATCTCACAGAGTTAAACCTTTCTTGATTCAGCAGGTTGGAAACACTCTTTTGGAGAATCTGTGAAGGACATTTGGGAGCCCATTGAGGCCTATGGAAAACTGAATATCCCCAGATAAAAACTAGGAAGAAGCTATCTGTGAAACTGCTTTGTGATATGTGGATTCATCTCACAAAGCTTAATCTTTCTTTTGACTCAGCAGATTGGAAACACTTCTTTTGGAGAATCTGCAAAGGACATTTGGGAACCCATTGAGGCCTATGGAAAACTGAATATCCCCAGATAAAAACTAGAAAGAATCTATCTGTGAAACTGCTTTGTGATATGTGGATTCATCTCACAGTTAAACCTTTCTTCTGATTCAACAGGATGGAAACACTTTTTGAGAATCTGAAGGACATTTGAGCCCATTGAGGCCTATGGGAAAACTGAATATCCAGATAAAAACTAGAAAGCTATCTGTGAAACTTTTGTGATGTGTGATTCATCTCAGAGTTAAACTTTTTGATTCAGCAGTTGGAAACACTTTTGGAGAATCTGCAAAGGACATTTGAGCCATTGAGGCCTATGGAAAACTGAATATCCAGATAAAAACTAGAAAGAAGCTATCTGTGAAACTGCTTTGATGTGTGGATTCATCTCACAGAGTTAAACTTTCTTTTGATTCAGCAGGTTGGAAACACTCTTTTGAGAATCTGTGAAACTGCTTTGTGATATGTGGATTCATCTCAGAGTTAAACTTTTTGATTCAGCAGTTGGAAACACTTTTGGAGAATCTGCAAAGGACATTTGAGCCCATTGAGGCCTATGGGAAAACTGAATATCCAGATAAAAACTAGAAAAGCTATCTGTGAAACTGCTTTGTGATGTGTGGATTCATCTCACAGAGTTAAACCTTTCTTTTGATTCAGCAGTTGGAAACACTTTTGGAGAATCTGTGAAGGACATTTGAGCCCATTGAGGCCTATGGGAAAACTGAATATCCAGATAAAAACTAGAAAGAAGCTATCTGTGAAACTGCTTTGTGATGTGTGATTCATCTCAGAGTTAAACCTTCTTTTGATTCAGCAGGTTGGAAACACTCTTTTGGAGAATCTGTGAAGGGACATTTGGGACCCCATTGAGGCCAATGGGAAAACTGAATATCCCAAGTTAAAAACTACAAACAAACTATCTGTGTAACTGCTTTGTGATATGTGGATTCATCTCACAGAGTTAAACTTTCTTTTGATTCAGCAGGTTGGAAACACTTTTTGGAGAATCTGTGAAACTGCTTTGATGTGGATTCATCACAGAGTTAAACTTTTTGATTCAGCAGTTGGAAACACTCTTTTGGAGAATCTGAAGGACATTTGGGAGCCTATTGTGGCCTATGGGTAAAAACTGAATTTCCCCAGATAAAAACTAGAGAGAAGCTATCTGTGAAACTGCTTTGTGATGTGGATTCATCTCACAGAGTTAAACCTTTCTTTTGATTCAGCAGGTTGGAAACACTCTTTTGGAGAATCTGTGAAACTGCTTTGATGTGGATTCATCACAGAGTTAAACTTTTTGATTCAGCAGGTTGAAACACTCTTTTGGAGAATCTGAAGGACATTTGAGCCCATTGAGGCCTATGGGAAAACTGAATATCCAGATAAAAACTAGAAAGAATCTATCTGTGAAACTGCTTTGTGATGTGGATTCATCTCACAGAGTTAAACTTTCTTTTGATTCAGCAGGTTGGAAACACTCTTTTGGAGAATCTGTGAAGGGACATTTGGAGCCCATTGAGGCCTATGGGAAAACTGAATATCCAGATAAAAACTAGAAGAAGCTATCTGAAACTGCTTTGATGTGGATTCATCACAGAGTTAAACTTTCTTTTGATTCAGGTTGGAAACACTCTTTTGGAGAATCTGTGAAGGACATTTGGAGCCATTGAGGCCTATGGGAAAACTGAATATCCCCAGATAAAAACTAGAAAGAAGCTATCTGTGAAACTGCTTTGTGATGTGTGATTCATCTCACAGAGTTAAACTTTCTTTTGATTCAGCAGGTTGGAAACACTCTTTTGGAGAATCTGAAGGACATTTGGGAACCCATTGAGGCCTATGGGAAAACTGAATATCCAGATAAAAACTAGAAAGAAGCTATCTGTGAAACTGCTTTTGATGTGTGGATTCATCTCACAGAGTTAAACCTTTCTTTTGATTCAGCAGGTTGGAAACACTCTTTTGGAGAATCTGTGAAACTGCTTTTGATGTGGATTCATCTCAGAGTTAAACTTTTGATTCAGCAGGTTGAAACACTCTTTTGGAGAATCTGAAGGACATTTGAGCCCATTGAGGCCTATGGGAAAACTGAATATCCAGATAAAAACTAGAAAGAATCTATCTGTGAAACTGCTTTGTGATGTGGATTCATCTCACAGAGTTAAACTTTCTTTTGATTCAGCAGGTTGGAAACACTCTTTTGGAGAATCTGTGAAGGGACATTTGGAGCCCATTGAGGCCTATGGGAAAACTGAATATCCAGATAAAAACTAGAAAAGCTATCTGTGAAACTGCTTGTGATGTGGATTCATCACAGAGTTAAACTTTCTTTTGATTCAGGTTGGAAACACTCTTTTGGAGAATCTGTGAAGGACATTTGGAGCCATTGAGGCCTATGGGAAAACTGAATATCCCAGATAAAAACTAGAAAGAAGCTATCTGTGAAACTGCTTTGTGATGTGTGATTCATCTCACAGAGTTAAACTTTCTTTTGATTCAGCAGGTTGGAAACACTCTTTTGGAGAATCTGAAGGACATTTGGGAACCCATTGAGGCCTATGGGAAAACTGAATATCCAGATAAAAACTAGAAAGAAACTATCTGTGAAACTGCTTTTGATGTGTGGATTCATCTCACAGAGTTAAACTTTTTTGATTCAGCAGGTTGGAAACACTCTTTTGAGAATCTGTGAAACTGCTTGTGATGTGGATTCATCTCAGAGTTAAACCTTCTTTTGATTCAGGTTGGAAACACTTTTTGGAGAATCTGAAGGACATTTGGGAACCCATTGAGGCCTATGGGAAAACTGAATATCCCAGATAAAAACTAGAAGAAGCTATCTGAAACTGCTTTTGATGTGGATTCATCTCACAGAGTTAAACCTTTTTTGATTCAGCAGGTTGGAAACACTCTTTTGAGAATCTGTGAAGGACATTTGGGAGCCCATTGAGCCTATGGGAAAACTGAATATCCCAGATAAAAACTAGAAAGAAGCTATCTGTGAAACTGCTTTGTGATGTGGATTCATCTCACAGAGTTAAACTTTCTTTTGATTCAGCAGGTTGGAAACACTCTTTTGGAGAATCTGCAAAGGACATTTGGGAGCCATTGAGGCCTATGGGAAAACTGAATATCCCCAGATAAAAACTAGAAAGAAGCTATCTGAAACTGCTTTGTGATGTGGATTCATCACAGAGTTAAACTTTCTTTTGATTCAGCAGGTTGGAAACACTCTTTTGGAGAATCTGCAAAGGACATTTGGAGCCCATTGAGCCTATGGGAAAACTGAATATCCCAGATAAAAACTAGAAGAAGCTATCTGTGAAACTGCTTTGTGATGTGTGGATTCATCTCACAGAGTTAAACCTTTCTTTTGATTCAGGTTGGAAACACTTTTTGGAGAATCTGTGAAGGGACATTTGGGAACCCATTGAGGCCTATGGGAAAACTGAATATCCCAGATAAAAACTAGAAAAGCTATCTGTGAAACTGCTTTTGATGTGGATTCATCTCAGAGTTAAACCTTTTTTGATTCAGCAGGTTGAAACACTCTTTTGGAGAATCTGTGAAGGGACATTTGGAGCCCATTGAGGCCTATGGGAAAACTGAATATCCAGATAAAAACTAGAAAGAAGCTATCTGTGAAACTGCTTTTGATGTGTGGATTCATCACAGAGTTAAACCTTCTTTTGATTCAGCAGGTTGGAAACACTTTTTGGAGAATCTGCAAAGGACATTTGAGCCCATTGAGGCCTATGGGAAAACTGAATATCCCAGATAAAAACTAGAAAGAAGCTATCTGTGAAACTGCTTTGTGATGTGTGGATTCATCTCACAGAGTTAAACTTTTGATTCAGCAGGTTGGAAACACTCTTTTGAGAATCTGCAAAGGACATTTGAGCCCATTGAGGCCTATGGGAAAACTGAATATCCCCAGATAAAAACTAGAAGAAGCTATCTGTGAAACTGCTTTGTGATGTGTGGATTCATCTCACAGAGTTAAACTTCTTTTGATTCAGCAGGTTGGAAACACTCTTTTGAGAATCTGAAGGACATTTGGAGCCCATTGAGGCCTATGGGAAAACAAATATCCCCAGATAAAAACTAGAAAAGCTATCTGTGAAACTGCTTTGTGATGTGTGGATTCATCTCACAGAGTTAAACCTTTTTTGATTCAGCAGGTTGGAAACACTCTTTTAGAATCTGAAGGACATTTGGGAGCCATTGAGGCCTATGGGAAAACTGAATATCCCTAGATAAAAACTAGAAAGAAGCTATGTTTGAAACTGCTTTGTCATGTGGATTCATCTCACAGAGTTAAACTTTCTTTTGATTCAGCAGGTTGGAAACACTCTTTTGAGAATCTGAAGGACATTTGGAGCCCATTGAGGCCTATGGGAAAACTGAATATCCCCAGATAAAAACTAGAAAGAAGCTATCTGTGAAACTGCTTTGTGATGTGTGGATTCATCTCACAGAGTTAAACTTTCTTTTGATTCAGCAGGTTGGAAACACTCTTTTGGAGAATCTGTGAAGGACATTTGGAGCCCATTGAGGCCTAGGGGCAAAACCAAATATCCCCAGATAAAAACTAGAAAGAAGCTATCTGTGAAACTGCTTTGATGTGTGGATTCATCTCACAGAGTTAAACTTTCTTTTGATTCAGCAGGTTGGAAACACTCTTTTGGAGAATCTGAAGGACATTTGGGAGCCATTGAGGCCTATGGGAAAACTGAATATCCCCAGATAAAAACTAGAAAGAAACTATCTGTGAAACTGCTTTGTGATGTGGATTCATCTCACAGAGTTAAACCTTTCTTTTGATTCAGCAGGTTGGAAACACTTTTTGGAGAATCTGTGAAACTGCTTTGATGTGGATTCATCTCAGAGTTAAACCTTTTTGATTCAGCAGTTGGAAACACTTTTTGAGAATCTGTGAAACTGCTTTGATGTGGATTCATCACAGAGTTAAACCTTTCTTTTGATTCAGCAGGTTGAAACACTTTTTGGAGAATCTGAAGGACATTTGAGCCATTGAGGCCTATGGGAAAACTGAATATCCCCAGATAAAAACTAGAAAGAAACTATCTGTGAAACTGCTTTGTGATGTGGATTCATCTCACAGAGTTAAACTTTCTTTTGATTCAACAGGTTGGAAACACTCTTTTGAGAATCTGCAAAGGACATTTGGAGCCATTGAGGCCTATGGGAAAACTGAATATCCCCAGATAAAAACTAGAAAGAAGCTATGTGAAACTGCTTTGTGATGTGATTCATCTCACAGAGTTAAACCTTTCTTTTGATTCAGCAGGTTGGAAACACTCTTTTGGAGAATCTGAAGGACATTTGGGAACCCATTGAGGCCTAGGGGCAAAACCAAATATCCCCAGATAAAAACTAGAAAGAAGCTATCTGTGAAACTGCTTTGTGATGTGGATTCATCTCACAGAGTTAAACTTTCTTTTGATTCAGCAGGTTGGAAACACTCTTTTGGAGAATCTGAAGGACATTTGAGCCATTGAGGCCTATGGAAAACTGAATATCCCCAGATAAAAACTAGAAAAGCTATCTGTGAAACTGCTTTGTGATGTGTGATTCATCTCAGAGTTAAACCTTTTTGATTCAGCAGGTTGAAACACTCTTTTGAGAATCTGTGAAACTGCTTTGTGATGTGATTCATCTCACAGAGTTAAACTTTCTTTTGATTCAGCAGGTTGAAACACTCTTTTGAGAATCTGAAGGACATTTGGAGCCCATTGAGGCCTGTGGGGAAAAACTGAATATCCTCAGATAAAAAGCAGAAAGAAACTATCTGTGAAAGTACTTTGTGAAGTGTGGATTCATCTTACAGTGTTAAACCTTAATTTTGATTCAGCAGGTTGAAACACTCTTTTGGAGAATCTGTGAAGGACATTTGGGAGCCATTGAGGCCTATGGAAAACTGAATATCCAGATAAAAACTAGAAGAAGCTATCTGAAACTGCTTTGTGATGGGTGGATTCATCTCACAGTTAAATCTTTCTTTTCATTCAGCAGGTTGGAAACACTCTTTTGGAGAATCTGTGAAACTGCTTTGATGTGGATTCATCTCAGAGTTAAACCTTTTGATTCAGCAGGTTGAAACACTCTTTTAGAATCTGAAGGACATTTGAGCCATTGAGGCCTATGGGAAAACTGAATATCCAGATAAAAACTAGAAAGAATCTATCTGTGACACTGCTTTGTGATGTATGGATTCATCTCACAGAGCTAATGCTTTCTTTTGATTCAACAGGTTGGAAATAGTCTCTTTGAAGTAATTATCAAGGGAAATTTGGAAGGCCATTGAGTCCCATGTGGAAAAACCATATATCCCCAGATAAAAACCAGAAAGAATCTGTGAAACAGTTTTGTTATGTGTAAATTCATATCACAGAAGTAAACCTTTCTTTTGATTCAGTAGGTTGGAACCACTCTTTTGGAGAATCTGAAGGACATTTGGGAGCCCATTGAGGCCTATGGGAAAACTGAATATCCCCAGATAAAAACTAGAAAGAAGCTATCTGTGAAACTGCTTTGTGATGTGTGGATTCATCTCACAGAGTTAAACTTTATTTTGATTCAACAGGTTGGAAACACTCTTTTGGAGAATCTGCAAAGGACATTTGGGAACCCATTGAGGCCTATGGGAAAACAAATATCCCCAGATAAAAACTAGAAAGAAGCTATCTGTGAAACTGTTTTGTGATGTGTGCATTCATCACACAGAGTTAATCCTTTCCTTTGATTCAGCAGGTTGGAAACACTCTTTTGGAGAATCTGAAGGACATTTGGGAGCCCATTGAGGCCTATGGGAAAAACTGAATATCCCCAGATAAAAACTAGAAAGAAGCTATCTGTGAAACTGCTTTTGATGTGTGGATTCATCTCACAGAGTTAAACTTTCTTTTGATTCAGCAGGTTGGAAACACTCTTTTGGAGAATCTGAAGGACATTTGGAGCCCATTGAGGCCTAGTGGGAAAAACTGAATATCCCCAGATAAAAACTAGAAAGAATCTATCTGTGAAACTGCTTTGTGATGTGTGGATTCATCTCACAGAGTTAAACCTTTCTTTTGATTCAGCAGTTGGAAACACTCTTTTGGAGAATCTGCAAAGGACATTTGGGAGCCATTGAGGCCTATGGGAAAACAGAATACCACCTCATAAAACCTGGTAAGAAGCCATCTGTGAAATTGATTTGGGATATGTTGATTCATCTCACAGAGTTAAACCTTTCCTTTGATTCAACAGGTTGGAAACACTCTTTTGGAGAATCTGTGAAGGACATTTGGAGCCCATTGAGGCCTATGGGAAAAACTGAATATCCCCAGATAAAAACTAGAAAGAAACTATCTGTGAAACTGCTTTGTGATGGGTGGATTCATCTCACAGAGTTAAACTTTCTTTTGATTCAGCAGGTTGGAAACACTCTTTTGGAGAATCTGCAAAGGACATTTGAGCCATTGAGGCCTATGGGAAAAACTGAATATCCCCAGATAAAAACTAGAAAGAATCTATCTGTGAAACTGCTTTGTGATGTGTGGATTCACTCAGTGTTAAACCTTTATTTTGTTTCAGCAGGTTGGAAAACGCTATTTGGTAGAATCTTCAAAGAAACATTTGGGAGCTTATTTTGGCTTCTTGAAAAGAACTGAATATCCACAGATAACAAATAGAAGGAACTATCTGGGAAAGTGCTTTGTGATATATGGATTCATATCACAGAGTTAAACTTTTTTGATTCAGCAGGTTGGAAACACTCTTTTGAGAATCTGCAAAGGGACATTTGAGCCATTGAGGCCTATGGGAAAACAAATATCCCCAGATAAAAACTAGAAAGAACTATCTGTGAAACTGCTTTGTGATGTGTGGATTCATCTCAGAGTTAAACCTTTCTTTTGATTCAGCAGGTTGGAAACACTCTTTTGGAGAATCTGCAAAGGACATTTGGGAGCCATTGAGGCCTATGGGAAAAACTGAATATCCCCAGATAAAAACTAGAAAGAACTATCTGTGAAACTGCTTTGTGATGTGTGGATTCATCTCACAGAGTTAAACTTTCTTTTGATTCAGCAGGTTGAAACACTCTTTTGGAGAATCTGAAGGACATTTGGAGCCCATTGATGGCTCTGGTGAAAAACAGAATATCCCCAGATAAAAACTAGAAAGAACTATCTGTGAAACTGCTTTGTGATGTGGATTCATCTCACAGTTAAACCTTTCTTTTGATTCAGCAGGTTGGAAACACTTTTGTAGAATCTGAAGGACATTTGGAGCCCATTGAGGCCTATGGGAAAACAAATATCCCCAGATAAAAACTAGAAGAAGCTATCTGAAACTGCTTTGTGATGTGATTCATCTCACAGAGTTAAACTTTATTTTGATTCAGCAGGTTGGAAACACTCTTTTAGAATCTGAAGGACATTTGGAGCCCATTGATGGCTCTGGTGAAAAACAGAATATCCCCAGATAAAAACTAGAAAGAAGTTTTATGTGAAACTGCTTTGTGATGTGTGGATTCATCTCACAGAGTTAAACCTTTCTTTTGATTCAGCAGGTTGAAACACTCTTTTGGAGAATCTGTGAAGGACATTTGAGCCATTGAGGCCTATGGGAAAACAAATATCCCCAGATAAAAACTAGAAAGAAGCTATCTGAAACTGCTTTGTGATGTGATTCATCTCACAGAGTTAAACCTTTTTTGATTCAGCAGTTGGAAACACTCTTTTGTAGAATCTGAAGGACATTTGAGCCATTGAGGCCTATGGGAAAAACTGAATATCCAGATAAAAACTAGAAAGAATCTATCTGTGAAACTGCTTTGTGATGTGGATTCATCACAGAGTTAAACCTTTTTTGATTCAGCAGGTTGGAAACCCTCTTTTGGAGAATCTGTGAAGGACATTTGGGAGCCATTGAGGCCTATGGGAAAAACTGAATATCCCCAGATAAAAACTGGAAAGAATCTATCTGTGAAACTGCTTGTGATGTGTGGATTCATCACAGAGTTAAACTTTCTTTTGATTCCACAGGTTGGAAACACTTTTGGAGAATCTGCAAAACGACATTTGGGAGCCATTGAGGCCTATGGAAACTAATGGAAAATCTCCAGATAAAAACTAGAAAGAAGCTATCTGAAACTGCTTTGTGATGTGGATTCATCTCACAGAGTTAAACCTTTCTTTTGATTCAGCAGGTTGGAAACACTCTTTTGGAGAATCTGCAAAGGACATTTGGGAGCCATTGAGGCCTATGGGAAAAACTGAATATCCCCAGATAAAAACTAGAAAAGCTATCTGTGAAACTGCTTTGATGTGTGGATTCATCTCACAGAGTTAAACCTTTCTTTTGATTCAGCAGGTTGGAAACACTCTTTTGGAGAATCTGCAAAGGACATTTGGGAACCCATTGAGGCCTATGGGAAAAACTGAAAATCTCCAGATAAAAACTAGAAAGAAGCTATCTGAAACTGCTTTGTGATGTGGATTCATCTCACAGAGTTAAACCTTTCTTTTGATTCAGCAGGTTGGAAACACTCTTTTGGAGAATCTGCAAAGGACATTTGGGAGCCATTGAGGCCTATGGGAAAACTGAATATCCCCAGATAAAAACTAGAAAAGCTATCTGTGAAACTGCTTTTGATGTGTGGATTCATCTCACAGAGTTAAACCTTTCTTTTGATTCAGCAGGTTGGAAACACTCTTTTGGAGAATCTGCAAAGGACATTTGGGAACCCATTGAGGCCTATGGGAAAACTGAATATCCCCAGATAAAAACTAGAAAGAAGCTATCTGAAACTGCTTTGTGATGTGGATTCATCACAGAGTTAAACTTTCTTTTGATTCAGCAGTTGGAAACACTTTTGTAGAATCTGTGAAGGGACATTTGGGAGCCATTGAGGCCTATGGGAAAACTGAATATCCCCAGATAAAAACTAGAAAGAAGCTATCTGTGAAACTGCTTTGTGATATGTGGATTCATCTCAGAGTTAAACTTTCTTTTGATTCAGGTTGGAAACACTTTTGGAGAATCTGCAAAGACACAATAGGGAACCCACTGAGGCCTATGGAAACTAATGGAAAATCTCCAGATAAAAACTAGAAAAGCTATCTGTGAAACTGCTTTGTGATGTGGATTCATCTCACAGAGTTAAACCTTTCTTTTGATTCAGCAGGTTGGAAACACTCTTTTGGAGAATCTGCAAAGGACATTTGAGCCATTGAGGCCTATGGGAAAACTGAATATCCAGATAAAAACTAGAAAGAAACTAGGTGTGAAACTGCTTTGTGATGTGTGGATTCATCTCAGAGTTAAACTTTCTTTTGATTCAGCAGGTTGGAAACACTTTTGGAGAATCTGCAAAGGACATTTGGAGCCATTGAGGCCTAGGGGCAAAACCAAATATCCCCAGATAAAAACTAGAAAGAATCTATCTGTGAAACCGATTTGTGATATTTCAATTCATCTCCAAGAGTTAAAACATTCATTTGATTCAGTAGGTTGGAAACACTGTTTTCCTACAATCTGTGAAGGGACATTTGAGCCCATTGAGGCCTAGGGGCAAAACTGAATATCCCCAGATAAAAACTGGAAAGAATCTATCTGTGAAACGGCTTTGTGACATGTGGATTCATCTGACAAATTTAAACCTTTGTTTTCATTCAGCAGGTTGGAAACACTCTTTTGGAGAATCTGAAGGACATTTGGGAGCCTACTGAGGCCTATGGAGGAAACAGAATATCCCCAGATAAAAACTAGAAAGAAGCTATCTGTAAGACTGTTTTCTGATGTGTGGATTCATCTCACAGAGTTAAACCTTTCTTTTGATTCAGCAGGTTGGAAACACTCTTTTGGAGAATCTGAAGGACATTTTGGAGCCATTGAGGCCTATGGGGAAAACTGAATATCCCCAGATAAAAACTAGAAAGAAGCTATCTGTGAAACTGCTTGTGATGTGGATTCATCTCAGAGTTAAACCTTCTTTTGATTCAGCAGGTTGGAAACACTCTTTTGTAGAATCTGTGAAGGACATTTGGGAGTCCTTTTAGGAGGTGGTTGAAAAACAGAATATCTCCAATTAAAAACTAGAAAGAAGCTATCTGTGAAACTGCTTTGATGTGTGGATTCATCTCACAGAGCTAAAACTTTGTTATCATTCAGTAGGTTGGAAACACTCTTTTGTAGAATCTGTGAAGGGACATTTGGGAACCCATTGAGGCCTATGGGGAAAACTGAATATCCCCAGATAAAAACTGGAAAGAAGCTATCTGTGAAACAGCTTTGTGATGTGGATTCATCTCGCAGTGTCAAAACTTTCTTTTGATTCAGCAGTTGGAAACACTCTTTTGGAGAATCTGTGAAGGACATTTGGGAGCCATTGAGGCCTATGGGGAAAACTGAATATCCCCAGATAAAAACTAGAGAAAGAAACAATCTGTGAAACTGCTTTGTGATGTGTGAATTCATTTCACTGAGTTAAACCTTTCTTTTGATTCAGCAGGTTGGAAACACTCTATTTGGAGAATCTGTGAAGGACATTTTGGAGCCATTGAGGCCTATGGGAAAATGTCAAGATAAAAACTGGAAAGAAGCTATCTGTGAAACTGCTTTTCCATGTGTTGATTCATCTTACAGAGTTAAGCCTTTCTTCTGATTCAGCAGGTTGGAAATACTCTTTATGGATAATCTGAAAAGGGACATTTGGGAGCCTGTTGCTACCTATGAAGAAAAACTGTATATTCCCAGATAAAAACTAGAAGAAGCTATCTGAAACTGCTTTGTGATGTGGATTCATCTCAGAGTTAAACTTTCTTTTGATTGAACAGACTGGAAACACTCTTTTGTAGAATCTGTGAAGGACATTTTGGAGCCATTGAGGCCTATGGGAAAATGTCAAGATAAAAACTGGAAAGAAGCTATCCATGAAACTGCTTTGTGATATGTGGACTCAGCTCACAGAGTTAAACTTTCTTTTGATTCAGCAGTTGGAAACACTTTTGGAGAATCTGAAGGACATTTGAGCCCATTGAGGCCTATGGGGAAAACTGAATATCCCCAGATAGAAACTAGAAAGACACTATCTGTGAAACTGCCTTGTGATATGTGGACTCATCTCACAGAGTTAAACTTTCTTTTGATTCAGCAGGTTGGAAATACTCTAACTGCAGAATCTGTGAAATGACATTTGGGAGCTGATTGAGGACTATGGGGAAATACCGAATGTCCTAAGATAAAAACTAGAAAGCAGTTGTCTGTGAAGCTGCTTTGTGATGGGTGGATTGATTTCACAGAGTTAAATCTTTCTCTTGATTCAACAGATTGGAAACATTCTTTATGGAGAATCTGTGAAGAAACATTTTGGAGCCCTTTACGCATATGGGGTACAACGGATTATCTCCAGATAAAAGCTAGAAAGAAGCTATCCATGAAACTGCTTTGTGATGTCTGGATTCGGCTCAAATAATTAAACCTTTCTCTTGATTCAAAATATTGGAAATACTATTTTGCAGAATCTGCAAAGGGATATTTTGGGGCCCTTTGAAATCCATGGAGTAAAACAGAATATCCCTAGGTAAAAACTAGAAAGAAGCTATCTGTGAAACTGCTTTCTGATATGTGGACTCATCTCACAGAGTCAAATTTTTCTATTGACTCAGCAGGCTGGAAACACTCTTTTGTAGAATCTTCAAAGGGATATTCTGTAGCCCATTGAGGCCTAGTAGCAAAATTGAATATTTCCGGATAAAAACTAGAAAGAAGCTATCTGTGAAACTGCTTTGTAATGTGTAGACTCATTGCACAGAGTTAAAACTTTCTTTTGATTCAGCAGGTTGGAAACACTCTTTTGAAGAATACGTGATTGGATATTTGGGAGTCCATTGACATGAAACTGGAAAAACTAAATATCCCTGAAGAAAACTTGAGAGAATTTGAAAAATCTGCAAAGGGACAATTAGGAGCCCATTGAGACCTATGGGGAAAAACCGAATATCCCCAGATAATAACTATCAGTTAAAAGCCTTTGCAATGTGTGGATTCACCTCACAGGGCTGAACATTTTATTTTGATTCAGCAGGTTGGAAACACTCTAATGGAGAATCTGAAAACGGATATTTGGGAGATTATTGAGGCCTATGGGGCAAAACAAAATATACCCTGATATAAAATGGAAAGAAGCTATATGTGAAACTGCTTTTGGTGTGTGGATTCATCTCAAAGAGTTAAAGCTGTTTCTTAACTCAGCACATTGGAAACACTTTTTTTATAATCTGAAAAGACATTTGGGGGGCCGTTGAGGTCCTTGGGGAAGAACAGAATATCCTTAGATATAAAATAGTAGCTAATTTGAAACTGCTTTGTGGTGCGTGGATTCAGGTTACAGAGTTAAACTTTTCTCTTGATTCAGCAGGATGGAAACACTCTTTTTGTGCCATTTAAA
This sequence comes from Colobus guereza, assembly GCA_030247045.1. Taxonomy (NCBI): domain Eukaryota; kingdom Metazoa; phylum Chordata; class Mammalia; order Primates; family Cercopithecidae; genus Colobus; species Colobus guereza. The sequence goes on along the minus strand of CM058079.1, from coordinate 14,338,164 downwards.
ATTGGACATATGAAAGCCCATTGTTCTTATGACGATAAAAGGAATGTCCTTAAATGAAAACTAGAAAGAAGCTATGTGTGAAACTGTTTTGTGATGTGTGGACTCATCACACAGAGCTTAAATTTAATTTTGATTCAGCAGGTTAGAAGCATGTTTTATGGAGAATCCCCGAAGGGACATTTAGGAGCCCATGGAGACCTATGGAGACAAACCTTATATCCCTAGATAAAAACTAGAGAGAAACGGCCTGTGAAACTGCTTTGTGATGTGTGGATTCATCTCACAAAGTTAAATCCTTCTTTTGATTCAGCAGTTTGGAAGCACTTTTGTCGAGAATCTCTGAGAAGAAATGTGGGAACTCATCGAAGCCTAAAGGAAAAATTCAAATATACCCAGATAAAAACTAGAAAGGCATTATCCGTGAAACTACTTTCTTACATGTAGATTCATCTCACAGAGTCAAACTGGTACGTAGATTCAGCATGCTCTAAACACCTTTTTGGAGTATCTGTGAAGGGACATTTAGGAGCCCATTGAGGCTTTGGGGGAAAAACCAAACATCTCCAGATGAAAACTAGGAAGAATTTATCCGTGAAACTGCTTTTTGATGTGTGGATTGATCTCACAGAGTTAAAATTTTGTCTTGACTCAGGAGGTTGGAAAAATTTTTTGGAGAATCTGCAAAGGGACATTAAAGAGCCTGTTGAGGGTTATAAGGGAAAAATCAAATATTCCCTGATAAAAACTAGAAAAATTTATAACCATCTGTGAAACTGCTTTGTGATGTGTGGATTGATCTCACAGAGTTAAATTTTTCTTTTGATTCAACAGGTTGGAAACACTCTGCTTTGAATATGTGAAGGGATATTGTGGAGTCCTTTGAGGCCTAGGGGCAAAACCAAATATCCCAAGATAAAAACTAGAAAGTAGCTTTCTGTGAATCTGCTTTGTGAAGTGTGGACTATCTCACTGAGTTAAATCATCTTTTCGATTGAGGAGGTTAAAACCCTTGATTTGGAGAATCGGCGAAGAAACGTTTGGGTGTCCATTGAGGCCTATGGAGAAGAACAGAATATCCCCAGATAGAAACTAGAAAGAAGCTATCTGTGAATCTGCTTTCTGATGTGTGGATTCGTCTCACAGAGTTAAATGCTTCTTCCGACTCGGCAGGTTGGAAACACTCTTTCTGGAGAATCTACAAAAGACATTTGGGAACCCATTGAGGCCTAAGGGGAAAACTCTAATATACCCATATGAAAACTACAAAGAAGCTGTCTGCAAAACAGCTTTGTGACGTGTGGATTCATATCATAGAGAAAAAGTTTCTTTTGATTCAGCAGGTTGGAAACACTCTTTTGAAGCATCTGCAAAGGACATTTTGGAGACCATTGAGGCCTAGGGGCAAAACCAAATATCCCCAGATGAAAACTAGAAAGAAGCTATCTGTGACACTGCTCTGTCATACGTGGATTGATCTCACAGAGTTAAACTTTTCTTTTGATTGAGCAGGTTGGAAGCACTCTTTTGGAAAATCTGCGAAAGGATATTTCGTAGATCATTGAGGTCTATGGGGAAAAATCAAATTCGATACAAAGACTAAGTAGAAGCTACTTGTCAAACTGCTTTGTGATGTGTGGATTCAAGTCACAGAGTGAAACCTTTCTCGTGACTCATAAGTTTGGAGACACTCTAATTGGAGAATCTGTGAAGGGCCATTTGGGGACAAATTGAGAACTATGGTGAAAAGCAGAATATCCACAGATACAAACGGGAAAAAATCTATCTGTTACAGTGCTTTGTGATGTGTGAAATCATTTCACAGAAGTAAACCTTTGCCTTTATTCAGCAATTTGCTCTTTTGTAGGTCTATGAGGACAAACTGAATATCCCCAGATAAAAACTAGAAAAAGTGATCTGTGAAATTGCTTTGTCATGTGTGGATTCATCTCACAGAGTTAAATCTTTCTTTTCAGCAGACTGGAAAAACACTTTTGTAGAATCTTCAAAGGGATATTCTGTAGCCCATTGAGGCCTAATGTTAAAAAGCAAATGTCTCCAGATAAAAACTGGAAAGAAGCTATCTGTGAATCTGCTTTGTGAAGTGTGGACTATCTCACTGAGTTAAACCTTTCTTTTGATTCAGCAGGTTAGAAGCATGTTTTATGGAGAATCTGTGAGAGACATTTTGGAGTCCATTGAAGGCTGAGGGAAGATCAGAATATCCCTATATAAAGCTAGAAAGAAGCTATCTGTGAAACTGCTTTGTGATGTGGGCTTACATCTCCCAGAGTTAAAGCATTCTTTAGATTCCACAGGTTAAAAATATTCTTTGTTAGAATCCACGAAGGGACATTTGGGAACCCATTGAGGCCTATGGGGAAGATTCAAATATTCCCAGATAAAAACCATAAAAAAGCTATCTGTGAAACTGTTTTGTGATGTGTGCATTCATCACACAGAGTTAATCCTTTCCTTTGATTCAGCAGGTTGGAAACTCTCCTTTTGGAGAAACTGAAGGGACATTACGGTGCCCACTGGGGCCTATGGGCAAAAATCAAATACCTCTAGATAAAAAGCAGAAGGAAGATATCTGTGAAATTGCTTTGTGATGGGTGGATTCATCTCACAGAGAGTCAAATATCTCCTTTGATTCAGCAGGTTGGAAACACTCTTTTTGGAGAATCTGTGAGAGACATTTTGGAGTCCATTGAAGGCTGAGGGGAAGATCAGAATATCCCTATATAAAAACTAGAAAGAATCTATCTGTGAGACTATTTTGTGATGTATGCATTCATTTCACCAATACAAACCTTTCTTCTGATTTAGCACTTTGAAAACACTCCCTATGCAGAATCTGCTAAGGGAGATTTAGAAGCCCATTGAAGCCTATGGAGAAAAACAGAATACCACCTCATAAAACCTGGTAAGAAGCCATCTGTGAAATTGATTTGGGATATGTTGATTCATCTCACTGAGTGCAACCTTTCTATGGATTAAACAGTTGAAGACACTTTTTTTGAAGAATCTTTGGAGGGACATTTGGGGGCACATTGAGGAATATGAAGAAAAACAGAATATCTACTGAAAAAAGTAGAAAGAAACTACCTGTGACATTGCTTTGGGATGGGTGGATTCATCTCACAGAGTCAAATTTTTCTATTGACTCAGCAGGCTGGAAACACTCTCTTTAGAAGATCTTAAAAAAGCATTTGACAGCATATTAAGCTCTATGTGGAAAAACCGACTATCCCCAGGTAAAAACTAGAAAGAACCTTTCTTTTAAACTGCTTTGTGATGTGTGGATTCACTCAGTGTTAAACCTTTATTTTGTTTCAGCAGGTTGGAAAACGCTATTTGGTAGAATCTTCAAAGAAACATTTGGGAGCTTATTTTGGCTTCTTGAAAAGAACTGAATATCCACAGATAACAAATAGAAGGAACTATCTGGGAAAGTGCTTTGTGATATATGGATTCATATCACAGAGTTAAACGTTTCTGCTGATTCAGTAGGTTGGAAACACTCCTTTTGGTAATTTGTAAAGGGACATTTTGGAGCCCATTGATGGCTCTGGTGAAAAACAGAATATCCCCAGATAGATAGTAGAAAGAAGTGATCTGTTAAACTGCTTTGTGATGTTTGGATTGATACCTAACAGTTAAACCTTTCCTTTGATTCAACAGGTTGGAAACTCATTTTTACAGAATCTGCAAATGGACTTTTAAGAGCCCATTGAGGCCTAAAAGGAAAAACCAAATATCCCCAGATAAAAACTAGAAAGAAGCTATCTGTGAAACTGCTTTGTGATGTGTGGATTCATCTCACAGAGTTAAACTTTATTTTGATTCAACAGGTGGGAATCACTCTTTTGGAGAATCTGCAAAGGACATCTGAGAGTGCATTGAGGCCTAATGTTAAAAAGCAAATGTCTCCAGATAAAAACTAGAAAGAAGTTTTATGTGAAACTGCTTTGTGATGGATGGATTAATCTCACTATATTAAACCTTTCTTTTGATTTAGCACGTTGGAACCACTGTTCTTTGGAGAACCTGTGAATCAATATTTGGGAGTCCATTGAGGCCTATCGGGAGAAACTAAATATTCCCTGATACAAACTAGAAAGATAGCAAACTATCACAAGAAGAGAAAACCAAACACCGCATGTTCTCACTCATAGGTGGGAACTGAACAATGAGATCACTTGGACTGGGGAAGGGAACATCACACACCAGGGCCTATCATGGGGAGGGGAGGGGAGGGATTGCATTGGGAGTTATACCTGATATAAATGATGAATTGATGGGTGCTGATGAGTTGATGGGTGCAGCACACCAACATGGCACAAGTATACACATGTAACAAACCTGCACGTTATGCACCTGTACCCTAGAACTTAAAGTATAATAAAAAAAAAAAAAAAAGAATTTGTCTGCGAAACTTCTTCATGACGTGTGGATTCATCTCACAGAGTTAAGGCTTTCTTTTGATTCAGCAGGTTGGAAACACTCTTTTGGAGAATCTGCAAAACGACATTTGGGAGCCAGTTAAGGCCTACAAGGAAAAACTGAACATCCCCAGATAGGCACAATAAACAAGCTAGCTGTGAAACTACTTTGTAATGTGTGGATTCATCTCACAGTGTTAAACCTTTCATTTATTCAGCAGGTTGGAAAACCTCTTCTTGGATAATCTGCTAAGGAACATTTGAAAAACCACTGAGGCCTACAGGAAGAAACCAAATGTCCCCAGAGAAAACTAGAAAGAGCAATCTGACAAACTGCTTTATGATGTCTGTATTCATCACAGAGAGTTAAATCTTTCTTTTCAGCAGACTGGAAAAACACTTTTTGTAGAATCTCTGAAGAGACATTTGTGGGCCCATTGAGGCCTATGAAAAAAACCGAATTACCCAACTGAAAACTAGAAAGAAGCTATCTGTGAAACCGATTTGTGATATTTCAATTCATCTCCAAGAGTTAAAACATTCATTTGATTCAGTAGGTTGGAAACACCCTTTTTGGAGAATCTGCAAAGACACAATAGGGAACCCACTGAGGCCTATGGAAACTAATGGAAAATCTCCAGATAAAAACTGGAAAGAATCTATCTGTGAAACTGCTTTGTAATACGTCTATTCTGCTCACAACATTAAACCTTTCTTTTGATTCCACAGGTTGGAAACACTCTATTTGGAGAATCTGTAAAGGGACATTTTGGAGCCAATCCGAGCCTAAGGGGAAAAACAGAAAATCCCCAGGTGTAAAGTAGAAAGAAACTAGGTGTGAAACTGCTTTGTGATGTTTAGATTCATATGACAGAGATAAACATTTCTATTCATTCACCACATTGGAAACACTGTTTTTGGAGTATCTGCTAAAGGACATTTGATAGCTCCTTGAGGCCTATGGGGAAAAACCGAATATCCTTAGATGAAAGTTAGAAAGAAACTATCTGTGAAACGGCTTTGTGACATGTGGATTCATCTCACAAAGGTAAGCCTTTCTTTTCATTCAACAGGTTGGTAACACTCTTTTCCTAGAATTTGCAAAGTGACATTTTAGAGTCAACTGAGGCCTAAGGAGATAAAAACTCAAAAGAAACTATTTGCGAAACTTCCTTGGGATATGTGGATTCATATCACAGAGTTAAATGTTTCTTTTGATTCCACCATTGGAAACACTGTTTTCCTACAATCTGTGAAGGGTAATTTGGGAGCCCATTTAGGCCTATAGGGAAAATCTTTATATCACCAGAAAAAACTGGAATGAATCTATCTGTGAAACAGCTTTGTGATGTGTGGATTCATCTGACAAATTTAAACCTTTGTTTTCATTCAGCAGGTTGGAAACACTCATTGTGGAGAATCTGCAAAGGGACATTTGGGAGCCTACTGAGGCCTATGGAGGGAAACAGAATATCCCAAGTTAAAACTAAAAAGAAGCTATCTGTAAGACTGTTTTCTGATGTGTGGATCTGTCTCACAGATTTAAGCCTTTCCTTTGATCCAGCAGGTTGGAAGCACCCTTTTTGGAGAATCTGAGAAGGGGCATTTTGGTGTCCATTGTGGCCATGGCATAAAACTCAATATACTCAGATTAAAACTATAAAGAAGCTATCTGTGAAACTGCTTAGTAAAATGTGAATTCATCTCAGAGTTTAACCTCTCTTTTGATTCAGCAGGTTGGAAACACTTTTTTTGTAGAATATGCGAATGGACATTTGGGAGTCCTTTTAGGAGGTGGTTGAAAAACAGAATATCTCCAATTAAAAACTAGAAAGAAGGTATCTGTAAAATGGTTTTTGATTTATGGAATCATCTCACAGAGCTAAAACTTTGTTATCATTCAGTAGGTTGGAAACACTGTTTTGAAGTATCTGTGAAGGAAATTTGAGAACCAATTGTGGCATATGGGGAAAACGGAATATCCTCAGATGAAAACCGGAAAGAAGTTATTTGTGAAACTACATTGTAATGTGTGGATTCATCTCGCAGTGTCAAAACTTTCTTTTGATTGAACAGACTGGAAACACTCTTTTTGGAGAATCTGTGAAGAGCTGTTTGAAAGCCCATCAGGGCTTATGGAAAAACCATATATGCTCAGATAAAAACTAGAGAAAGAAACAATCTGTGAAACTCTTTTGTGATGTGTGAATTCATTTCACTGAGTTAAACCTTTCTTTTGATTCAGCAGGTTGGAAACACTGTTTTGGAGTATCTGTGAAGGGAAATTTTGGAACCATTTTAGGCCTATGGGAAAATGTCAAGATAAAAACTGGAAAGAAGCTATCTGTGAAACTGCTTTTCCATGTGTTGATTCATCTTACAGAGTTAAGCCTTTCTTCTGATTCAGCAGGTTGGAAATACTCTTTATGGATAATCTGAAAAGGGACATTTGGGAGCCTGTTGCTACCTATGAAGAAAAACTGTATATTCCCAGATAAAAACTAGAAGGAATTATTTGTGAAACTGCTTTGTGATGTGTGGATTCATACTACAGTGTTAAACCATTCTTTTGATGCAGCAGCTTACAAACACTCTTTTGAATAATCTGTGGAGGGACATTTGGAAGACCTTTGAGGCCAGTGGGGAAATACTGAATATCCCCAGATAGAAACTAGAAAGACACTATCTGTGAAACTGCCTTGTGATATGTGGACTCAGCTCACAGAGTTAAACCTTTATTTCAGCAGGTTGGAAATACTCTAACTGCAGAATCTGTGAAATGACATTTGGGAGCTGATTGAGGACTATGGGGAAATACCGAATGTCCTAAGATAAAAACTAGAAAGCAGTTGTCTGTGAAGCTGCTTTGTGATGGGTGGATTGATTTCACAGAGTTAAATCTTTCTCTTGATTCAACAGATTGGAAACATTCTTTATGGAGAATCTGTGAAGAAACATTTTGGAGCCCATTGATGGCTCTGGTGAAAAACAGAATATCCCCAGATAGATAGTAGAAAGAAGTGATCTGTTAAACTGCTTTGTGATGTTTGGATTGATACCTAACAGTTAAACCTTTCCTTTGATTCAACAGGTTGGAAACTCATTTTTACAGAATCTGCAAATGGACTTTTAAGAGCCCATTGAGGCCTAAAAGGAAAAACCAAATATCCCCAGAGAAAACAAGGAAGTAGCTGTCTGGGAAACTGCTTTGCGATATGTGTATTCATGTCACAGAGTTAAAACTTTATTTTGATTCAACAGGTGGGAATCACTCTTTTGGAGAATCTGCAAAGGACATCTGAGAGTGCATTGAGGCCTAATGTTAAAAAGCAAATGTCTCCAGATAAAAACTAGAAAGAAGTTTTATGTGAAACTGCTTTGTGATGGATGGATTAATCTCACTATATTAAACCTTTCTTTTGATTTAGCACGTTGGAACCACTGTTCTTTGGAGAACCTGTGAATCAATATTTGGGAGTCCATTGAGGCCTATCGGGAGAAACTAAATATTCCCTGATACAAACTAGAAAGATAGCAAACTATCACAAGAAGAGAAAACCAAACACCGCATGTTCTCACTCATAGGTGGGAACTGAACAATGAGATCACTTGGACTGGGGAAGGGGAACATCACACACCAGGGCCTATCATGGGGAGGGGGGAGGGGAGAGGGATTGCATTGGGAGTTATACCTGATATAAATGATGAATTGATGGGTGCTGATGAGTTGATGGGTGCAGCACACCAACATGGCACAAGTATACACATGTAACAAACCTGCACGTTATGCACGTGAACCCTAGAACTTAAAGTATAATAAAAAAAAAAAAAAAGAATTTGTCTGCGAAACTTCTTCATGACGTGTGGATTCATCTCACAGAGTTAAGGCTTTCTTTTGATTCAGCAGGTTGGAAACCCTCTTTTTGGAGAATCTGCAAAACGACATTTGGGAGCCAGTTAAGGCCTACAAGGAAAAACTGAACATCCCCAGATAGGCACAATAAACAAGCTAGCTGTGAAACTACTTTGTAATGTGTGGATTCATCTCACAGTGTTAAACCTTTCATTTATTCAGCAGGTTGGAAAACCTCTTTTTGGATAATCTGCTAAGGAACATTTGAAAAACCACTGAGGCCTACAGGAAGAAACCAAATGTCCCCAGAGAAAACTAGAAAGAGCAATCTGACAAACTGCTTTATGATGTCTGTATTCATCACAGAGAGTTAAATCTTTCTTTTCAGCAGACTGGAAAAACACTTTTTGTAGAATCTCTGAAGAGACATTTGTGGGCCCATTGAGGCCTATGAAAAAAACCGAATTACCCAACTGAAAACTAGAAAGAAGCTATCTGTGAAACCGATTTGTGATATTTCAATTCATCTCCAAGAGTTAAAACATTCATTTGATTCAGTAGGTTGGAAACACCCTTTTTGGAGAATCTGCAAAGACACAATAGGGAACCCACTGAGGCCTATGGAAACTAATGGAAAATCTCCAGATAAAAACTGGAAAGAATCTATCTGTGAAACTGCTTTGTAATACGTCTATTCTGCTCACAACATTAAACCTTTCTTTTGATTCCACAGGTTGGAAACACTCTATTTGGAGAATCTGTAAAGGGACATTTTGGAGCCAATCCGAGCCTAAGGGGAAAAACAGAAAATCCCCAGGTGTAAAGTAGAAAGAAACTAGGTGTGAAACTGCTTTGTGATGTTTAGATTCATATGACAGAGATAAACATTTCTATTCATTCACCACATTGGAAACACTGTTTTGGAGTATCTGCTAAAGGACATTTGATAGCTCCTTGAGGCCTATGGGGAAAAACCGAATATCCTTAGATGAAAGTTAGAAAGAAACTATCTGTGAAACGGCTTTGTGACATGTGGATTCATCTCACAAAGGTAAGCCTTTCTTTTCATTCAACAGGTTGGTAACACTCTTTTCCTAGAATTTGCAAAGTGACATTTTAGAGTCAACTGAGGCCTAAGGAGATAAAAACTCAAAAGAAACTATTTGAAACTTCCTTGGGATATGTGGATTCATATCACAGAGTTAAATGTTTCTTTTGATTCCACCATTGGAAACACTGTTTTCCTACAATCTGTGAAGGGTAATTTGGGAGCCCATTTAGGCCTATAGGAAAATCTTTATATCACCAGAAAAACTGGAATGAATCTATCTGTGAAACAGCTTTGTGATGTGTGGATTCATCTGACAAATTTAAACCTTTGTTTTCATTCAGCAGGTTGGAAACACTCATTGTGGAGAATCTGCAAAGGGACATTTGGGAGCCTACTGAGGCCTATGGAGGAAACAGAATATCCCAAGTTAAAACTAAAAAGAAGCTATCTGTAAGACTGTTTTCTGATGTGTGGATCTGTCTCACAGATTTAAGCCTTTCCTTTGATCCAGCAGGTTGGAAGCACCCTTTTGGAGAATCTGAGAAGGGGCATTTTGGTGTCCATTGTGGCCATGGCATAAAACTCAATATACTCAGATTAAAACTATAAAGAAGCTATCTGTGAAACTGCTTAGTAAAATGTGAATTCATCTCAGAGTTTAACCTCTCTTTTGATTCAGCAGGTTGGAAACACTCTTTTGGAGAATCTGCAAAGGGACATTTGGGAGTCCTTTTAGGAGGTGGTTGAAAAACAGAATATCTCCAATTAAAAACTAGAAAGAAGCTATCTGTGAAACTGTTTTGTGATGTGTGGATTCATCTCACAGAGCTAAAACTTTGTTATCATTCAGTAGGTTGGAAACACTGTTTTGAAGTATCTGTGAAGGAAATTTGAGAACCAATTGTGGCATATGGGGAAAACGGAATATCCTCAGATGAAAACCGGAAAGAAGTTATTTGTGAAACTACATTGTAATGTGTGGATTCATCTCACAGAGTTAAACTTTATTTTGATTCAACAGGTTGGAAACACTCTTTTGGAGAATCTGTGAAGAGCTGTTTGAAAGCCCATCAGGGCTTATGGAAAACCATATATGCTCAGATAAAAACTAGAGAAAGAAACAATCTGTGAAACTCTTTTGTGATGTGTGAATTCATTTCACTGAGTTAAACCTTTCTGTTGATTCAGCACGTTGGAAATACTTTTTTGTACAATGTGGGAAGGAAATTTTGGAACCATTTTAGGCCTATGGGAAAATGTCAAGATAAAAACTGGAAAGAAGCTATCTGTGAAACTGCTTTTCCATGTGTTGATTCATCTTACAGAGTTAAGCCTTTCTTCTGATTCAGCAGGTTGGAAATACTCTTTATGGATAATCTGAAAAGGGACATTTGGGAGCCTGTTGCTACCTATGAAGAAAAACTGTATATTCCCAGATAAAAACTAGAAGGAATTATTTGTGAAACTGCTTTGTGATGTGTGGATTCATACTACAGTGTTAAACCATTCTTTTGATGCAGCAGCTTACAAACACTCTTTTGAATAATCTGTGGAGGGACATTTGGAAGACCTTTGAGGCCAGTGGGGAAATACTGAATATCCCCAGATAGAAACTAGAAAGACACTATCTGTGAAACTGCTTTGTGATGTGTGGATTCATCTCACAGAGTTAAAACTTTCTTTTGATTGAACAGACTGGAAACACTCTCTTTAGAAGATCTTAAAAAGCATTTGACAGCATATTAAGCTCTATGTGGAAAAACCGACTATCCCCAGGTAAAAACTAGAAAGAACCTTTCTTTTAAACTGCTTTGTGATGTGTGGATTCACTCAGTGTTAAACCTTTATTTTGTTTCAGCAGGTTGGAAAACGCTATTTGGTAGAATCTTCAAAGAAACATTTGGGAGCTTATTTTGGCTTCTTGAAAAGAACTGAATATCCACAGATAACAAATAGAAGGAACTATCTGGGAAAGTGCTTTGTGATATATGGATTCATATCACAGAGTTAAACGTTTCTGCTGATTCAGTAGGTTGGAAACACTCCTTTTGGTAATTTGTAAAGGGACATTTTGGAGCCCATTGATGGCTCTGGTGAAAAACAGAATATCCCCAGATAGATAGTAGAAAGAAGTGATCTGTTAAACTGCTTTGTGATGTTTGGATTGATACCTAACAGTTAAACCTTTCCTTTGATTCAACAGGTTGGAAACTCATTTTTACAGAATCTGCAAATGGACTTTTAAGAGCCCATTGAGGCCTAAAAGGAAAAACCAAATATCCCCAGAGAAAACTAGAAAGAAGCTATCTGTGAAACTGTTTTGTGATGTGTGGATTCATCTCACAGAGTTAAAACTTTATTTTGATTCAACAGGTGGGAATCACTCTTTTGGAGAATCTGCAAAGGACATCTGAGAGTGCATTGAGGCCTAATGTTAAAAAGCAAATGTCTCCAGATAAAAACTAGAAAGAAGTTTTATGTGAAACTGCTTTGTGATGGATGGATTAATCTCACTATATTAAACCTTTCTTTTGATTTAGCACGTTGGAACCACTGTTCTTTGGAGAACCTGTGAATCAATATTTGGGAGTCCATTGAGGCCTATCGGGAGAAACTAAATATTCCCTGATACAAACTAGAAAGATAGCAAACTATCACAAGAAGAAAACCAAACACCGCATGTTCTCACTCATAGGTGGGAACTGAACAATGAGATCACTTGGACTGGGGAAGGGAACATCACACACCAGGGCCTATCATGGGGAGGGGAGGGGAGGGATTGCATTGGGAGTTATACCTGATATAAATGATGAATTGATGGGTGCTGATGAGTTGATGGGTGCAGCACACCAACATGGCACAAGTATACACATGTAACAAACCTGCACGTTATGCACCTGTACCCTAGAACTTAAAGTATAATAAAAAAAAAAAAAAAGAATTTGTCTGCGAAACTTCTTCATGACGTGTGGATTCATCTCACAGAGTTAAGGCTTTCTTTTGATTCAGCAGGTTGGAAACCCTCTTTTTGGAGAATCTGCAAAACGACATTTGGGAGCCAGTTAAGGCCTACAAGGAAAAACTGAACATCCCCAGATAGGCACAATAAACAAGCTAGCTGTGAAACTACTTTGTAATGTGTGGATTCATCTCACAGTGTTAAACCTTTCATTTATTCAGCAGGTTGGAAAACCTCTTTTGGATAATCTGCTAAGGAACATTTGAAAAACCACTGAGGCCTACAGGAAGAAACCAAATGTCCCCAGAGAAAACTAGAAAGAGCAATCTGACAAACTGCTTTATGATGTCTGTATTCATCACAGAGAGTTAAATCTTTCTTTTCAGCAGACTGGAAAAACACTTTTTGTAGAATCTCTGAAGAGACATTTGTGGGCCCATTGAGGCCTATGAAAAAAACCGAATTACCCAACTGAAAACTAGAAAGAAGCTATCTGTGAAACCGATTTGTGATATTTCAATTCATCTCCAAGAGTTAAAACATTCATTTGATTCAGTAGGTTGGAAACACCCTTTTGGAGAATCTGCAAAGACACAATAGGGAACCCACTGAGGCCTATGGAAACTAATGGAAAATCTCCAGATAAAAACTGGAAAGAATCTATCTGTGAAACTGCTTTGTAATACGTCTATTCTGCTCACAACATTAAACCTTTCTTTTGATTCCACAGGTTGGAAACACTCTATTTGGAGAATCTGTAAAGGGACATTTTGGAGCCAATCCGAGCCTAAGGGGAAAAACAGAAAATCCCCAGGTGTAAAGTAGAAAGAAACTAGGTGTGAAACTGCTTTGTGATGTTTAGATTCATATGACAGAGATAAACATTTCTATTCATTCACCACATTGGAAACACTGTTTTGGAGTATCTGCTAAAGGACATTTGATAGCTCCTTGAGGCCTATGGGAAAAACCGAATATCCTTAGATGAAAGTTAGAAAGAAACTATCTGTGAAACTGCTTTGTGATGTGGATTCATCTCACAGAGTTAAAACTTTATTTTGATTCAACAGGTTGGAAACACTCTTTTGGAGAATCTGTAAAGGGACATTTTGGAGCCCTTTTACGCATATGGGGTACAACGGATTATCTCCAGATAAAAACTAGAAAGAAGCTATCCATGAAACTGCTTTGTGATGTCTGGATTCGGCTCAAATAATTAAACCTTTCTCTTGATTCAAAATATTGGAAATACTATTTTGCAGAATCTGCAAAGGGATATTTTGGGGCCCTTTGAAATCCATGGAGTAAAACAGAATATCCCCAGATAAAAACTAGAAAGAAGCTATCTGTGAAACTGCTTTGTGATGTGTGGATTCATCTCACAGAGTTAAATCTTTCTTTTGATTCAGCAGGTTGGAAACACTCTTTTGGAGAATCTGTGAAGGGTAATTTGGGAGCCCATTTAGGCCTATAGGAAAATCTTTATATCACCAGAAAAACTGGAATGAATCTATCTGTGAAACAGCTTTGTGATGTGTGGATTCATCTGACAAATTTAAACCTTTGTTTTCATTCAGCAGGTTGGAAACACTCATTGTGGAGAATCTGCAAAGGGACATTTGGGAGCCTACTGAGGCCTATGGAGGAAACAGAATATCCCTAGGTAAAAACTAGAAAGAAGCTATCTGTAAGACTGTTTTCTGATGTGTGGATCTGTCTCACAGATTTAAGCCTTTCCTTTGATCCAGCAGGTTGGAAGCACCCTTTTTGGAGAATCTGAGAAGGGGCATTTTGGTGTCCATTGCGGCCATGGCATAAAACTCAATATACTCAGATTAAAACTATAAAGAAGCTATCTGTGAAACTGCTTAGTAAAATGTGAATTCATCTCAGAGTTTAACCTCTCTTTTGATTCAGCAGGTTGGAAACACTTTTGTAGAATATGCGAATGGACATTTGGGAGTCCTTTTAGGAGGTGGTTGAAAAACAGAATATCTCCAATTAAAAACTAGAAAGAAGGTATCTGTAAAATGGTTTTGATTTATGGAATCATCTCACAGAGCTAAAACTTTGTTATCATTCAGTAGGTTGGAAACACTGTTTTGGAGTATCTGTGAAGGAAATTTGAGAACCAATTGTGGCATATGGGGAAAACGGAATATCCTCAGATGAAAACCGGAAAGAAGTTATTTGTGAAACTACATTGTAATGTGTGGATTCATCTCGCAGTGTCAAAACTTTCTTTTGATTGAACAGACTGGAAACACTCTTTTGGAGAATCTGTGAAGAGCTGTTTGAAAGCCCATCAGGGCTTATGGAAAACCATATATGCTCAGATAAAAACTAGAGAAAGAAACAATCTGTGAAACTCTTTTGTGATGTGTGAATTCATTTCACTGAGTTAAACCTTTCTTTTGATTCAGCAGGTTGGAAATACTCTTTATGGATAATCTGAAAAGGGACATTTGGGAACCCATTGAGGCCTATGGAGGAAACAGAATATCCCCAGATAAAAACTAGAAAGAAGCTATCTGTGAAACGGCTTTGTGACATGTGGATTCATCTCACAGAGTTAAAACTTTCTTTTGATTCAGCAGGTTGGAAATACTCTAACTGCAGAATCTGTGAAATGACATTTGGGAGCTGATTGAGGACTATGGGGAAATACCGAATGTCCTAAGATAAAAACTAGAAAGAAGCTATCTGTGAAACTGCCTTGTGATATGTGGACTCATCTCACAGAGTGAAATTCTTTTGATTCAGCAGGCTGGAGAAACACTTTTGTAGAATCTTCAAAGGGATATTCTGTAGCCCATTGAGGCCTAGTAGCAAAATTGAATATTTCCGGATAAAAACTAGAAAGAAGCTATCTGTGAAACTGCTTTGTAATGTGTAGACTCATTGCACAGAGTTAAAACTTTCTTTTGATTCAGCAGGTTGGAAACACTCTTTTGAAGAATACGTGATTGGATATTTGGGAGTCCATTGACATGAAACTGGAAAAACTAAATATCCCTGAAGAAAACTTGAGAGAATTTGAAAAATCTGCAAAGGGACAATTAGGAGCCCATTGAGACCTATGGGGAAAAACCGAATATCCCCAGATAATAACTATCAGTTAAAAGCCTTTGCAATGTGTGGATTCACCTCACAGGGCTGAACATTTTATTTTGATTCAGCAGGTTGGAAACACTCTAATGGAGAATCTGAAAACGGATATTTGGGAGATTATTGAGGCCTATGGGGCAAAACAAAATATACCCTGATATAAAATGGAAAGAAGCTATATGTGAAACTGCTTTTGGTGTGTGGATTCATCTCAAAGAGTTAAAGCTGTTTCTTAACTCAGCACATTGGAAACACTTTTTATAATCTGAAAAGACATTTGGGGGCCGTTGAGGTCCTTGGGGAAGAACAGAATATCCTTAGATATAAAATAGTAGCTAATTTGAAACTGCTTTGTGGTGCGTGGATTCAGGTTACAGAGTTAAACTTTTCTCTTGATTCAGCAGGATGGAAACACTCTTTTGTGCCATTTAAAATTGGACATATGAAAGCCCATTGTTCTTATGACGATAAAAGGAATGTCCTTAAATGAAAACTAGAAAGAAGCTATGTGTGAAACTGTTTTGTGATGTGTGGACTCATCACACAGAGCTTAAATTTAATTTTGATTCAGCAGGTTAGAAGCATGTTTTATGGAGAATCCCGAAGGGACATTTGGGAACCCATTGAGGCCTATGGGGAAGATTCAAATATTCCCAGATAAAAACTAGAAAGAAGCTATCTGTGAAACTGTTTTGTGATGTGTGCATTCATCACACAGAGCTTAAATTTAATTTTGATTCAGCAGGTTAGAAGCATGTTTTATGGAGAATCCCGAAGGGACATTTAGGAGCCCATGGAGACCTATGGAGACAAACCTTATATCCCTAGATAAAAACTAGAGAGAAACGGCCTGTGAAACTGCTTTGTGATGTGTGGATTCATCTCACAAAGTTAAATCCTTCTTTGATTCAGCAGGTTGGAAACACTCATTGTGGAGAATCTGCAAAGGGACAATTAGGAGCCCATTGAGGCCTATGAAGAAAAACTGTATATTCCCAGATAAAAACTAGAAGGAATTATTTGTGAAACTGCTTTGTGATGTGTGGATTCATCTCACAGAGTTAAAACTTTCTTTTGATTCAGCAGGTTGGAAACACTCTTTTGAAGAATACGTGATTGGATATTTGGGAGTCCATTGACATGAAACTGGAAAAACTAAATATCCCTGAAGAAAACTTGAGAGAATTTGAAAAATCTGCAAAGGGACAATTAGGAGCCCATTGAGACCTATGGGGAAAAACCGAATATCCCCAGATAATAACTATCAGTTAAAAGCCTTTGCAATGTGTGGATTCACCTCACAGGGCTGAACATTTTATTTTGATTCAGCAGGTTGGAAACACTCTAATGGAGAATCTGAAAACGGATATTTGGGAGATTATTGAGGCCTATGGGGCAAAACAAAATATACCCTGATATAAAATGGAAAGAAGCTATATGTGAAACTGCTTTTGGTGTGTGGATTCATCTCAAAGAGTTAAAGCTGTTTCTTAACTCAGCACATTGGAAACACTTTTTATAATCTGAAAAGACATTTGGGGGCCGTTGAGGTCCTTGGGGAAGAACAGAATATCCTTAGATATAAAATAGTAGCTAATTTGAAACTGCTTTGTGGTGCGTGGATTCAGGTTACAGAGTTAAACTTTTCTCTTGATTCAGCAGGATGGAAACACTCTTTTGTGCCATTTAAAATTGGACATATGAAAGCCCATTGTTCTTATGACGATAAAAGGAATGTCCTTAAATGAAAACTAGAAAGAAGCTATGTGTGAAACTGTTTTGTGATGTGTGGACTCATCACACAGAGCTTAAATTTAATTTTGATTCAGCAGGTTAGAAGCATGTTTTATGGAGAATCCCGAAGGGACATTTAGGAGCCCATGGAGACCTATGGAGACAAACCTTATATCCCTAGATAAAAACTAGAGAGAAACGGCCTGTGAAACTGCTTTGTAATGTGTAGACTCATTGCACAGAGTTAAAACTTTCTTTTGATTCAGCAGTTTGGAAGCACTTTTGTCGAGAATCTCTGAGAAGAAATGTGGGAACTCATCGAAGCCTAAAGGAAAAATTCAAATATACCCAGATAAAAACTAGAAAGGCATTATCCGTGAAACTACTTTCTTACATGTAGATTCATCTCACAGAGTCAAACTGGTACGTAGATTCAGCATGCTCTAAACACCTTTTGGAGTATCTGTGAAGGGACATTTAGGAGCCCATTGAGGCTTTGGGGAAAAACCAAACATCTCCAGATGAAAACTAGGAAGAATTTATCCGTGAAACTGCTTTTTGATGTGTGGATTGATCTCACAGAGTTAAAATTTTGTCTTGACTCAGGAGGTTGGAAAAATTTTTGGAGAATCTGCAAAGGGACATTAAAGAGCCTGTTGAGGGTTATAAGGAAAAATCAAATATTCCCTGATAAAAACTAGAAAAATTTATAACCATCTGTGGAACTGCTTTGTGATGTGTGCATTCATCACACAGAGTTAATCCTTTCCTTTGATTCAACAGGTTGGAAACACTCTGCTTTGAATATGTGAAGGGATATTGTGGAGTCCTTTGAGGCCTAGGGGCAAAACCAAATATCCCAAGATAAAAACTAGAAAGTAGCTTTCTGTGAATCTGCTTTGTGAAGTGTGGACTATCTCACTGAGTTAAATCATCTTTTCGATTGAGGAGGTTAAAAACCCTTGATTTGGAGAATCGGCGAAGAAACGTTTGGGTGTCCATTGAGGCCTATGGAGAAGAACAGAATATCCCCAGATAGAAACTAGAAAGAAGCTATCTGTGAATCTGCTTTCTGATGTGTGGATTCGTCTCACAGAGTTAAATGCTTCTTCCGACTCGGCAGGTTGGAAACACTCTTTCTGGAGAATCTACAAAAGACATTTGGGAACCCATTGAGGCCTAAGGGGAAAACTCTAATATACCCATATGAAAACTACAAAGAAGCTGTCTGCAAAACAGCTTTGTGACGTGTGGATTCATATCATAGAGAAAAAAGTTTCTTTTGATTCAGCAGGTTGGAAACACTCTTTTTGAAGCATCTGCAAAAGGACATTTTGGAGACCATTGAGGCCTAGGGGGCAAAACCAAATATCCCCAGATGAAAACTAGAAAGAAGCTATCTGTGACACTGCTCTGTCATACGTGGATTGATCTCACAGAGTTAAACTTTTCTTTTGATTGAGCAGGTTGGAAGCACTCTTTTTGGAAAATCTGCGAAAGGATATTTCGTAGATCATTGAGGTCTATGGGGAAAAATCAAATTCCGATACAAAGACTAAGTAGAAGCTACTTGTCAAACTGCTTTGTGATGTGTGGATTCAAGTCACAGAGTGAAACCTTTCTCGTGACTCATAAGTTTGGAGACACTCTAATTGGAGAATCTGTGAAGGGCCATTTGGGGACAAATTGAGAACTATGGTGAAAAGCAGAATATCCACAGATACAAACGGGAAAAAAATCTATCTGTTACAGTGCTTTGTGATGTGTGAAATCATTTCACAGAAGTAAACCTTTGCCTTTATTCAGCAATTTGCTCTTTTTGTAGGTCTATGAGGACAAACTGAATATCCCCAGATAAAAACTAGAAAAAAGTGATCTGTGAAATTGCTTTGTCATGTGTGGATTCATCCCACAGTGTTAAACCTTTCTTTTGATTCAGCAGATTAAAACTCATTAACTGGAGAATCTGGGAATGGACTTTTTGAAGCTCATTGAGATGTAGAAATAAAATCTGAATATACCCGGGGTGGGGGGGAAGCTAGAAAGAAGCTATCTGTGAAACTGCTTTGTGATGTGGGCTTACATCTCCCAGAGTTAAAGCATTCTTTAGATTCCACAGGTTAAAAATATTCTTTTGTTAGAATCCACGAAGGGACATTTGGGAACCCATTGAGGCCTATGGGGAAGATTCAAATATTCCCAGATAAAAACCATAAAAAAGCTATCTGTGAAACTGTTTTGTGATGTGTGCATTCATCACACAGAGTTAATCCTTTCCTTTGATTCAGCAGGTTGGAAACTCTCCTTTTGGAGAAACTGAAGGGACATTACGGTGCCCACTGGGGCCTATGGGCAAAAATCAAATACCTCTAGATAAAAAGCAGAAGGAAGATATCTGTGAAATTGATTTGGGATATGTTGATTCATCTTACAGAGTTAAGCCTTTCTTCTGATTTAGCACTTTGAAAACACTCCTATGCAGAATCTGCTAAGGGAGATTTAGAAGCCCATTGAAGCCTATGGAGAAAAACAGAATACCACCTCATAAAAACTAGAAAGAAGCTATCTGTGAAATTGATTTGGGATATGTTGATTCATCTTACAGAGTTAAGCCTTTCTTCTGATTTAGCACTTTGAAAACACTCCTATGCAGAATCTGCTAAGGGAGATTTAGAAGCCCATTGAAGCCTATGGAGAAAAACAGAATACCACCTCATAAAACCTGGTAAGAAGCCATCTGTGAAATTGATTTGGGATATGTTGATTCATCTCACTGA
The DNA here is from genome assembly GCA_030247045.1 of Colobus guereza. Classification (NCBI taxonomy): domain Eukaryota; kingdom Metazoa; phylum Chordata; class Mammalia; order Primates; family Cercopithecidae; genus Colobus; species Colobus guereza. The sequence goes on along the minus strand of CM058079.1, from coordinate 14,318,240 downwards.
GTGCAACCTTTCTATGGATTAAACAGTTGAAGACACTTTTTGAAGAATCTTTGGAGGGACATTTGGGGCACATTGAGGAATATGAAGAAAAACAGAATATCTACTGAAAAAGTAGAAAGAAACTATCTGTGAAACTGCTTTGTGATGTGTGGATTCATCTCACAGAGTCAAATTTTTCTATTGACTCAGCAGGCTGGAAACACTCTCTTTAGAAGATCTTAAAAAGCATTTGACAGCATATTAAGCTCTATGTGGAAAAACCGACTATCCCCAGGTAAAAACTAGAAAGAACCTTTCTTTTAAACTGCTTTGTGATGTGTGGATTCATCTCACAGAGTTAAAACTTTATTTTGATTCAGCAGGTTGGAAATACTCTTTATGGATAATCTGAAAAGGGACATTTGGGAACCCATTGAGGCCTATCGGGAGAAACTAAATATTCCCTGATAAAAACTAGAAAGAAGCTATCTGTGAATCTGCTTTCTGATGTGTGGATTCATCTCACAGAGTTAAACCTTTCCTTTGATTCAACAGGTTGGAAACTCATTTTTACAGAATCTGCAAATGGACTTTTAAGAGCCCATTGAGGCCTATGGAGAAAAACAGAATATCCCCAGATAAAAACTGGAAAGAAGCTATCTGTGAATCTGCTTTCTGATGTGTGGATTCATCTCAAAGAGTTAAAGCTGTTTCTTAACTCAGCACATTGGAAACACTGTTTTGGAGTATCTGTGAAGGGACATTTAGGAGCCCATTGAGGCCTATGGGGAAAAACCGAATATCCTTAGATGAAAGTTAGAAAGAAACTATCTGTGAAACGGCTTTGTGACATGTGGATTCATCTCACAGAGTTAAACCTTTCCTTTGATTCAGCAGTTTGGAAGCACTTTTGTCGAGAATCTCTGAGAAGAAATGTGGGAACTCATCGAAGCCTAAAAGGAAAAATTCAAATATACCCAGATAAAAACTAGAAAGAAGCTATCTGTGAAATTGATTTGGGATATGTTGATTCATCTTACAGAGTTAAGCCTTTCTTCTGATTTAGCACTTTGAAAACACTCCTATGCAGAATCTGCTAAGGGAGATTTAGAAGCCCATTGAAGCCTATGGAGAAAAACAGAATATCCCCAGATAAAAACTAGAAAGAAGCTATCCATGAAACTGCTTTGTGATGTGGATTCATCTCACAAAGTTAAATCCTTCTTTGATTCAGCAGGTTGGAAACACTCTAATGGAGAATCTGAAAACGGATATTTGGGAGTCCATTGAGGCCTAAAAGGAAAAACCAAATATCCCCAGATAAAAACTAGAAAGAAGCTATCTGTGAAACTGCTTTGTGATGTGTGGATTCATATCACAGAGTTAAACGTTTCTGCTGATTCAGTAGGTTGGAAACACTCTATTTGGAGAATCTGTGAAGGGACATTTGGGGCACATTGAGGAATATGAAGAAAAACAGAATATCCCCAGATAAAAACTGGAAAGAATCTATCTGTGAAACTGCTTTGTGATGTGTGAAATCATTTCACAGAAGTAAACCTTTGCCTTTATTCAGCAATTTGCTCTTTTGTAGGTCTATGAGGACAAACTGAATATCCCCAGATAAAAACTACAAAGAAGATATCTGTGAAATTGATTTTAGATATGTGGATTCATCTCACAGTGTTAAACCTTTCTTTTGATTCAGCAGATTAAAACTCATTAACTGGAGAATCTGGGAATGGACTTTTGAAGCTCATTGAGATGTAGAAATAAAATCTGAATATACCCGGGGTGGGGAAGCTAGAAAGAAGCTATCTGTGAAACTGCTTTGTGATGTGGGCTTACATCTCCCAGAGTTAAAGCATTCTTTAGATTCCACAGGTTAAAAATATTCTTTTGTTAGAATCCACGAAGGGACATTTGGGAACCCATTGAGGCCTAGGGGCAAAACCAAATATCCCCAGATAAAAACTAGAAAGAAGCTATCTGTGAAACTGCTTTGTGATGTGTGGATTCATCTCACAGAGTTAAACCTTTCCTTTGATTCAGCAGGTTGGAAACTCATTTTTACAGAATCTGCAAAGGGACATTTGGGAACCCATTGAGGCCTAAAAGGAAAAACCAAATATCCCCAGATAAAAACTACAGAAAAGCTATCTGTTAAACTGCTTTGTGATGTGTGGATTCATCTCATAGAGTTAAACATTTATTTTGATTCAGCAGGTTGGAAACACTCTATTTGGAGAATCTGTGAAGAAACATTTTGGAGCCCATTGAGGCCTAAAAGGAAAAACCAAATATCCCCAGATAAAAACTAGAAAGAATCTGTCTGTGCAACTTCTTTGTGATTTGTGGATTCATCTCACAGAGTTAAAACTTTCTTTTGATTCAGGAGGTTGGATCCTCTTTTTGTAGAATCTGCAAATGGACATTTGAGAGCCCATTGAGGCCTAAAAGGAAAAACCAAATATCCCCAGATAAAAACTAGAAAAATTTATAACCATCTGTGGAACTGCTTTGTGATGTGTGCATTCATCACACAGAGTTAATCCTTTCCTTTGATTCAACAGGTTGGAAACACTCTGCTTTGAATATGTGAAGGGATATTGTGGAGTCCTTTGAGGCCTAGGGGCAAAACCAAATATCCCAAGATAAAAACTAGAAAGAAGCTATCTGTGAAACTGCCTTGTGATATGTGGACTCATCTCACAGAGTTAAAACTTTATTTTGATTCAGCAGGTTGGAAACACTCTATTTGGAGAATCTGCAAAGGGACATTTGGGAACCCATTGAGGCCTATGGAGAAGAACAGAATATCCCCAGATAGAAACTAGAAAGAAGCTATCTGTGAATCTGCTTTCTGATGTGTGGATTCGTCTCACAGAGTTAAATGTTTCTTTTGATTCAGCAGGTTGGAAACACTCATTGTGGAGAATCTGCAAAGGGACATTTGGGAACCCATTGAGGCCTAAAAGGAAAAACCAAATATCCCCAGATAAAAACTAGAAAGAAGCTATCTGTGAAACAGCTTTGTGATGTGTGGATTCATATCACAGAGTTAAAACTTTCTTTTGATTCAGCAGGTTGGAAACTCATTTTTACAGAATCTGCAAATGGACTTTTAAGAGCCCATTGAGGCCTAAAAGGAAAAACCAAATATCCCCAGATAAAAACTAGAAAGAAGCTATCTGTGAAACTGCTTTGTAATGTGTGGATTCATCTCACAGTGTTAAACCTTTCTTTTGATTCAGCAGATTAAAACTCATTAACTGGAGAATCTGGGAATGGACTTTTGAAGCTCATTGAGATGTAGAAATAAAATCTGAATATACCCGGGGTGGGGAAGCTAGAAAGAAGCTATCTGTGAAACTGCTTTGTGATGTGTGGATTCATCTCACAGAGTTAAGGCTTTCTTTTGATTCCACAGGTTAAAAATATTCTTTTGTTAGAATCCACGAAGGGACATTTAGGAGCCCATTGAGGCCTAGGGGCAAAACCAAATATCCCCAGATGAAAACTAGAAAGAATCTATCTGTGAAACTGCTTTGTGATGTGGATTCATCTCACAGAGTTAAAACTTTCTTTTGATTCAGCAGGTTGGAAACACTCTATTTGGAGAATCTGAAAACGGATATTTGGGAGTCCATTGAGGCCTATGGAGAAAAACAGAATATCCCCAGATAAAAACTAGAAAGAAGCTATCTGTGAAACTGCTTTGTGATGTGGATTCATCTCACAGAGTTAAAACTTTCTTTTGATTCAGCAGGTTG
>CM058079.1:14271565-14313988 GCA_030247045.1 Colobus guereza | reverse complement strand
TAATGTGTGCATTCATCTCACAGAATTACACCTCTCTTTGGATTCAGCAGTTTGGGAACATGGTTTTGTCCATTCTGCAAATGGACATTTGGGAGCTCATTCAGGCAAATGGTGAAAAACTGAATATCCCAGGATAAAAACTAGAAAGGAGTTTCCTGGAAAACTCTTTTCAGATGTGTTCATTCATCTCACAGAGTTAAAAATTTCCTTTCATTCATCAGTTTGGAAACACTGGTTTTGTCCATTCTGCAAATGGACATTTGGTAGCTCTTTGAAGTCAATGAAGAAAACGTGAATATCCCAGGATAAAAACTAGAAAGAAGCTTCCTGGGAACCTGTTTTCAGATGTGTTCATTCATCTCACAGAGTTAAAGATTTCCTTTCATTCATCAGTTTGGAAACACTGTTGTCTTACAATCTGCAAAGAGATATTTGGTAGTGCATTGAGGCCTACTATGCAAAGGATGTATCTGCAGATAAAAACTAGAAAGAAGCTTTCTGAGAAACTGTTTTGTGATATGTGCATTTGTCTCACAGAGTTAAAGATTTCTTTGGATTCAGCAGTTTGGAAACACGGTTTTCTTAGTATCTGGGAAGAGATATTTGGGGTCACATTGAGGTCTATGTTGAAAAAGAAACATCTTCAGATAAAAACTAGAAAGGAGTTTCCTGGAAAACTCTTTTCAGATGTGTGCATTCATCTCACAGAGTTAAACCTTTCTTTGGATTCAGCAGTGTGGTAACAGTGTTTTTGTTTCTTCTGCAAATGGACATTTGGTAGCTCTTTGAAGTCAATGAAGAAAACGTGAATATCCCAGGATAAAACTACGAGGAAATTATCTGACAAACCAAAGTGTTATTTGTGTATTTTTCTTACAGAGTTAAAGATTTCTTTGGATTCAGCAGTTTGGACACACTTTTTTGTAGTATCTGTGAAGGTATATTTGGGAGATCATTGAGGCCGGTGGCATAAAAGCAAATATCCCAGGATAAAAACTAGAAAGAGGGTATCTGAGAAACTGCCTTGTGATGCGTGCATTCATCTCACAGAGTTACACCTCTCTTTGGATTCAGCAGATTGGAGTAATGTTTTTGTCCATTCTGTGAAAGAACATTTGGGAGCTCATTGAGGCTAATGGTGAAAACTGAATATCCCAGGATAAAAACTAGAAAGAAGCTTCCTGGGAACCTGTTTTCAGATGTGTTCATTTATATCACAGAGATAAAGCTTTCTTTGGATTCAGCAGTTTGGAAACACGGTTTTCTTAGTATCTGGGAAGAGATATTTGGTAGCGCTTTGAGGTCCATAGTGTAAAAGGAAATATCTGCAGATAAAAACTAGAAAGGAGTTTCCTGGAAAACTCTTTTCAGATGTGTTCATTTATATCACAGAGATAAAGCTTTCTTTGGATTCAGCAGTTTGGAAACACTGGTTTTGTCCATTCTGTGAATGAACATTTGGGAGATCTTTGTGTCCAATAGCAAAACAGCAAATACCTAGAAACAGAAACTAGAAGGAAGTTATCTGACAATCAGACTTGTGATTTGTGCATTGGCCTCACAGAGTTAAAGATTGCTTTTCCTTCAGGAGTTTGGAAAGAGTGTTTTCTTGTATTCTGTGAAAAGATATTTGGTAGCGCTTTGAGGTCCATAGTGTAAAAGGAAATATCTTGTGAGAAAAACTAGACAGCAGCTTTCTGAGAAACTGCTTTGTGATGTGTTTATTCATCTCACAGAGTTAACTCTTTCGTTGAATTCAGCGCTGTGTTAACACTCTTTTTGTTTATTCTGCGAATGGACATTTTGCACCTCTTTGAGGTAAACGGCAAAACAGAGAGTATCCATTGATAAAAACTAGAAAGAATATATCTACGAAACCACATTGTGATGTGTGTATTCATCTCACAGAGTTAAAAATTTCCTTTCATTCATCAGTTTGGAAAACTGTTTTTGTAGTATCTGTGAATGTATATTTGGGAGGGCACTAAGGCCTACGATGAGAACAGAAATATCTTCAGATGAAAACTAGAAAGAATCTTTCTGAGAAACTGCTTTGTGATGTGTGCATTCATCTCACAGAGTTACACCTCTCTTTGGAGTCTACAGTTGGGCAACAATGTTTTTGTCCATTCTGCGAAAGGACATTTGGGAACTCACTGAGGCTAATGGCAAAAATGTCAATATCCCAGGACAAAAACCAAAAGGAAGTTATCTGACAAACAAACTTGTGAGGTGTGCATTTCTCTAACAGATTTAAACCTTTCCTTCATTCAACAGTTTGGAAGCACTGTTTTCTTAGAATCTGTGAAGAGATATTCTGTAGCACACTGAGGCCTCCTGTGAATAAGGAAATATCTTCAGATCAATGTAGAAAGAAGCTCTGAGAGACTGCTTTGTGATGAGTTCGTTCACCTCACAGAGTTAAACGTTTCTTCGTATTCAGCAGTTTGGTAATACTGTTTTTGTCCATTCAGTGAAGGGAGGTTTGGGAGCTCTTTGAGACCAATGGCAAAAAAGCGAATATCCCAGGATAAAAACTAGAAGGAAGTTATCTGAAAAACTGACTTGTGCTTTGTGCATTCATCTCACAGAGTTAAATATCCTCTCATTCAGTAGTGTGGAAACAGTGTTTTCTAGTATTCTGCTGAGAGATATTTGGTAGCACTTTGAGGGTCAATTTTAAAAATAAGATACTTTCTGAGAAAAATTAGAAAGAAGCTTTCTGAGAAACAGCTTTGTGATGTGTGCATTCGTCTCACAGAGTTAAATTTCTCTTTCTGTTTAGCAGATTTGAAACCCTGTTTATGTCCATTCTGCTAATGGACATTTGGGAGTTCATTGAAGTCAATGACAAAAAAGGGAATATCCCAGGATAAACCCCAGAATGAAGCCATTTGATAAATTGCTTTGTGCTATGTGCCTTCATATCACCAAGTTAAACATTTATTTTCATTCAACAGGTTGGAAACACTGGGTTCTCAGAATCTGTGGGTGGATATTTGGGGATGCACTGAGGTCTATGTTGAAAAAGGGAACATATTCAGAGAGAAAGTAGAATGAAGCTTTCTGAGAAATTCCTTTGTGATGTGTCTATTCATCTCAGAATGTTAGAGCTTTCTTTCAATTCTGCAGTTTGGAAACACTGTTTCTCTCGATTCTGCCAAGGGACATGTGGGAACTCTTTGAGGCCAAAAGTGAAAAAGTGAATATCCCAAGATAAAATCTAGAAGGAAGCTATGTGAGAAACTACTTTGTGATGTGTGCGTTCATCTCAGAGAGTTAAATTTTCTTTTCACCCAGTAGTTCAGAAACATTATTTTTGCAGAATCTGCACAGGAATATTTGGTAACGAATTGTGGCCTCTGGTGAAAAAGGAAACGTCTTTAGATAAAAAGAAGAAAGAAGCTTTCTGTGAAACTGTTTGTTATGTGTGTATTCATCTAACAGAGCTATAAATTTCTTTCTATTCAGCTATTTGGAAACATCGTTTTTGACCATTCTGTGATTGGAAATTTTGTAGCTCATTGAGGCCATGGGAGAAAAAGCGAATATCTCAGGGTGAAAACTCAAAGAAAGCTATCTGAGAATCTGCTTTGTGTTGTGTGCATTGATGTCGCCGAGTTACACCTTTGTGTTCATTCAGCAGTTTGGAAGCACTGTTTTGTAGAATCTGCAAAGGGATATTTGGGAGCGCATTAATGCCTATTGTGAAAAAGGAATTACCTTCAGATAAAAACTAGAAAGAAGCTTTCTGAAAAACTCTTTGGTGATGTGTGCATTCATCTCACAGAATTAAATATTTCTTTCTTTTTAGCAGATAGGAGAACCTGTTTTTGTCCATTCTGCAAATGGACATTTGGGAGCTTGTTAGGACAAAGGTGAAAAAGGGAATATCCCACGATAAAATCTAGAAAGAACTTATCTAAGACATCGTTTTGTGATGTGTGCATTCAGCTCACAGAGTTAAACCTTTATTTTCAATCAGCAATTTTTAAACACTCTTTTTGTAGAATCTGCAAAGGGATATCTGTAACTGCATTGAGGCCTTCAGTGAAAAAGCAAACTTCTTCCAATGGGAAACTGTACATAAGCGTTCTGAGAAACTCCTTTGTGACGTGTGCATTCTCACAGTGTTAAACGTTTCTTTCAATTCAGTAGTTAGAAAACACTTTTTTGGTCCATTCTGCGAATGGACATTTAGAATCTCACTGAGAAACTGCTTTGGGATGTGTGCATTCTTCTCCTAGAGTCAAAACTTCCTCTGGATTCAGCAGTTTGGAAATACCTGTTTTTGTAGAAATGCAAAGAGATAATTGGGAGCATATTGAGGCTTATGGTGGTAAAGAAAACTTTTTCAGTTAGAAACTAGGAAGAAGCTCTCTGAGAAACTGCTTTGTGATGTGTGTGTTCATCTCACAGAGTTAAACTTTCTTTCAATTCAGCAGTTTGGAAAAATGGCATCTGCAGAATCTGCAAATGGATATTTGGAAGTGCATTGAGGCCAACAGTGGAAAAGCAAACATCTTCAGATAAAAGATAGACAAAAGCATTCTGAGAAACTTCTTTATGATGTGTGCATTAATTTCCCAATGCTAAACCTTTCTATTGAGTCATCAGTTAGGAAACATTGTTTTGGTCCATTCTGCAAATGGATATTTGGGAGCTCATTGAGGACAATGGCAAAAATGTGAATATCCCAGGATAAACACTAGAAGAAAGCCACCTGATAAATCGCTTTGTGATGTGTGCATTCATCTCACAGAATCAAACCTTAATTTTAATTCAGCAGTTTGGAAACACTGTGTTTGTGGAATATGTGAAGGGATATTTGGGAGTGCCTTCAGGTCTATGGTGAAAAAGGAAACATCTTCAGATAAAAACAACAAAGACGCTTTCTGAGAAACTGCTTTGGGATGCATGCATTCACTCCTAGAGTTCAACATTTCTTTGGACTCAGCAGTTTGCAAACTTTGTTTTTGTAGAAACAGAGAAGAGAGATTTGGGAGGGCATTGAGGCCTATGTTGATTAAGATAACATCTTCAGATGGAAACTAGAAAGAAGCCTTCTGAGAAGCTGTTTTGTGATGTGTGCATTCTTCTCACAGAGTTAACCCTTATTTTAAATTCAGCAGTTTGGAAACACCATTTTGGCCATTCTGTCAGTGGACATTTAGAAGCTCTTTTGAACAAAAGTGAAAAAGTAAATATCCCAGGATAAAATCTAGAAAGAAGTTAAGTGAGAAACTGTTTTGTGATGTGTGAATTCATCTCGCAGAATTAAACATTTCTTTTCATTCAGCAGTTTGGGAACACTGTTATTGTAGAATCTGCACAGGGATATTTGGGGTCACAGTGTGGCCTTTGGTGAAAAAGGAAAAAGCTTCGGATAAAAAGAAGAAAGATACTTTGTGAGAAACTGCTTTTTGATGTGTGTATTTATCTCACAGATTTATAACTTTCCTTCTGTTCAGCAATTTGGAAACATCATTTTGGTCCATTCTGTGATTGGACATTTGGGAGCTCTTTGAGACCATGGGAGAAAAGCGAATGTCCCAGGGTGAAAACTACAAGGAAGTCTCTGAGAAACTGCTTTGTGATGTGTGTATTCATCTCGCAGAGTTACACCTTTCTTTTCATTCAGCAGTTTGGAATTACTGTTTTTGTATAATTTGCAAACGGATATTTGGCAGTGCATTGGTGCCCACAGTTTAAAAGAAAATATCTTCAGAAAAAAACTAGAACGAAGCTTTTTGAAAAACTACTTTGTGAAATGTGCATTCATCTCACCGAGTTAAAGCTTTCTTTCTGGTCAGCACATTGGAAATCCTGTTTTTGTCCATTCTGTGAAAGTACATTTTGAGCTCATTAGGACAATGGTGAAAAAGGGAATATCCCTCAATTAAAATGAGAAGGAAGCTATCTAAGACACCGTTTTGTGATATGTGCATTCAACTCGCAGAGTGAAAACTTTCCTTTCATTCAGCAGTTTTTAAACCTGTTTTTGTAGAATCTGAAAGGGATATTTTAAAGCGCATTGAGGCCTATGGTGATAAAGCAAACTTTTTCAGATAGACAGAAACATTGTGAGAAACTGCTTTGTAATGTGTGCATTCATCTCACAGAGTTAAACTTTTATTTCAATTCAGTAGTTTGGAAACACTGTTTATGCAGAAACTGCAAAGGGACGTTTGGAAGCACATTGAAGCCCATGGTGGAAAAGCAAACTTCTTCATATAAAAACTAGACAGTAGCATTCTGAGAAACTGCTTTCTGATGTGTGCCTTCATCTCACAGTGTTAAAACTTTCTTTCAATTCATCAGTTTGGAAACACAGTTTTGGTCCATTCTGCAAATGGACATTTGGGAGCTCATTGAGGACAATGACAAAAAAGCAAATGTCCTGGGAAAAACACTAGAAGAAAGCCATCCAAGAAACAGCTTTGTGATGTGTGCATTCATCTCACAGAGTTAAACATTTATTTTTATTCATCAGGTTGGAAAGATTGTGTTTGTCGAATCTGCCAAGGGATATTTGGGAGTGCTTTGAAGACTATGGTTGAAAAGGAAACATCTTCAGATAAAAACAGGAAAGAAGCTTTCTGAGAAACTGCTTGGGTATGATGGCATTCTTCTCCTAGAGTTAAACTTACTTTGGATTCATTAGTTTGGAAACCCTGTTTTTGTCGAATCTTCGAACAGATATATGGGAGCATATTGAGGTGTATGGTGATAAGGAAAACATCTTCAGATAGAAACTAGAAAGAAACTTTCTAAGAAACTGCTTTCTGATGTGTGCATTCATCTCACAAAGTTAAACCTTTCAATTCAGCAGTTTGGAAACACTGTTTTTGACCATGCTGCCAACAGACATTTAGGAACTCTTTGAGGTCAAAAGTGAAAAAGCAAATATCCCAGAATAAAATCTAGAAGGAAGTTATGTGAGAAACTTCATTGTGATGTGTGATTTCATCTCACAGAGTTAAACCCCTTTTTTCATTCAGTGGTTGGGAAACTTTGTGTTTGTAGAATCTGCACAGGAGGGATCGCATTATGGCCTGTGGTGAAAAAGAAACAACTTTATTCGAAAAGAAGAAAGAAGCTATCTGAGAAACTGTTTTGTGATGTGTGAATTCTTCTCACTGAATTATAACTTTCTTTGTATTCAACAGTTTGGAGAAACCATTTTTTTCCATTTGCTGAATGGACATTTGGGAGTTCAATGAGGCCATTGGAGAAAAAGCGAGTATCTCAGGGTAATAACTAGAAGGAAGCTATCTGAGGAACTGCTTTGTGATGCGTGCATTCATCTGGCCGAGTTACACCTTTCTTTTCATTCAGCAGTTTGGAAGTACTGTTTTTGTAGAACCTGCAAAGGGATATTTGGGAGCACATTGAGGCCTACGGTGAAAAAGGAACTGTCTTCAGATAAAAACTAGAAAGAAGCTTTCAGAAAGCCTGCTTTGTGGTGTGTGCATTCATCTCACAGAGTTAAATCTTTCTTTCTATTTAGCAGATTGGAAATCCTGTTTTTGTCCATTCTGCGAATGGACATTATGGATCTCATTAGGACAATGTGCAAAGGGGAATATCCCACGATATAAACTAGCAGGAAGCTATCTAAGACACAGTTTTGTGATGTGTGTATCCAATTAGAAGAGCGAAACCTTTCTTTTCATTCAGTAGTTTTTAAATACTGTTTTTTTTTGTAGAATCTGCAAAGGGATTTTGGGAAATGCATTAAGGCATATGGTGAAAGGGCATATATCTTCAGATAAAAACTAGACAGAAGCATTCTGAGAAACTTCTTTGTGATGTGCGCATTCATCTCACAGTGGTAAAACTTTCTTTTGATTCAGCAGTTGGGAAACACTGTTTTGGTCGGTTCTGTGAATGGACATTTGGGAGCTCATTGAGGCCAGCCAATGGTGAAAAAGCAAATATCCCAGGATAAACAGTAGAAGGAAGCCATCTGAGAAATTGCTTTATAATGTGTGCATCCATCTCACAGAGTTAAACCTTTATTTTCATTCAACAGGTTGCATATAATGTGTTTGTAGAATCTGTGGAGGGATATTTGGAAGCATACTGAGGCCTATGATGTAAAAGCAAACTTCTTCAGATAAAAACTAGACAGACGCATTCTGAGAAACTTGTTTGTGATGTGTGCATTCATCTCACAGTGTTAATACTTTCTTTCGATTCAGCAGTTGGGAAGAACTGTTTTGGTCCATTCCACGAATGGGCATTTTTGACCTTATTGAGGCCAATGGCACAAAAGCGAACATCTAAGGATGAACAGGAGAAAGAAGCCATTTGAAAAATCGCTTTGTGATGTTTGTGTTCATCTCACAGAGTTAAAACTTTATTTTCATTCAACAGGTTGGAAACATTGTGTTTGTAGAATACAAAGGGATATTTTGGAGTGCGTTGAGGTCTATGGTGAAAAAGAAACACATTCAGATAAAAAGAGGAGAAAAATCTTTCTGAGATCATGCTTTGGGATGTGCGCATTCATCTCCTAGAGTTAAAACTTTCTTTGAATTCATCAGTTTGCAAACACTGTTTCTGTAGGATCTACAAAAGGATATTTGGGAGCACATTTAGGCCTATGGTGATAAACAAAACATCTTGAGAAAGAAACTAGAGAGAAGTTTTCTAGAGACTGCTTTGTGGTGTCTGTATTCATGTCACAAAGTTAAACCTTTCTTTCAATTTAGCAGTTTGGAAGCACTGTTTTGTCCTTTGTGCCAAGAGACATTTTGGACTTCTTTCAGGCCCAAAGCTAAAAAGCAAATATCCCAGCATAAAATCTAAATGGAAGCTATATGTGAAACTGCTTTGAGATGTGTTAATTCATCTAGCACAGTTAAATATTTATTTTCCTTCAACATGTAGGAAACACTGTGTTTGTAGAATCTGTGGAGGAATATTTGGGAGCACATTTTGGTCTATGGTGAAAAAGGAAAAATCTTCTGATAAAAACAAGAAAGAAGCTTTCTGAGAAAATGCTTTGGGATGTGTGCATTCATCCCCTAGAGATAAACCTGTCTTTGGATCCAGCAGTTTAGAGACGCTGTATATGTAGAAACTGCAAAGAGATATTTGGGAGTACATTCAGGCCTATGGTGACAAAGAAATCATCTTCAGACAGAAACTAGAAAGAACGTTTTGAGAAATTGCTTTTTAATGTGTGTATTCATCTCACAGACTTAAACCTTTCTTTCAGTTCAGCAGTTTGGAAACACTGTTTTTGTCTATTCTGTCAATGAACATTTGCTAGGTCTTTGAGAACAAAAGTGAAAAAGTGAATATCCAAGGATAAAAACTAGAAGACACCTGTGTGAGAAACCTTTTTGTGATGTGTGAAATAATCTCTCAGAGTTAAAGCATTCTTTTCATTCAGCAGTTTGGAAACGATGTTTTTGCAGTGTCTGCACAGGGATATTTGGGATCACATGACCTGTGTTGAAAAAGGAAACATCTTCAGATAAAAAGAAGAAAGAAGCTTTCTGAGAAACTTCTTTGTGATGTGTGCACTCATCTCACAGAGATATAACTTTCTTTGTATTCAGCAGTTTGGAAACACCATTTTTGTCCATTCTGTGAATGGACATTTGGGAGCACATTGAGGCCTATGGTGAAAAGGAATATCCCAGGATAAATAGAAAGAAGATATCTGACAAACCACATTGTGATGTGTGCATTCATCTCACAGAATTAAACCTTCCTTTTCATTCAGCAGTTTGGAAACACTGTTTTCTTACGATCTGCCAAGAGGTATTTTGCAGTGCATTGAATCCTCCTGTGAATAAAGAAATGTCTTCAGATCAATAGTACAAAGAAGGTTTTTGAGAAACTGCTTTGTGATGTGTGCATTCATCTCACCGAGTTACACTGTTCTTTTCATTCAGGAGTTTGGAAGCAGTCTTTTTGTAGAAGCTGTGAAGGGATATATGGGAGCACATTGAGGCCTATTGTGAAAAAGAGACTAACATGAGATTAAAACTAAAAAGAAGGCTTCTGAAAAAGTGACTTATGATGTGTGCATTCATCTCACAGAATTAAACCTTCCTTTCTATTCAGCAGGATGGAAACCCTGCTTTTGTCCATTCTGCAAATGGACATTCGGGAGCTCTTTAGGACAAAGGCAAAAAGGGAATATCCCATGATAAAAACTAGATGGAAGCTATCAAAGACACTCTTTTGTGATGTGTGCATTCAGCTCACAGAGGTAAACCTTTCTTTTCTCTCAGCAGTTTTTCAGCATTGTTTTTGTAGAATCTACAAAGGGATATTTGGGAGCACATTGAGGCCTATGGTGAAAAGGAAATATCTTCAGATAAAAACTAGACAGAAGAATTCTGAGAAACTTCTTTGTGGTATGTGCATTCATCTCACAGAGTTAAACCTTTCTTTCAATTCAGCAGTTTGGAAACACTGTTTTGTCCATTCTGCAAATGGACATTTGGGAGATCGTTGAGTCCAATGGTGAAAAACAAATATCCCAGGATAAAAACTAGAAAGAAGCTTTCTGAGAAACTGCTTTGTGATGTGTGCATTCATGTCACAGAGTTAAACCTTTCTTTTCATTCACAGGTTGGAAACACTGTGTTTGTTGAATCTGTGAAGGGATATTTGGGAGCCCACTGAAGTCTATGGTGAAAAATGAACCATCTTCAGATAAAAACAAGAAAAAAGCTTTCTGAGAAACTGCTTTGTGATGCTTCATTCGTCTCCTAGAGTTTAACCTTTCTTTGGATTCAGCAGTTTAGAAACACTATTTTTGTAGAAACTGCGAAAGAATATTTGGGAGCACATTGAGGCCTACTGTGATAAAGAAAATATCTTCAGATAGAAACTAGAAAGAAGCTTTCTGAGAAACTCATTTGTGATGTGTGCATTCACCTCACAGAGTTAAACCATTCTTTCAATTCAGCAGTTTGGAAACATTGTTTTTGTACATTCTGTACATTCTGCCAATGGATATTTGGGAGCACTTTGAGGCCAAAAGTGAAGTAGCCAATATCCCAGGATGAAACCCAGAATGAAGATGTGTGAGAAGCCACTTTGACATGTGTGAATTCATCTCACACAGATAAAACTTTCTTTCCATTCAGCAGATCGTAAACACTGCTTTTGTGGTATCTGCACAGGGATATTTGTGATCACATTGTGGCATGTGGTGAAAAAGGAAACATCTACAGATAAAAAGAAGAAAAAAGTTTTCTGAGAAACTACTTTGTGATGCTTCATTCGTCTCCTAGAGTTTAACCTTTCTTTGGATTCAGCAGTTTAGAAACACTATTTTTGTAGAAACTGCGAAAGAATATTTGGGAGCACATTGAGGCCTACTGTGATAAAGAAAATATCTTCAGATAAAAACTAGAAAGAAGCTTTCTGAGAAACTGCTTTGTGATGTGTGCATTCATCTCACAGAATTAAACCTTCCTTTCTATTCAGCAGGATGGAAACCCTGCTTTTGTCCATTCTGTGAATGGACGTTTGGGAGCTCATTAGGACAACGGCAAAAAAGGGAATATCCCATGATAAAAACTAGATGGAAGCTATCAAAGACACTCTTTTGTGATGTGTGCATTCAGCTCACAGAGGTAAACCTTTCTTTTCTCTCAGCAGTTTTTCAGCATTGTTTTTGTAGAATCTACAAAGGGATATTTGGGAGCACATTGAGGCCTATGGTGAAAAAGAAACATCTTCAGATAAAAAGTAGAAAGAAGCTTTCTGAGAAACTGCTTTGTGATGTGCATTCATCTCACAGAGTTAAACCTTTCTTTCAATTCAGTAATTAGGAAACACTCTTTTGGTCCATTCTGCAAATGGACATTTGAGAGCTTGTTGAATCCAATTTTGAAAAAGCTAACATCCTAGGATAAACACTAGAAGGAAGCCATTTGAGAAATAGCTTTGTGGTATGTGTGTTCATGTCGCAAAGCTACCTTTTTTTCATTCACAGGTTGGAAACACTGTTTTTGTCCATTCTGCAAATGGACATTTGGGAGATCGTTGAGTCCAATGGTGAAAAACAAATATCCCAGGACAAAAACTAGAAGGAATTTAACTGACAAACAGACCTGGGATGTGGGCATTCCTCTGTCAGAGTTAAACTTTTCTTTACATTCAGCAGCTTGGAAACACTGTTTTCTTACAATCTGTGAAGAGATATTTGGTGGCGCATTGAGGCCCCTGTGAAAAAGGTAATATCTTCAGATAAAAACTTAGAAAAAACTTTCTAAGAAACTATTTTGTGATGTGTGCATTCATGTCACAGAGTTAAACCATTTTGTGGATTCAACAGTGTGGTTACACTGTCTTTGTTTATTTTGTGAATGGACATTTCGTAGCTCATTGAGGTCAAAGGCAAAAAGTGAATATCCCAGGATAAATAGAAAGAAGATATCTGACAAACCACATTGTGATGTGTGCATTCATCTTGCAGAGTTAAACATTTGTTTTCATTCAGCAGTTTTGCAGTATCTGTGAAGGTGTATTTGGGAGTGTATTGAAGCCAATGGTGACTAAGGAAATATATTGGATGAAATCTGCAAAGAATATTTCTGAGAAACTGCTTTGTGATGTGTGCATTCATCTAACAGAGTTACACCTCTCTTTGGATTCAGTAGTATGAGAACAATGTTATTGTCCATTCTGTTAAAAGACATTTGGGATCTCATTGTGGCCAATGACACAAAAGGAAATATCCCAGGACAAAAACTAGAAGGAAATTACCTGACAAACCGACCTGTGAAGTGTGTATTCCTCTCACAGAATTCAACCTTCCTATTCATTCACCAGTTTGAACACACTGTTTTCTTACGATCTGCCAAGAGGTATTTTGCAGTGCATTGAATCCTCCTGTGAATAAAGAAATGTCTTCAGATCAATAGTGCAAAGAAGGTTTTGAGAAACTGCTTTGTGATGTGCATTCATCTCACAGAGTTATACCTTTGTTTTCATTCAACAGTTTGGAAACATTGTTTTTGTAGAATCTACAAAGGGATATTTGGGAGCACATTGAGGCCTATGGTGAAAAAGAAACATCTTCAGATAAAAACTAGAAAGAAGCTTTCTGAGAAACTGCTTTGTGATGTGTGCATTCACCTCACAGAGTTAAACCATTCTTTCAATTCAGCAGTTTGGAAACATTGTTTTTGTACATTCTGTACATTCTGCCAATGGATATTTGGGAGCACTTTGAGGCCAAAAGTGAAGTAGCCAATATCCCAGGATGAAACCCAGAATGAAGATGTGTGAGAAGCCACTTTGACATGTGTGAATTCATCTCACACAGATAAAACTTTCTTTCCATTCAGCAGATCGTAAACACTGCTTTTGTGGTATCTGCACAGGGATATTTGTGATCACATTGTGGCATGTGGTGAAAAAGGAAACATCTACAGATAAAAACTTAGAAAAAACTTTCTAAGAAACTATTTTGTGATGTGTGCATTCATCTCACAGAGTTATAACTTAGTTTTTATTCATCAGTTTGGAAACACTGTTTTTGTCCACTGTACAAGCTAACATTAGGGAGCTCCTTGAGGCCATGGGAGAAAAAGTGAGTATCCCAGGTAAAAACTTGAAGGAAGATATCTGAGAAACTGCTTTGCGATGTGTGCATTAATCTCGCCTCAGTTACATCTTTCATTTCATTCAGCAGTTTGGAAACACTGTTTTTGTGGAGTCTGTGAAGGGATATTTGGGAATGCACTGCAACCTATGCTGAAAAAGGACATATCTTCAGATAAAAAGTAGAAAGAAGCTTTCTGAAAAGCTGCTTTGTGATGTGGGCATTCATCTCATAGCACTAAAAATTTCTTTCTATTCAGCAGATGGGATCCCCTGTTTTTGTCCTTTCTGCAAATGGACATTCGGGAGCTCTTTAGGACAAAGGCAAAAAAGGGAGCATCCCACAATAAAAACTAGAAGGAAGTTACCTAAGACACTGTTTTGTGATATGTGCATTCACCTCACAGAGTTAAACCATTCTTTCAATTCAGCAGTTTGGTCCATTCTGTGAAGGGATATTTGGGAGCACATTGAGGCCTATGGTGAAAAGGAAATATCTTCAGATAAAAACTAGAAAAAGCTTTCTGAAAAACTGCTTTGTGATGTGGGCATTCATCTCATAGCACTAAAAATTTCCTTCTATTCAGCAGTTTGGAAACACTGCTTTTGTCCATTCTGCCAGTGGATTTGTGGGAGCTCTTTGAGGCCAAAAGTGAAAAAGCAAATATCTCAAGATAAAATCTACAAGAAAGCTATGTGAGAAACCACTTTGTGATGTGTGCATTCATCTCACACAGATAAAACTTTCTTTCCATTCAGCAGATCGTAAACACTGCTTTTGTGGTATCTGCACAGGGATATTTGTGATCACATTGTGGCATGTGGTGAAAAAGGAAACATCTACAGATAAAAAGAAGAAAAAAGTTTTCTGAGAAACTACTTTCTTATGCTTGGACTCATCTCACAGAGTTATAACTTAGTTTTTATTCATCAGTTTGGAAACACTGTTTTTGTCCACTGTACAAGCTAACATTAGGGAGCTCCTTGAGGCCATGGGAGAAAAAGTGAGTATCCCAGGTAAAAACTTGAAGGAAGATATCTGAGAAACTGCTTTGCGATGTGTGCATTAATCTCGCCTCAGTTACATCTTTCATTTCATTCAGCAGTTTGGAAACACTGTTTTTGTGGAGTCTGTGAAGGGATATTTGGGAATGCACTGCAACCTATGCTGAAAAAGGACATATCTTCAGATAAAAAGTAGAAAGAAGCTTTCTGAAAAGCTGCTTTGTGATGTGGGCATTCATCTCATAGCACTAAAAATTTCTTTCTATTCAGCAGATGGGATCCCCTGTTTTGTCCATTCTGTGAATGGACATTTCGTAGCTCATTGAGGTCAAAGGCAAAAAAGGGAGCATCCCACAATAAAAACTAGAAGGAAGTTACCTAAGACACTGTTTTGTGATATGTGCATTCGCCTCACAGTGTTAAAACTTCCTTTCAATGCGGCAGTTAGGAGTCATTATTTTGGTCCATTCTGTGAATGGACATTTGGGAGCTCATTGAGACCAATTGCGAATAAGTGAATATCCCACGATAAAAACTAGAAAGAAGCTTTCTGAAAAACTGCTTTGTGATGTGGGCACTCATCTCATAGCACTAAAAATTTCCTTCTATTCAGCAGATGGGATCCCCTGTTTTGTCCATTCTGCAAATGGACATTCGGGAGCTCTTTAGGACAAAGGCGAAAAAGGAACATCCCACGATAAAAACTAGAAGGAAGTTACCTAAGACACTGTTTTGTGATATGCATTCACCTCACAGTGTTAAAACTTCCTTTCAATGCGGCAGTTAGGAATCATTATTTTGGTCCATTCTGTGAATGGACATTTGGGAGCTCATTGAGGCCAATTGCGAATAAATGAATATCCCACGATAAACACTACAAGGAAGCCATATGAGAAATCACTTTATAATGTGTGCATTCATCTCGCAGAGTTAAATCTTTATTTTCATTCAACAGGTCTGTAACGGTGTGTTTGTAAAATCTGCAGAGGGATGTTTTGCAGTGCAATGTGGTCTATGGTGAAAAGGAAAATTTTCAGATAAAAACTAGAAAGAAGCTTTCTGAAAACTACTTTTGATGTTTACACTCATCTCATAGAATTAAACCTTTCTTTTTATTCAACATATTGAAAACCCTGTTTTGTTCATTCTGCAAATGGATGGTTGAGAGCTCTTTAGGTCAAAGGCGAAAGAGCGAATATCCCAGGATAAACACTAGAAGGAAACAATGTAAGACATGGTTTTGTGATGTGTGCATTCAACTCGCAGAGCTAAACTTTTCTTTTCCTTCAGTAGGTTTTATACACTGTTTTGTAAAATCCACAAAGGGATATTTGGAAGCAAATTGAGTGCCTATGGTGGATAAGCAAAATTCTTCAGATAAAAACTAGACAGAAGCATTCTGAAAAATTTCTTCATGATATGTGCATTTGTCTCACAGTGTTACACCTTTCTTTCAATTCAGTAATTAGGAAACACTCTTTTGGTCCATTCTGCAAATGGACATTAGGGAGCTCCTTGAGGCCATGGGAGAAAAAGTGAGTATCCCAGGTAAAAACTTGAAGGAAGATATCTGAGAAACTGCTTTGTGATGTGTGCATTCATCTCACTGAGTTAAACCTTTGTTTTCATTCAACAGTTTGGAAACACTGTTTTTGTAGATTCTGTTGAGAGATATTTGGGGTCACATTGAGGTCTATGTTGAAAAAAGAAACATCTTCAGATAAAAACAAGAAAGATGCTTTCTGAGAAACTGATATAGGATGTGTGTGCTCACCTCCAAGACTTAAATTGCCCTTTCTATTCAGCAGTTTAGAAACACTGTTCTTGTAGAAACTGTGAAGGGATATTTCTGAGTGCATTGAGGCCTGCAGTGATTAAAAATAAAATCTTCAGATAGAGACTAGAAAGAAGCTTTCTGAAAAACCACTCTGGGATGTTTCTATTCATCTCAGAGAGTTAAACACTTCTTTCAAATCTGCAGTTGGAAACACTGCTTTTGTCCATTCTGCCAGTGGATTTGTGGGAGCTCTTTGAGGCCAAAAGTGAAAAAGCAAATATCTCAAGATAAAATCTACAAGAAAGCTATGTGAGAAACCACTTTGTGATGTGTGAATTCATCTCGCCAAGTTACACGTTTCTTTTCATTTAGCTCTTTGGGGGCACTGTTTTTGTACAATCCGTGAAGGGATATTTTGGAGCACTCTTCGGGTGCTCCTTGAGGAGAATGGTGAAAAAACAAATATCACAGGATAAAAACAGAATCAAATTATCTGACAAACCTACTTGTTATTTCTACATTCATCTCACTGAGTTAAACATTTCTTTTCATTCAATAATTTGGAAACAATGTTATCTTGGATTCTCCAGGGAGGTATTTGGTAGCACTTTGAGGCTTATGGTGAAAAGGGAAATATCTTTAGATAAAAATTACAAAGAAGCTTTCTGAGAAACCATTTTGTGATGTGAGGCCAATGGCACAAAAAGCATACACCCAAGGACAAATGCTAGAAGGAATTTACCTGACAAACTGACTTGTGATTTGTGTATTCACCTTAAAAACGTAAACATTACTTTTCATTCAGTAGTTTTGAAAAAGTGTTTTCTTGGATTCTCTGAGGAGATATTTGATAGCGCTTCGAGGCCTACAGTGAAAAAGGAATTATCTTCAGACAAAAACATGCATCTCACAGGGATAAAACTTTCGTTGTATTCAGCACTTTGGAAACAGTGTTTTTGTCCATTCTGTAAATGGACATGTGGGAGGTTTTTGAGGCCAATCGTGAAAAAGCAAATATTCCAGGATTAAAATTAGAAAGAAATTAACTGACAAACTGACCAGTGCTGTGTGCACTCATCTTGCAGAGTTATAGCTGTGTTTTCACTCAGCACTTTGGAAACACTGTTTTCTTAGAATCTGTGAAGCGATACTCGGTAGTGCATTGTTGCCTATGGTGAAAAAGGAAATATCTTCACATAAATTGTAGAAACAATGTTTCTGAGTAACTGCTGTTGTATATGTGCATTCATCTTACAGAGTTAAACCTTTCCTTGGATTCATTAGTTTGGAAACACGGTTGTTGCCTATTCTGTGAATGGACATTTGGGAGTTGATTGAGGCCAATTGCAAAAAACTGAATATCCCAGGATAAAAATAAGAGGAAGATGTTTGAGAAACCCCTTTGTGATGTGTCCATTCATGTTGCAGAGTTAAACCTTCCTTTTCATTCAGCAGATTGGTAGCACTGTTTTCTTAGAAACTCTGAAGAGATATTCAGTGGCTTATTAAGGCTTAAGATGAAAACGGAAATACATTCAGATAAAAACTAGAAAAAAGCTTCGTGAGAAACTATTTTAAGATATGTTCATTAATCTCACAGAGTTAAAATTTTCTTTGGATATAGCAGTTAGGAAACGCTATTTTTGTCCATTCTATGAATGGACATTTGGGAGATCGTTGAGTCCAATGGTGAAAAAACAAATATCCCAGGACAAAAACTAGAAGGAATTTAACTGACAAACAGACCTGGGATGTGGGCATTCCTCTGTCAGAGTTAAACTTTTCTTTACATTCAGCAGCTTGGAAACACTGTTTTCTTACAATCTGTGAAGAGATATTTGGTGGCGCATTGAGGCCCCTGTGAAAAAGGTAATATCTTCAGATAAAAACTTAGAAAAAAACTTTCTAAGAAACTATTTTGTGATGTGTGCATTCATGTCACAGAGTTAAACCATTTTGGATTCAACAGTGTGGTTACACTGTCTTTGTTTATTTTGTGAATGGACATTTCGTAGCTCATTGAGGTCAAAGGCAAAAAAGTGAATATCCCAGGATAAATAGAAAGAAGATATCTGACAAACCACATTGTGATGTGTGCATTCATCTTGCAGAGTTAAACATTACTTTTCATTCAGTAGTTTTGAAAAAGTGTTTTCTTGGATTCTCTGAGGAGATATTTGATAGCGCTTCGAGGCCTACAGTGAAAAAGGAATTATCTTCAGACAAAAACATGCATCTCACAGGGATAAAACTTTCGTTGTATTCAGCACTTTGGAAACAGTGTTTTTGTCCATTCTGTAAATGGACATGTGGGAGGTTTTTGAGGCCAATCGTGAAAAAGCAAATATTCCAGGATTAAAATTAGAAAGAAATTAACTGACAAACTGACCAGTGCTGTGTGCACTCATCTTGCAGAGTTATAGCTGTGTTTTCACTCAGCACTTTGGAAACACTGTTTTCTTAGAATCTGTGAAGCGATACTCGGTAGTGCATTGTTGCCTATGGTGAAAAAGGAAATATCTTCACATAAATTGTAGAAACAATGTTTCTGAGTAACTGCTGTTGTATATGTGCATTCATCTTACAGAGTTAAACCTTTCCTTGGATTCATTAGTTTGGAAACACGGTTGTTGCCTATTCTGTGAATGGACATTTGGGAGTTGATTGAGGCCAATTGCAAAAAACTGAATATCCCAGGATAAAAATAAGAGGAAGATGTTTGAGAAACCCCTTTGTGATGTGTCCATTCATGTTGCAGAGTTAAACCTTCCTTTTCATTCAGCAGATTGGTAGCACTGTTTTCTTAGAAACTCTGAAGAGATATTCAGTGGCTTATTAAGGCTTAAGATGAAAACGGAAATACATTCAGATAAAAACTAGAAAAAAGCTTCGTGAGAAACTATTTTAAGATATGTTCATTAATCTCACAGAGTTAAATCTTTCTTTTGATTCAGCAGTTTGGAAACACTGTTTTTGTCCATTCTGTGAATGGACATTTGGGAGATCGTTGAGTCCAATGGTGAAAAACAAATATCCCAGGACAAAAACTAGAAGGAATTTAACTGACAAACAGACCTGGGATGTGGGCATTCCTCTGTCAGAGTTAAACTTTTCTTTACATTCAGCAGCTTGGAAACACTGTTTTCTTACAATCTGTGAAGAGATATTTGGTGGCGCATTGAGGCCCCTGTGAAAAAGGTAATATCTTCAGATAAAAACTTAGAAAAAACTTTCTAAGAAACTATTTTGTGATGTGTGCATTCATGTCACAGAGTTAAACCATTTTGGATTCAACAGTGTGGTTACACTGTCTTTGTTTATTTTGTGAATGGACATTTCGTAGCTCATTGAGGTCAAAGGCAAAAAAGTGAATATCCCAGGATAAATAGAAAGAAGATATCTGACAAACCACATTGTGATGTGTGCATTCATCTTGCAGAGTTAAACATTTGTTTTCATTCAGCAGTTTTTGCAGTATCTGTGAAGGTGTATTTGGGAGTGTATTGAAGCCAATGGTGACTAAGGAAATATATTGGATGAAATCTGCAAAGAATATTTCTGAGAAACTGCTTTGTGATGTGTGCATTCATCTAACAGAGTTACACCTCTCTTTGGATTCAGTAGTATGAGAACAATGTTATTGTCCATTCTGTTAAAAGACATTTGGGATCTCATTGTGGCCAATGACACAAAAAGGAAATATCCCAGGACAAAAACTAGAAGGAAATTACCTGACAAACCGACCTGTGAAGTGTGTATTCCTCTCACAGAATTCAACCTTCCTATTCATTCACCAGTTTGAACACACTGTTTTCTTACGATCTGCCAAGAGGTATTTTGCAGTGCATTGAATCCTCCTGTGAATAAAGAAATGTCTTCAGATCAATAGTACAAAGAAGGTTTTTGAGAAACTGCTTTGTGATGTGGGCATTCATCTCACCGAGTTACACTGTTCTTTTCATTCAGGAGTTTGGAAGCAGTCTTTTTGTAGAAGCTGTGAAGGGATATATGGGAGCACATTGAGGCCTATTGTGAAAAAGAGACTAACATGAGATTAAAACTAAAAAGAAGGCTTCTGAAAAAGTGACTTATGATGTGTGCATTCATCTCACAGAATTAAACCTTCCTTTCTATTCAGCAGGATGGAAACCCTGCTTTTGTCCATTCTGTGAATGGACGTTTGGGAGCTCATTAGGACAACGGCAAAAAAGGGAATATCCCATGATAAAAACTAGATGGAAGCTATCAAAGACACTCTTTTGTGATGTGTGCATTCAGCTCACAGAGGTAAACCTTTCTTTTCTCTCAGCAGTTTTTCAGCATTGTTTTTGTAGAATCTACAAAGGGATATTTGGAAGAGCATTGAGGCCTATGGTGAAACAGCAAACTTCTACATATAAAAACTAGACAGAAGAATTCTGAGAAACTTCTTTGTGGTATGTGCATTCATCTCACAGTGTTACACCTTTCTTTCAATTCAGTAATTAGGAAACACTCTTTTGGTCCATTCTGTGAATGGACATTTCGTAGCTCATTGAGGTCAAAGGCAAAAAGTGAATATCCCAGGATAAATAGAAAGAAGATATCTGACAAACCTACTTATGATGTGTGCATTCATCTCACAGAATTAAACCTTCCTTTCTATTCAGCAGGATGGAAACCCTGCTTTTGTCCATTCTGTGAATGGACGTTTGGGAGCTCATTAGGACAACGGCAAAAAAGGGAATATCCCATGATAAAAACTAGATGGAAGCTATCAAAGACACTCTTTTGTGATGTGTGCATTCAGCTCACAGAGGTAAACCTTTCTTTTCTCTCAGCAGTTTTTCAGCATTGTTTTTGTAGAATCTACAAAGGGATATTTGGAAGAGCATTGAGGCCTATGGTGAAACAGCAAACTTCTACATATAAAAACTAGACAGAAGAATTCTGAGAAACTTCTTTGTGGTATGTGCATTCATCTCACAGTGTTACACCTTTCTTTCAATTCAGTAATTAGGAAACACTCTTTTGGTCCATTCTGCAAATGGACATTTGAGAGCTTGTTGAATCCAATTTTGAAAAAGCTAACATCCTAGGATAAACACTAGAAGGAAGCCATTTGAGAAATAGCTTTGTGGTATGTGTGTTCATGTCGCAAAGCTACCTTTTTTTTTTCATTCACAGGTTGGAAACACTGTGTTTGTTGAATCTGTGAAGGGATATTTGGGAGCCCACTGAAGTCTATGGTGAAAAATGAACCATCTTCAGATAAAAACAAGAAAAAAGCTTTCTGAGAAACTGCTTTGTGATGCTTCATTCGTCTCCTAGAGTTTAACCTTTCTTTGGATTCAGCAGTTTGGAAACACTGTGTTTGTTGAATCTGTGAAGGGATATTTGGGAGCACATTGAGGCCTACTGTGATAAAGAAAATATCTTCAGATAAAAACTAGAAAGAAGCCATCTGGTAAACTGCTTTGTGTTGTGTTCATTCATCTCAATGAGTTAAACTTTTCATTGTATTCAGCAGTTTGGAAACACTGTTTTGTGATGTGTGCATTCATCTCATAGCACTAAAAATTTCTTTCTATTCAGCAGATGGGATCCCTGTTTTTGTCCTTTCTGCAAATGGACATTTGGGAGCTCATTGAGACCAATTGCGAATAAGTGAATATCCCACGATAAAAACTAGATGGAAGCTATCAAAGACACTCTTTTGTGATGTGTGCATTCATCTCACAGAGTTAAACCTTTCTTTTCATTCATCAGTTTGGAAGCACTGTTTCCTTAAAATCTGTGAAGATATATTTGGTACGCATTGAGGTCTCTTGTGAAAAAGGAACTGTCTTCAGATAAAAACTAGAAAGAAGCTTTCTGAGAAACTGCTTTGTGATGTGTGCATTCATCTAACAGAGTTAAACCTTTCTTTGGATTCAGCAGTTTGGAAACACTGTTTTGTCCACTGTACAAGCTAACATTAGGGAGCTCCTTGAGGCCATGGGAGAAAAAGTGAGTATCCCAGGTAAAAACTTGAAGGAAGATATCTGAGAAACTGCTTTGTGATGTGTGCATTCATCTCACAGAGTTAAACTTTTCTTTTCATTCAGCAGTTTGGAAACACTGTGTTTGTTGAATCTGTGAAGGGATATTTGGGAGCACATTGAGGCCTATGGTGAAAATGAACCATCTTCAGATAAAAACTAGAAAGAACTTTTCTGAGAAACTGCTTTGTGATGTGTGCTTTCATCTCACAGAGTTAAACATTTCTTTTCATTCAGCAGTTTGGAAAAACTGTTTTGTGGAGTCTGTGAAGGGATATTTGGGAATGCACTGCAACCTATGCTGAAAAGGAGATAACTTCAGATAAAATCTAGAAAGAAGCTTTCTGGGAAACAGCTTCGTGATGTGTGTGCATTCATCTCAAAGAGTTAACCCATTCTTTGGATTCAGCAGTTTTTGAAAAATATCTTTCTCCATTCTGTAAAAGGATATTTGGGAGATCTTTGAGGCCAATGGTGAAAAACTGAATTTCCCATGAGAAAACCTAGAAGGAAGATATCTGAGAAACCAAGTTGTGATTTCTGAATTCATCTCACAGAATTAAAGGTTTCTTTTCATTCAGCAACTTGGAAACAGTGTTTTCTTGTATTCTGTGAGGAGACATTTGGTAGAGTTTTGAGGCCCATGGTGAAAAAAAGGAAATATCTCGTGAGAAAAACTAGAGAGAAACTTTCTGAGAAACTGCTTTGTGATGTGTGCATTCATCTCACAGAGTTAAAACTTTCTAGAAGATAGAATATGCCCAACTAAAACTAAAAAGAAGCTATCTGTGAAACTGCTTTGTGATGTGTGGATTAATCTAACAAAGATAAATCTTTATTTGATGTAGCAGGTTGGAAACACTGTTTTTGGAGAATCTGAAAAAGACATTCAGGAGACTGTTTCGGCCTATGGTAAAAAACTGAATATCTCCAGATGAAAACTACAAAGTTGCTATATGTGAAACTGCTTTGTGATGAGTGGATTTATCTCATAGAGTTAATTGCTTCTTTTGATTCAGCAGATTGGAAACATTTATTATGGAGAATCTGAGGAGGGACGTTTGGGCACCATTTAGGTCTATGGGGAAAAAGCAAATATCCCAAGATGAAAACTAGAAAGAATCTATCTGTGAAACTGTTTTGTGTTGTGTGGATTCATCTCACTGAGTTAAACCTTCCTTTTTATCCAGCAGTTTGGAAATACTCTTTTTGGAGAATCCGCAAAGAGATTTTTGGGAGCCCTTTGAAGCCTATTGGGAAAAATCAAATATCCCCAGATAAAAAGTAGAAAGAAGCTACCTGTGTAAGTTCTTCATGATGTGTGGATTCATCTCACAGGATTAAACTTTTCCCTTCATTCAGGAGGTTGGAAACACTGTTTTTGTAGAATCTGCCAAGGGACATTTTGAAGCCCACTGAGGCCTATAAGTCAAAACCGAACATCCCCAGATGAAAACCAGAAAACAGCTGTCTGTGAAACTGCTTTGTGATGTGTGGATTCATCTCACAGAGTTAACCCTTTCTTTTGTTTCAGCAGGTTGGAATCACTTTTTTTTTAATAATATGCAAAGGGACATTTGGGATGCCATTGAGGCCTTTAGAAAAAAAACTAACATTTCCAAATGAAAACTAGAAAGAATCTATCTGTGAAACTGCTTTGTGATGTGTGGATTCATCTCACAGAGTTAACCTTTCTTTTGATTCAGCAGTTTGGAAATACTCTTTTGGAGAATCCAAAGAGATTTTTGGGAGCCCTTTGAAGCCTATTGGGAAAAATCAAATATCCCCAGATAAAAAGTAGAAAGAAGCTACCTGTGTAAGTTCTTCATGATGTGTGGATTCATCTCACAGGATTAAACCTTTCTTTGATTCAGCAGGTTGGAAACACTGTTTTGTAGAATCTGCCAAGGGACATTTTGAAGCCCACTGAGGCCTATAAGTCAAAACCGAACATCCCCAGATGAAAACCAGAAAACAGCTGTCTGTGAAACTGCTTTGTGATGTGTGGATTCATCTCACAGAGTTAAACATTTTGTTTTATTCAGCAGGTTGGAATCACTTTTTTTTTAATAATATGCAAAGGGACATTTGGGATGCCATTGAGGCCTTTAGAAAAAAAACTAACATTTCCAAATGAAAACTAAAAAGAAGCTATTTGTGAAACTGCTTTGTGATGTGTGGATTCATCTCACAAAGATAAACCTTTCTTTTCATGTATCAGGTTGGAAACACTCTTTTTGCAGAATTGCAAAAGACATTTGGGAGCCTATTTAGGCCTGTGTTGAAAAACTAGTATCTCCAAATGAAAACTACAAAGAAGTTAACTGTGAAACAGCTTTCTGAAGAGTCGATTCATCTCATAGAGTTGCCCCTTTCTTTTGATTCAGCAGGTTAGATACACTTTTTTATTTATTTGGGAACCATTTAGACCTATGGGGAAAAAAGAAATTATCCCCCAATAAAAACTAGAAATAATCTATCTGTGGAACTGTCTTGTGTCGAGTGGATTTATTTCACAGAGTTAAACCTTCTTTTTTATCCAGAAGTTGGAAACACCCTTTTTGGAGAGTCAGCAAGGAGACTTTTCAAAGCCCTTTGAGACCCACGGGGATAAACAGAATATCCCCAGATAAAAATGATAAAGAAGCTACCTGTGAATCTTCTTCATGATATGCAGATTCATTTCACAGAGTTAAACTATTATTTTGATTCATTAGATTGGAAACACCCTTTTTGTAGAATCTGCAAAGGGACATTTGGGAGCCCATTGAGGCCAATGGGGAAAAACAGAATATCCCCAGATAAACACTAGAAAGAAACTATCTGTGAAACGACTTAGTCCAGTGTGGATTCATGTTACAGAGTTAAACACTTCTTTTTATGTAGCAGGTGAGAAATACTGTTTTTGGATAATCTGCAAAGGGACATTTGAGAGCCCAATGAGGTCTAAGGAAAAACAGCAATATCCCAAGATCAAAACTACAAATAAGCTATCTGTGAAACTGCTTTGTGATGTGTGGATTCTTCTCACAGAGTTAAACTTTCCCTTTGATCTGGCAGTTTGGAAGCACTCTTTTTGGAGAATTTTGCAAGGGACATTTGGGAGCCCTTTGAGGCCTATGGGGAAAAACAGAATATCCCGATAAAAACTAGAAGGAAGCTATCTGTGAAACTGCATTATGATGTTTGATTTCATCTCACTGGTTTAAACCTTTCTTTTGATTCACTAGGTTGGAAACACTTGTTTTCTAGAATCTAGAAGGGACATTTCAGAGCCCATTGAGGCTTATGGGGATAAAACGAATATCCCCAGATAAAAAAACTAGAAAGAAGCAACCTGTGAAACTGCTTTGTGATGTGTGGATCCATCTCACAGAGTTAAACTTTCCCTTTGATCCGGTAGTTTGGAAACGCTCTTTTTGGAGAACTTTACAAGGGACATTTGGGAGCCCTTTGAGGCCTATGGGGAAAAACAGAATATCCCAGATAAAAACTAGAAAGAATCTATCTGTGAAACTGCATTATGATGTTTGATTTCATCTCACTGGTTTAAACCTTTCTTTTGATTCACTAGGTTGGAAACACTTGTTTTCTAGAATCTAGAAGGGACATTTCAGAGCCCATTGAGGCTTATGGGGATAAAACGAATATCCCCAGATAAAAAAACTAGAAAGAATCTATCTGTGAAACTGCTTTGTGATGTGTGGATCCATCTCACAGAGTTAAACTTTCCTTTGATCCGGTAGTTTGGAAACGCTCTTTTTGGAGAACTTTACAAGGGACATTTGGGAGCCCTTTGAGGCCTATGGGGAAAAACAGAATATCCCAATAAAAACTAGAAGGAAGCTATCTGTGAAACTGCATTATGATGTTTGATTTCATCTCACTGATTTTGATTTAAACCTTTCTTTTGATTCACTAGGTTGGAAACACTTGTTTTCTAGAATCTAGAAGGGACATTTCAGAGCCCATTGAGGCTTATGGGGATAAAACGAATATCCCCAGATAAAAAAACTAGAAAGAAGCAACCTGTGAAACTGCTTTGTGATGTGTGGATCCATCTCACAGAGTTAAACTTTCCCTTTGATCCGGTAGTTTGGAAACGCTCTTTTTGGAGAACTTTACAAGGGACATTTGGGAGTCCTTTGAGGCCTATGGGGAAAAACAGAATATCCCAATAAAAACTAGAAGGAAGCTATCTGTGAAACTGCATTATGATGTTTGATTTCATCTCACTGATTTTGATTTAAACCTTTCTTTTGATTCACTAGGTTGGAAACACGTGTTTTCTAGAATCTAGAAGGGACATTTCAGAGCCCATTGAGACTTATGGGGAAAAAACGAATATCCCCAGATAAAAAAACCAGAAAGAAGCAACCTGTGAAACTGCTTTGTGATGGATCGATGTATCTCACAGAGTTAAACATTTTGTTTTATTCAGCAGGTTGGAAACACTCTTTTTGGAAAACCAGCAAAGGGACATTTGGGAGCTCATGGTGACCTATGGGGAAAACTGAATATCGCTAAATAAATCTAGAAAGAAGCTACTTGTGAAACCGCTTTGTGATATGTGGATTCCTCTCACAGATCTAAATTTTTCTTTTGATTAAGCAGATTGGAATCTCTTTTTAGAGAATCTATGAAGGGACATTTTTGAGTCCCTCAAAGTCTATAAGAAAACTGAAGAACCCCAGATAAAATGTAGAAAGAAGTTATCTGTGAAACTGCTTTGTGATGTGTAAATTCAACTCACAGAATTAAACCTTTTTCTTGACTCAAGAGGATGGAAACACTGATTTTTAGAGTCTATGAAGGTACACTTCGGAGCCCATAGAGGTTTACGTGAAAAATCGAATATCTTCATAAAAAAAAAAAAAAAGAGGCTGTGAAACTGCTTTGTGATGTGTGCATTCATCTCAGTGAGTTAAATTTTTCTTTTGATTCACCAGTTGGAAACACTATTTTGGAGAATTTGCTAAGGGATATTTAAGTGCTTAAAGAGTCCTTTGTGGAAAAATCAAATGTTTCCAGATAAAAACTAGAAAGAAGCTATATTTGAAACTGCTTTGGATGTCTGGATTCTTCTCACAGAGTTAAATCTTTCTTTTCATTCAGCAGGTTGGAAGTACTCTTTGTCTAGAAACTTTGAAGTTACATTCTGGAGCTCATTGAGACCTATGGGGAAAATACAAATATCCCTAGATAAAACTAGAAAGAAGACATCTGTAAATCTGCTTTTTAATGTGTGGATTCATCTTACAGAGTTAAACTTTTCCTTTTATTCAGCAGGTAAGAAACACTCCTTTTGTAGAATCTGCGAAGAGACATGTTGAAGTCATTGTTGACTACAAGAATAAACTAAATAACCCTAGATAAAAATTAGAAATAACATGCCTTGAAACTGTTTGGTAATGTGTGGATTCATCTCAAAAAGTTAATTTTCTTTTAATTTAGCAGGCTGGAAACACTGTGTTTGGAGAAGCTGCAAAGGGACATTTGGGAGCTCATGGTGACCTATGGGGAAAACTGAATATCGCTAAATAAATCTAGAAAGAAGCTATCTGTGAAACTGCTTTGTGATGTGTGGATTCTTCTCACAGAGTTAAATTTTCTTTTGATTAAGCAGATTGGAATCTCTTTTAGAGAATCTATGAAGGGACATTTTGAGTCCCTCAAAGTCTATAAGAAAACTGAAGAACCCCAGATAAAATGTAGAAAGAAGTTATCTGTGAAACTGCTTTGTGATGTGTAAATTCAACTCACAGAATTAAACCTTTTCTTGACTCAAGAGGATGGAAACACTGATTTTAGAGTCTATGAAGGTACACTTCGGAGCCCATAGAGGTTTACGTGAAAATCGAATATCTTCATAAAAAAAAAAAAAAAGAGGCTGTGAAACTGCTTTGTGATGTGTGGATTCATCTCACAGAGTTAAACTTTTCTTTTGATTCAGCAGTTGGAAACACTATTTTGGAGAATTTGCTAAGGGATATTTAAGTGCTTAAAGAGTCCTTTGTGGAAAAATCAAATGTTTCAGATAAAAACTAGAAAGAAGCTATATTTGAAACTGCTTTGTGATGTCTGGATTCTTCTCACAGAGTTAAACCTTTCTTTTGATTCACTAGGTTGGAAACACGTGTTTTCTAGAATCTAGAAGGGACATTTCAGAGCCCATTGAGACTTATGGGGAAAAACGAATATCCCCAGATAAAAACTAGAAAGAAGACATCTGTAAATCTGCTTTTTAATGTGTGGATTCATCTTACAGAGTTAAACTTTTCCTTTTATTCAGCAGGTAAGAAACACTCCTTTTGTAGAATCTGCGAAGAGACATGTTGAAGTCATTGTTGACTACAAGAATAAACTAAATAACCCTAGATAAAAATTAGAAATAACATGCCTTGAAACTGTTTGGTAATGTGTGATTCATCTTACAGAGTTAAACTTTTCCTTTTATTCAGCAGGTAAGAAACACTCCTTTTGTAGAATCTGCGAAGAGACATGTTGAAGTCATTGTTGACTACAAGAATAAACTAAATAACCCTAGATAAAAATTAGAAATAACATGCCTTGAAACTGTTTGGTAATGTGTGGATTCATCTCAAAAAGTTAATTTTCTTTTAATTTAGCAGGCTGGAAACACTGTGTTTGGAGAAGCTGCAAAGGGACATTTGGGAGCCCTTTGGGGCCAATGGAAAAAGAGAATATATGCAGATAAAAACTAGAAGGAAGTTATCTGTGAAATTGCCTTGTGATGTCTGGATTCATCTCACAAAGCTAAACCTTTCTTTTGATTCAGCAGGTTAGAGACACTCTTTTTGTAGAATCTTGAAGGGACATTTGAGATCAAATTGAGGCCTATGGGGAAAAACTAAATATTCCCAGGAAAAAAGGAGAAAGAAGCAATCTGTGTAACTGTTTTGTGATGTGTGGATGTATCTCACATACTGAAACATTTCTTTTCATTCAGCAAATTGGAAATCCTCTTTTTGGGAAATCTTCAAATGGAAATTTGGGAGCCCATTGAGTTCTATGGAGAAAAACTGAATATTCCCAGATAAAAACTAGAGAAAAGTTATCTGTGAAACTGCTTTGTGATGTGTGCATTCATCTCACAGAGTTAAACTTTTCTTTTGATTCAGCAGGATGGAAACATTCTTTCTGTAGAATCTGCGAAGGGACATTTGGGAGCCCTTTGAGGCCTACAAAAAAATGAATATCCCGTGATGAAAACTAAAAAGAAGCTATCTGTGAAACTGTTTTGTGATGTGTGAATTCATTTTACAGAGTTAAACTTTTCTTTTGATTCAGCAGGATGGAAACATTCTTTCTGTAGAATCTGCGAAGGGACATTTGGGGCATCATTGAGGCCTATGAGGAAAATCTGAATATACCCAGGTAAAACTGCAAAGAATATATCTGTGAAATTGCTTTGTGATGTGTGGATTCCTCACACAGAGCTAAACCTTTATTTTGATTCAGCAGGTTGCAAACAGTCGTGTTTCAAAATCTGCAAAGAGATAATTGGGAACCCATTGAGGCATATAGGAAAAACCAAATATCCCAAGATAAAAACTAGAAGGAAGTTATCTGTGAAATTGCCTTGTGATGTCTGGATTCATCTCACAAAGCTAAACCTTTCTTTTGATTCAGCAGGTTAGAGACACTCTTTTTGTAGAATCTTGAAGGGACATTTGAGATCAAATTGAGGCCTATGGGGAAAAACTAAATATTCCCAGGAAAAAAGGAGAAAGAAGCAATCTGTGTAACTGTTTTGTGATGTGTGGATGTATCTCACATACTGAAACATTTCTTTTCATTCAGCAAATTGGAAATCCTCTTTTTGGGAAATCTTCAAATGGAAATTTGGGAGCCCATTGAGTTCTATGGAGAAAAACTGAATATTCCCAGATAAAAACTAGAGAAAAGTTATCTGTGAAACTGCTTTGTGACTTGTGGATTCATCTAGCCCTTTGAGGCCTACAAAAAAATGAATATCCCGTGATGAAAACTAAAAAGAAGCTATCTGTGAAACTGTTTTGTGATGTGTGAATTCATTTTACAGAGTTAAACTTTTCTTTTGATTCAGCAGGATGGAAACATTCTTTCTGTAGAATCTGCGAAGGGACATTTGGGGGCATCATTGAGGCCTATGAGGAAAATCTGAATATACCCAGGTAAAAACTGCAAAGAATATATCTGTGAAATTGCTTTGTGATGTGTGGATTCCTCACACAGAGCTAAACCTTTATTTTGATTCAGCAGGTTGCAAACAGTCGTGTTTCAAAATCTGCAAAGAGATAATTGGGAACCCATTGAGGCATATAGGAAAAAACAAAATATCCCAAGATTAAAATTAGAATGAAATTATCTGTGAAACTGCTTTTTGATGTGTGGATTCACCTCACAGAGTTAAACCTTTTTTAGATTCAGCGGGTTGGAAAAACTCTTTTTGAAGTATCTGTGAAGTGACTTTTGAGAGTCCATTGAGTCATATGTGGAAAAACAGAATATCCCCAGATAAAAACTAGGAAGAAATTATCTGTGGAACTGTTTTGTGATGTGTGCATTCATCTCACAGAGTGCAAACTTTCTTTCAATTCAGCAAGGTGGAAATATTCTTTTTGTGAAATCTATGAATGGACATTTGAGAGCTCATTGTGGACTATGGGGAAAGATCAAATATCTCCAGATAAAAACTGGAAGGAAACTATCTGTAAAACAGCTTTTTGATGTGTGGATTCATGTCATAGAATTAAATCTTTCTTTAGATTCAACAAGTTGGAAACACTTTTTTGAAAAATATTCGAAGGCACTTTTGGGAGTCCATTGAAGACTATGGGGAAAAACTGAATACCTCCAGATAAGAACTAGAATGAAGATATCTGTGAAACAGCTTTGTGATGTGTGGATGGATCTCACAGTGTTAAACATTTCTTTTTATGAAGCAGATTAGACATACTCTTTTTGGAGAATCAGTGAAGGGACATTTGGGAACCCATTGAGAAATATGGGGAAAAACCAAACATTCTCAAATAAAAATTAGAAAGAAGCTTTATGAGAAACTACTTTGTGATGTGTGGATTCACCTCACAGAATTAAACTGTCTTATGTTTCAGTGGATTGGAAACACTCCTTGTGGAATCTGTGAATGTACATTTGGGAGTCCATTGAGGCCAATGGGAAAAAAACCTGATATTCCCAGATAAAAACTGGAAAGAAGTTATCTGTGAAACTGTTTTGTGACGTGCGGTTTCATCTCACAGACTTAAATCTTTCTTTTGATTCAGCAGGTTTTGAAATACTCTTTTTGGAGAATTTGTGAAGGGATATTTGGAAGCCCATAAAGGTCCATGGGGAAAAACCAAACATCCACAGATTAAAAACTAGAAGTAAGCTATCTGTGAAACTGCTTTTTGATGTATGGATTCGTCTCAAAAAATTAAATCTTTCTTCTAATCCAGCAGATTGGAAACACTTTTTTTTGTAGAATCTACAAAGGGACATTTGGCAGCCCATAGAGGTCTATAAGTAAAAGCAGAACATCTACAGATAAAAAAGACAAAGAAGTTATCTCTGCTTTCCATTGTGTGGATTCATATCACCAAATTAAACCTTTCTTTTGGTACAGCAGATTGGGAACACTCTTACTGGAGAATCTATGAAGGCACATTTGGGAGCCCATTGAGGCCAATGGGGAAATATCGAATATTCCCAGAAAGAAACTAGAATGAAGCTATCTGTGAAACCGCTGTGTGATATTGGATTCATCTTACAGAGTTGATACTTCTTTTTGATTAAGCAGGTTGAAAATATTTTCTGGAGTATTTTCAAACGCACATTTGGAAATCCATTGAGGCCTATAGGAAAAAGCTGAATATCCCCCCAAAAAAACAAGAAAGAAGTTATCTGTGAAACTGCTTTGTGATGTGCGGAATCATCTCACAGAGTTTAAACTTTATTTTGATTCAGCAGGTTGGAAATACTGTTTTTAGAGAATCTGCAAAGAGATATTTGGGAGCCCATGGAGGCCTAGAGGGAAAAATTGAATATCCTTAGATAAAAAGTATAATGAAGGACTTGGTGAAACTGCCTGGTAATGGGTGGATTCATCTCAGAGTGGTAAAGCTTTCTTTTGATGAGCAGGTTGGAAACACTATTTTTGTAGAATCTTCTAAGGGACATTTTGGAACCCATTGAGGCCTATGGGAAACAAATGAATATCGCCAGATAAAAAGTGGAATGAAGCTATCTATCAAACTGTTTTGTGATCTCTGGAGTCATCTCACAGAGTTGAACCTTTATTTTAGATTCAGCTGATGGGAAACACTTTTATTGTTGAACCTGTGAAAGGATATTCGGAGCCCATTGAGGCCTATAAGGAAAAACCGAATATCCCGAGATAAAACTAGAAACAAGCTATTGTGAAACTGCTTTGTGATATGTTGATTCATCTCACATAGTTAAACCTTTCCTTTGATTGAGCAGGATAGAAACACTCTTTTTTGTAGAAGCTGCGAAGTGACATTTGGGAGCCCATAGAGGTTTAGGGGAAAAACTGAATATCCCAGATGAAACCTAGAAAAAAACTCTCTGTGAAACTGCTTTGTGATGTGCAAATCACCTTAGAGAGTCAAACGTTTCTTTTTATTCAGGAAGTTGGAAACACTCTTTTTGGAGAATCTTCAAAGGGAAATTTTGACACTCAAAGAAACCTATGTTGGAAAACCTAATATCCTCAGATAAAAACTAGAAAGAAACTTTCTGTGAAATTTCTTTATGGTGTGTCAATTGATCTCAGAGAGTTAAACCTTTCTGTTGATTCAGTGTAATGGAAACACTCTAATTGGAGGATCTGTGATGGAGACACTCTAATTAGAGTATCTGTGAAAGGACATTTTGGAGTCCATTCAGGGCTATGGGGGAAAACTCAATATCCCCAGATAAAAACTAGAAAGAAGATATCTTTGAAAGTGTTTTTTCATGTGCGGATTCAGCTCACATAGTTAAAGCTTTCTATTGGTTAATCAGGTTGGAAACCCTATTTTTGAAGAATATACGAGGGGACATTTTGGATCTCATTGACACCTAAGTGAGAAAATGGAATATCTTAGTTAGAAACTAGAAATAATCTGTCTGTGAATCTTCTTGGTGATGTGTGGATTCATTGCACAGAGTTAAACCTTTCTTTTGATTCAGCAGTTTGGAAACACTCTTTTGGAGAATCTGTGAAGGGATATTTGGGAGCCCATTGAGGCCTATGGGGAAAAATATAATATCCCCAGATAAAAACTAGAAAGATGCCATCTGTAAAAGTATCCTTTGATGTGTAGTTGCATCTCACAGAGTGAAACATTTGCTTAGATTCCACAGGTGGAATCACTTTTCTTGGAAAATCTGTGAAGAGATAGTTGGGAGTCCATTGAGGCTTACGCAGAAAAGCCTAATATGTCGAGATAAAAACTAGAAAGAAGCTACATGTGAAACTGTTTTGTGATGTGTGGATTCATCTCTCATAATTGAGCCTCTCTTTTTAATCAGCAAGTTGGAAACACTCTTTTTGTATAATCTGTGAGCAGACATTTTGAAGCCCTTTGAGTCCAATGGGGAAAAACAGAATATACCCAAATAAAAACTAGAAAGAAGCTATCTGTGAACTACTTTTTGGTGTGTTGTCTCAACGCACAGAGTTACATTATTTTGATTCAACAGTTTAGAAGCAGTCTTTTTGGAGAATCTGCAAAGGGACATTTAGACACTCGAAACGGCCTAAGGGGGAAAACTAAATATCCCCAGATAAAAAATGGAAAGAAGTTATCTCTGAAATTGCTTTGCAATGTGTGGATTCACCTCAGAGTTAAACCTTTCTTTTGATTCAGCAGGTTGAAAAAACTCTTTTAGGAGAATCTGTGAAGGGATATTTGGGAGCCCCTTGAGGCCAAAAAAAAAAAAAAGAATATCCCCACAAAAAATCTAGAAAGAAGCTATGTATGTACTGCTTTTTGATGTATGGATTCAACTCAAAGAGTTAAACCTCTCTTTTTATTAAGCAGGTTGGAAAAATTCTTTTTGGAGAATCTGCAATGGAACAATTGTGTGTCAATAGAGCCCTATGGGGGAAAAAAGAATATTCTCAGATAAAAACTAGTAAGAAGCTACTCGTTAAGCTGCTTTCTGTTGTGTAGATTCACCTCACATAGTTAAATTTTATTTTGATTCAGCAAGTTGGAAACACACCTTTTGGAGAATCTGCACGGGATATTTGGGAGTCCTTCGAGGCCTATGGGGAAAAATATAATATCCCCAGATAAAAACTACAAAGAACAACTGTGTAAAGCTGGATTGTGTTTGGTGCTTTCATATCACAGAGTTAAATTTTTATTTTGATTCAGCAGGTTGAAAACACCCTTTTGCATAATCTGCATGGGGATATTTGGGAGCCCATTGAACCCAATGGAGAAAACTGGAATATCCCTAAATAAAAACTAGAAAGAAGCTATCTGTGAAACTGTTTTGTGATGTGTGGATTCTTCTCACCTAGTTAAATTTTTCTTTTGATTCCCCAGTTTTGAGACACTCTTTTTCTAGAATCTGGGAAGCGAAATTTTGGAGGGCATTGTAGACAATGGCAAAAAAGCAAATATTCTCAGATAAAACCAGAAAGAAGCAATCTGCGAAACTTCTTTGTGATGTGTGGATTCATCTCACAGAGCTAAGTATTTGTTTTGATTCAGCAGTTTGGAAACACTCTTTTTGGAGAATCTGAGAAGAGAAACTTGGAAGCCATTGAGGCGCATGGCGAAAAACCAAACAATCCCTGATAAAAACTAGAAAGAAGCTTTCTCTGAAACTGTTTTGTGATGGGTGGATTCAACTCACAGAGTTAAATCTTTCTTCTAATTCAGAAAGTTGAAAACATTCATTTTGCTGTTGGACTCATCTCACAGTGATAACCCTTTCTTTTGATTCAGCAGGTAGGAATCACTCTCTTTGGAGATTCTCTGAAGGGACATATGATTGCATTACTGCCATTTGGGAAACACAGAATATTCCCAAATAAAAATTAGAAAGAAGCTTTCTCTGGAACTCCTTTTGATGTGTGGATTCATCTCAAAAAGTTAAACTTTCTTTTGATTTGGCAGGTTTGAAACTGTCTCTTTGAAGAATCTGTGAATGGACGTTTGAGAGCCCATTGAGGCCTATTGGAGAAAACAGAGTGTCCCCAGATAAAAACTAGAAGAAACTATCTGCTAAACTGCTTTCTGATGTGTAGATTCCTCTCACAGGGTTAAATTTTTCTTTTGATTCCCCAGTTTTGAGACACTCTTTTTCTAGAATCTGGGAAGCGAAATTTTGGAGGGCATTGTAGACAATGGCAAAAAAGCAAATATTCTCAGATAAAACCAGAAAGAAGCAATCTGCGAAACTTCTTTGTGATGTGTGGATTCATCTCACAGAGCTAAGTATTTGTTTTGATTCAGCAGTTTGGAAACACTCTTTTGGAGAATCTGAGAAGAGAAACTTGAAGCCATTGAGGCGCATGGCTAAAAACCAAACAATCCCTGATAAAAACTAGAAAGAAGCTTTCTCTGAAACTGTTTTGTGATGGGTGGATTCAACTCACAGAGTTAAATCTTTCTTCTAATTCAGAAAGTTGAAAACATTCATTTTGCTGTTGGACTCATCTCACAGTGATAACCCTTTCTTTTGATTCAGCAGGTAGGAATCACTCTCTTTGGAGATTCTCTGAAGGGACATATGATTGCATTACTGCCATTTGGGAAACACAGAATATTCCCAAATAAAAATTAGAAAGAAGCTTTCTCTGGAACTCCTTTTGATGTGTGGATTCATCTCAAAAAGTTAAACTTTCTTTTGATTTGGCAGGTTTGAAACTGTCTCTTTGAAGAATCTGTGAATGGACGTTTGAGAGCCCATTGAGGCCTATTGGAGAAAACAGAGTGTCCCCAGATAAAAACTAGGAAGAAACTATCTGCTAAACTGCTTTCTGATGTGTAGATTCCTCTCACAGGGTTAAAACTTTCTTTAGATTTAGCAGGTTGGAAACACCTTTTTTGTAGAATATGTGAAGGGACATTTGGGAGCTTACTGAGGCTCTGGGGAAATACAGAATATCCCCAGATAAAAAGTCAAAAGAAACTATCTGTGAAATTGCCTTTTGGTGTGTGCATTCAACTCAAAGAGTTAAACATTGTTTTATTCAGCAGGTTGGAAACACCTTTTTTAGGGAATCTGTGAATGAACATTTGGGAACCCTTTGAGAGCTATGAGCAAAAACAGAATATCCCAAGATTAAAACTAGGAAGAAGCTATCTGTGAAACTGATTTGTGATGCGTGGATTCATCTCACAGAGTTAAAACATTCTGTTCAATCAACAGGTTCTAAACACTCTTCTTGGAGAATCTGCAAAGGGACATTTCAGAGCCCATTGGAGCCTATGGGGAAAAATGGAATATTCCCAAATATAAACTACAAAGTATCTATCTGTGAAAATGCGTTGTGATTCGTGGATTCATCTCATAAAGTTAAACCTTTCTTTTGATTCAGCAGGTTGGAAACAGTCTTTTTGGAGAATCTGCAAAGGCATATTTGGAAGTCCATTGAGGTCTATGGGGAAAAACAAAATATCCCCATATAAAACTAGAAAGCAGCTATCTGTGAAACAACGTTTGTATGTGGATTCAACTCTCAGGGTTAAACCTTTCTTTTGAGTCAGCTGATTGGAAACACTCTTTTTTGAGAATCTGCAAAGGGACATTTGGGAGTTTATTGAGGCTCATGGGGAAAAACAGAATATTCCTAGATAAAAGGTAGATAGAAGATATCTGTGAAGCTGATTTTTGATGTGGGGATTCAACTTACATAATTAAACCTTTTTTTATTCATCAGGTTGAAAACACTCCTTTTGGAAGATCTGCGAATGGATATTTGGGAACCCTTTGTGCCTACAGGAAAAAAAAAATATCCCCATATTAAAACAAGAGAGAAGCTATCAGTGAAACTGCTTTGTGATGTGTGGATTCATATCACAGAAGTAAAGCATGTGATTCAGCACGTTAGAACCACTGTTTTTGTAGACTCTGTGGCGGGACATTTGGGAGCCGACAAGGTCTATGGGGAAAAACTGAATATCCCCAAATACAAACTACGAGGAAGTTATCTGTAAATCTGCTTTGTGATGCGTGGATTCATCTCACAGAGTTAAACCTTTTTTTTTTTTTTTTTATTTGCCAGGTTGGAAACACTCTGTTTGTAGAGTCTGTGAAGGGACATTTGGAATCCCATTGAGGCCTATCGGGAAAAACTGAATATTCCTAGATAATAACTAGAAAGAAGCTATCTGTGAAACTGCTTTGTGATATGTGGATTCTTCTCACAGAGTTAAAACTTTTGTTGATTCAGCAGATTTGAAACACTCTTTTTCTAGAATTTGTGAAGGGATATTTGCAAGTCCATTGAGGTCTATGTTGAAAAACCAAATATCCCCAGAAAAAAATAGAAAGAAACTCTCTGTGAGACTACTTAAAGATGTGTAGACTCATTTCACAGAGTTAAACCATTATTTTGATTAGACAAGTTGAATCACTCTTTTAAAAAATCTGTGAAGGAATATTTAAGAGTCCATTGAGGCCTAAGTGTTATAACTGATTATCACCTGATAAAAACTGGAAAAAATCTGTCTATGAAACTGTTTTCTGATGTATTAATTCATATAACAGAGTTAAAACTTTGTTTTTGATTCAGCAGGTTGTAAAGAATATTTTGGAGAATTTGCGAAGGGACCTGTGGGAGCCCATTGTGGTCTATGGGGAAAAACTAAATATACCCAGATAAACACTTGAAAGAAGCTACCTGTGAAGCTGATTTGTGATGTGTGGACTTATCTCACAGAGATAAAACTTTCCTTTAATTTAGCAAATTGGAAGCACTCTTTTTGGAGAATCTGCAAAGGGAAATTAGGGAGTCCTTTTAGGAAAAGGGGAAAAACTGAATGTCCCCAGATAAAACATAGAAAGAAGTTATCTGTGAAACTGGTTTTTGATTTGTGGATTTTTCTCACATAATTAAACCTTTCCTTTTATTCAACAGATTGGAAACACACTTTTTGTAGAATCTGTGAAGGGACATTTCAGAGCCCATAGACACCTATGGCGAAAATCCAAATATTTCTAGATAAAAACTAGAAAGAAGCTATCTGTGAGACAGCTTTGAGATGTATGGATTCATATCACAGAGGTAAAACTTCTCTTAATTCAGGAACATGGAAACACTCTTTTTGGAAAAGCATCAAAGGGACATTTCTGAGCCATTTGATGCCTATGGGGGAAATCTGAATATACCCTGATAAAAACTAGAAAGGAGTTTTCCGTGAAACTGCTTTGTGATGTGTGGACTCATCTCAGAAAGTTAAGCTTTTCGCTTGATTCAGCTGGTTGGAAGCACTCTTTTCGGGGAATCTATGACGTTTGGGAGCCCATTGAGGACTATGGGGAACAAGTGAATATCCCCAGAAAACAACTAGAAAAAATATTTACTGGTGAAACTGCTTTGTGACGTGTGGATTCACCTCACATATTTAATCCTTTCTTTTGATTCAGCAGGTTGGAAACACTCTTTTTGGAGAATCTGTGAACATTTGAGAGCCCATGAAGGCCTATGGGGAAAAACTGAATATCCATAGATAAAAGCTGGAAAGAAGCTATCTGTGAAACTGAGTTGTAATGTGTGGACTGAGCTCACAGAGTTAAAACTTTCTTTTGATGCAGCAAGTTGGAACAAGTCTTTTTGTAGAATCTGTGAAGGGACATTTGGGAGCTCATTGAGGTCTATAGAAAAAAAACATATTTCTCCAGATAAACACTAGAAAGAAGCTATCTCTGAAACTGATTTCTGATGTGTGGATTTATCACATAGAGTAAAACTTTTTTTTTTTGATTCAGCAAGTTGGAAACACTCTCTCCAGAGATTCTGCAAAGGGACATTTAGGAACCCATTAAGGCCTATGGGGAATAACAAAATAACCCCAGATGAATACTAGAAAGAAGGATTCTCTGAAACTGCCTTGTGATGCGTGGATTTATCTCCCAGACTTAAAACTTTCTTTTAATTCATTAGGTTGCAAGCACTCTTTCTGGAGAATCTGCAAAGGGACATTTGGGACCCCGTTCAGGTCTATGAAGAAAAGTCGAATATCCTCAGATAAAAACTCTAAAGAAGCTATCTGTGAAACTGCTTTGTGATGTGTGGATTCATCTCACCAAGTTAAAACTTTTTGATTCAGCAAGTTGGAAACACTCTCCAGAGATTCTGCAAAGGGACATTTAGGAGCCCATTAAGGCCTATGGAGAATAACAATGAATACTAGAAAGAAGGATTCTCTGAAACTGCTTTGTGATGCGTGGATTTATCTCCCAGACTTAAAACTTTCTTTTAATTCATTAGGTTGCAAGCACTCTTTCTGGAGAATCTGCAAAGGGACATTTGGGACCCCATTCAGGTCTATGAAGAAAAGTCGAATATCCTCAGATAAAAACTCTAAAGAAGCTATCTGTGAAACTGCTTTGTGATGTGTGGATTCATCTCACCAAGTTAAACCTTTTTTGATTCAGCAAGTTGGAAACACTCTTTTTAGAGAATCTGCAAAAGGATATTTTGGAGCCCTTTGAGGCCTGTGGAGGAAAATTGAATATCCCTCGATAAAAACTAGGAAGAAGCTGTCTGTGAAACACCTTTGTGACGTGTGAATTCATCTCACAGAGTGAAACTTTCTTTTGATTCAGCAGGTTTGAAACAGTCTTTTTGGAAAAATATGTGAAAGGTCACTTGGTAGCCCGTGGAGGCCAATGTCAAGAACCCAAATAGCAC
Source organism: Colobus guereza (assembly GCA_030247045.1). NCBI lineage: Eukaryota > Metazoa > Chordata > Mammalia > Primates > Cercopithecidae > Colobus > Colobus guereza. The sequence goes on along the minus strand of CM058079.1, from coordinate 14,273,715 downwards.
CAGAAAAACTAGAAAGAAGCTATCTGTGAAAATACTTTGGAATTTGTGAATTCATCTCACCAAGTTAAGCCTTTCTTTTGAATTAGCTTTTGAAAACTCTTTTGGAGAATCTGCAAAGGGGCATTTTGGAGCCCATTGTGGGTTATGGGGAAAAATAAATATAAAAACTAGAAAGAAGCTATCTGTGAAACTGCTTTGTGACACGTGGATTCATATCAAACAGTAAAACTTTCTTTTGATTCAGATGCTTGGAAACACTTTTTGGAGAATCTGTGAAGAGACATTTTGACCCCATTCAGGTCTATGAAGAAAAGTCGAATATCCTCAGATAAAAACTCTAAAGAAGCTATCTGTGAAACTGCTTTGTGATGTGTGGATTCATCTCACCAAGTTAAACCTTTTTTTGATTCAGCAAGTTGGAAACACTCTTTTTAGAGAATCTGCAAAAGGATATTTTGGAGCCCTTTGAGGCCTGTGGAGGAAAATTGAATATCCCTCGATAAAAACTAGGAAGAAGCTGTCTGTGAAACACCTTTGTGACGTGTGAATTCATCTCACAGAGTGAAACTTTCTTTTGATTCAGCAGGTTTGAAACAGTCTTTTTGGAAAAATATGTGAAAGGTCACTTGGTAGCCCGTGGAGGCCAATGTCAAGAACCCAAATAGCACCAGAAAAACTAGAAAGAAGCTATCTGTGAAAATACTTTGGAATTTGTGAATTCATCTCACCAAGTTAAGCCTTTCTTTTGAATTAGCTTTTTGAAAACTCTTTTTGGAGAATCTGCAAAGGGGCATTTTGGAGCCCATTGTGGGTTATGGGGAAAAATAAATATAAAATGTAGAAAGAAATTATCTGTGGAACTGCTTTGTGACACGTGGATTCATATCAAACAGTAAAACTTTCTTTTGATTCAGATGCTTGGAAACACTTTTTGGAGAATCTGTGAAGAGACATTTTGAGCCCATTAAAGCCTATCAGGAAAACCCAAATATCATCAGATAAAAGCTAGAAAGAATCATTCTGTGAAACTGCTTTGTGATGTGAGGATTCATCTCACAAAGTTAAACCTTTCTTTTGATTCAGCAGGTTGGAAACACTCTTTTTGGAGATTCTGTGAAGGGACTTTTGGGATCCCATTGTAGCCTATGGGGTTAAACTGCATATCCGTGGATAAAAACTAGAAGTAATCTATCTGTAAAACTACGTTGTGATGTGTGGAATCATCTGACAGAATTAAAACTTTCTTTTGATTCAGCAGGTTGGAAATACTCTTTTTGTAGAATTTTTAAGGAATATTTTGGAGCCCATTGAGGCCTATGGAAAAAAAACCACATATGCCCAGATAAAAACAAGAAAGAAGCCACATGTGAAACTGCTTTTTGATGTGTGTACTCATTTTACAGGAGTAAACATTATGTTTGATTTAGTAGGTTAGAAACAGTCTTTTGTAGAATCTGCAAATGGACATTTGGGAGCCCATAGAGACCTATGGCGAAAAAATTGAGCATTTCCAGATAAAAAGAAGAAAAAAGGTACCTGTAAAACCACTTAGAGATGTGTAGATTCATCTCACCGAGTCAAGTCATTATTTTAATTCAGCAGGTTAGAAACACTCTTTTTGGAGAAACTGCAAAGGCACATTTTAGAGCCTTTGATGCCTACAGGGAAAACGGAATATCCTCAGATACAAAATAGAAAGAAGCTGTCCATGAAACTGCTTCATTGTCTGTGGATTCAACTCACAAAGTTAAACCTTTCTTTTGATTCAGCAGGTTGGAAACACTCTTTTTGAAGAATCTGCAAAGGGACATTTGGGAGTCCATTTAGGCCTGTAGGGAAAACCGAATATCCCCAAATAAAAACTAGAAAAAAGTTATTGGTGAAACTGTTCTGTGATGTGTGGATTCATCTCACAAGGTTAGACCTTTATCTTGATTCAGCAGGTAGGAAACATTCTTTTTGTAGAAACTGTGAAGGGACATTTGGGGGCACTTTGAGGTCTATGGGGAAAAGAGGAACATCTCCACATAAAAACCAGAAAGAAACTACCTGTGGTACTGCTTTGTGATGGGTGGAATTATCGTACCAAGTTCAACTTTTCTTTTCATTTACTTGGTTGGAAACAGTAAACCTTCTTTTGGAGAAGGTGC
>CM058079.1:14224685-14271065 GCA_030247045.1 Colobus guereza | reverse complement strand
GTTTCACAGATACTTCTTTCTAGTTTTTATCTGGGATATTCAGTTTTCCATAGGCCTCAATGGCTCCAAATGTCCCTTCACAGATTCTCAAAAAGTGTTTCCAACTGCTGAATCAAAGAAGGTTTAACTCTGTGAGATGAATCCACATCACAAAACAGTTTCAGATAGCTTCTTTCTAGTTTTTATCTGGGATATTCAGTTTTCCCCATAGGCCTCAATGGCTCCCAAATGTCCCTTCACAGATTCTACAAAAGTGTTTCCAACCTGCTGAATCAAAAGAAAGGTTTAACTCTGAGATGAATCCACATCACAAAGCAGTTTCACAGATAGCTTCTTCTAGTTTTTATCTGGGATATTTGTTTTCCCATAGGCCTCAATGGGCTCAAATGTCCTTCACAGATTCTCCAAAAAGTGTTTCCAACCTACTGAATCAAAAGAAAGGTTTAACTCTGAGATGAATCCACACATCACAAAGCAGTTTCACAGATAGCTTCTTTCTAGTTTTTATCTGGGGATATTCTGTTTTCCATAGGCCTCAATGGCTCCAAATGTCCCTTTGCAGATTCTCCAAAAAGTGTTTCCAACCTGCTGAATCAAAGAAGGTTTAACTCTGAGATGAATCCACACATCACAAGCAGTTTCACAGATAGCTTCTTCTAGTTTTTATCTGGGATATTTGTTTTTCCATAGGCCTCAATGCTCCCAAATGTCCTTCAGATTCTACAAAACAGTGTTTCCAACCTGCTGAATCAAAGAAGGTTTAACTCTGTGAGATGAATCCACATCACAAAGCAGTTTCACAGATAGCTTCTTTCTAGTTTTTATCTGGGATATTCAGTTTTCCATAGGCCTCAATGGCTCAAATGTCCTTTGCAGATTCTCCAAAAGAGTGTTTCCAACCTGTTGAATCAAAAGAAAGTTTAACTCTGTGAGATGAATCCACATCACAAAGCAGTTTCAGATAGCTTCTTCTAGTTTTTATCTGGGATATTCAGTTTTCCCATAGGCCTCAATGGCTCCAAATGTCCTTTGCAGATTCTCCAAAAGAGTGTTTCCAACCTGTTGAATCAAAAGAAAGTTTAACTCTGAGATGAATCCACATCACAAAGCAGTTTCACATAGCTTCTTTCTAGTTTTTATCTGGGATATTTGTTTTTCCATAGGCCTCAATGGGTTCCCAAATGTCCTTTGCAGATTCTCCAAAAGAGTGTTTCCAACCTGCTGAATCAAAAGAAAGTTTAACTCTGAGATGAATCCACACATCACAAAAGTTTCTCAGATAGCTTCTTTCTAGTTTTTATCTGGGGATATTCAGTTTTCCCCATAGGCCTCAATGGGCTCCAAATGTCCCTTCACAGATTGTAGGAAAACAGTGTTTCCAATGGTGGAATCAAAAGAAACATTTAACTCTGTGAGATGAATTCACACATCAGAAAACAGTTTCACAGAAAGTTTCTTTGTAGTTTTTATCTGGGGATATTCAGTTTTCCCATAGGGCTTACTGGCCTCTCAAATGTCTCTTTGAGGATTCTACAAAAGGAGTGTTTCCAGCCTGTTGAGTGAAAAGAAAGATTACCTCTCTGAGATAAAACCACACCTCACAAAATTTTCACAGATAGTTACTATCTAGTTTTTATCTGGAGATATTTGGTTTTCCTTTTAGGCCTCAATGGCTCCCAAATGTCCTTCAGATTCTACAAAAGAGTGTTTCCAACCTGCTGAATCAAAAGAAAGGTTTAATATAGTGAGATTAATCCATCCATCACAAAGCAGTTTAACAGATCACTTCTTTCTACTATCTATCTGGGGATATTCTGTTTTTCACCAGAGCCATCAATGGGCTCCAAAATGTCCTTCAGATTCTCCAAAAGAGTGTTTCCAACCTGCTGAATCAAAAGAAAAGTTTAACTCTGTGATATGAATCCATATATCACAAAGCAGTTTCACAGATAGCTTCTTTCTAGTTTTCATCTGGGGATATTCTGTTTTTATCCATAGGTTTCAATGGGCTCCAAAATGTCCCTTCACAGATTCTCCAAAAGGAGTGTTTCCAACCTGTGGAATCAAAAGAAAGGTTTAATATAGTGAGATTAATCCATCCATCACAAAGCAGTTTCAGATAGCTTCTTTCTAGTTTTCTCTGGGGACATTTGGTTTCTTCCTGTAGGCCTCAGTGGTTTTTCAAATGTTCCTTAGCAGATTATCCAAAAAGAGGTTTTCCAACCTGCTGAATAAATGAAAGGTTTAACACTGTGAGATGAATCCACACATTACAAAGTAGTTTCACAGCTAGCTTGTTTATTGTGCCTATCTGGGGATGTTCAGTTTTTCCTTGTAGGCCTTAACTGGCTCCCAAATGTCGTTTTGCAGATTCTCCAAAAGTGTTTCCAACCTGCTGAATCAAAAGAAAGCCTTAACTCTGTGAGATGAATCCACACGTCATGAAGAAGTTTCGCAGACAAATTCTTTTTTTTTTTTTTTTTTATTATACTTTAAGTTCTAGGGTACAGGTGCATAACGTGCAGGTTTGTTACATGTGTATACTTGTGCCATGTTGGTGTGCTGCACCCATCAACTCATCAGCACCCATCAATTCATCATTTATATCAGGTATAACTCCCAATGCAATCCCTCCCCTCCCCTCCCCATGATAGGCCCTGGTGTGTGATGTTCCCTTCCCCAGTCCAAGTGATCTCATTGTTCAGTTCCCACCTATGAGTGAGAACATGCGGTGTTTGGTTTCTCTTCTTGTGATAGTTTGCTATCTTTCTAGTTTGTATCAGGGAATATTTAGTTTCTCCCGATAGGCCTCAATGGACTCCCAAATATTGATTCACAGGTTCTCCAAAGAACAGTGGTTCCAACGTGCTAAATCAAAAGAAAGGTTTAATATAGTGAGATTAATCCATCCATCACAAAGCAGTTTCACATAAAACTTCTTTCTAGTTTTTATCTGGAGACATTTGCTTTTTAACATTAGGCCTCAATGCACTCTCAGATGTCCTTTGCAGATTCTCCAAAAGAGTGTTTCCAACCTGTTGAATCAAAATAAAGTTTTAACTCTGTGACATGAATACACATATCGCAAAGCAGTTTCCCAGACAGCTACTTCCTTGTTTTTCTCTGGGGATATTTGGTTTTCCTTTTAGGCCTCAATGGGCTCTTAAAAGTCCATTTGCAGATTCTGTAAAAATGAGTTTCCAACCTGTTGAATCAAAGGAAAGGTTTAACTGTTAGGTATCAATCCAAACATCACAAAGCAGTTTAACAGATCACTTCTTTCTACTATCTATCTGGGGATATTCTGTTTTTCACCAGAGCCATCAATGGGCTCCAAAATGTCCCTTTACAAATTACCAAAAGGAGTGTTTCCAACCTACTGAATCAGCAGAAACGTTTAACTCTGTGATATGAATCACACATCACAAAGCAGTTTAAAAGAAAGGTTCTTTCTAGTTTTTATCTGGGGATATTCGGTTTTTCCCCATAGGCCTCAATGGCTCCCAAATGTCCCTTTGCAGATTCTCCAAAAAGTGTGTTTCCAACTTCCTGAATCAAAAGAATGGTTTAACTCTGTGAGATGACTCCACAATCACAAAGCAGTTTCACAGATAGCTTCTTTCTAGTTTTTATCTGGGGATATTCAGCTTTTCCCCATAGGCCTCAATGGGCTCCCAAATGTCCTTCAGATTCTCCAAAAAGTGTTTCCAACCTGCTGAATCAAAAGAAACTTTTTCTCTATGATATGAATCCACACGTCACAAAGCTGTTTCACAGATAGCTTCTTTCTAGTTTTTATCTGGGGATATTCGGTTTTTCCCCATAGGCCTCAATGGCTCCCAAATGTCCTTCAGATTCTCCAAAAGAGTGTTTCCAACCTGCTGAATCAAAAGAAAGTTTAACTCTGTGATGAATCCACACATCACAAAGCAGTTTCACAGATAGTTTCTTTCTAGTTTTTATCTGGGGATATTCTGTTTTTCTCCATAGGCCTCAATGGACTCCCAAATATTGATTCACAGGTTCTCCAAAGAACAGTGGTTCCAACGTGCTAAATCAAAAGAAAAGTTTAACTCTGTGAGATGAATCCACATCACAAAGCAGTTTCACAGATAGCTTCTTCTAGTTTTTATCTGGGGATATTCGGTTTTTCCCCATAGGCCTCAATGGGCTCAAATGTCCTTCAGATTCTCCAAAAGAGTGTTTCAACCTGCTGAATCAAAAGAAAGGTTTAAATCTGTGAGACAAATCAATATATCACAAAGCAGATTCACAGATAGCTTCTTTCTGGTTTTTATCTGGGGATATTCTGTTTTCCCCATAGGCCTCAATGGGCTCCCAAATGTCCCTTTGCAGATTCTCCAAAAGAGTGTTTCCAACCTGCTGAATCAAAAGAAAGGTTTAACTCTGTGAGATGAATCCACACATCACAAAGCAGTTTCACAGATAGATTCTTTCTAGTTTTTATCTGGGGATATTCTGTTTTTCCATAGGCCTCAATGGGCTCCCAAATGTCCCTTCACAGATTCTCTAAAAAGAGTGTTTCCAACCTGTTGAATCAAAATAAAGGTTTAACTCTGTGAGATGAATCCACATCACAAAGCAGTTTCACAGATAGCTTCTTTCTAGTTTTTATCTGGGGATATTCTGTTTTTCCCCATAGGCCTCAATGGGCTCCTAAATGTCTTTTCACAGATTCTGCAAAAAGAGTTTCCAACCTGGTGAACCAAAAGAAATGTTTAACTCTGTGATATGAATCAACACATCACAAAGCAGTTTCAGAGATAGCATCTTTCTAGTTTTTATCTTGGGATATTTGGTTTTGCCCATAGGCCTCAATGGGCTCCCAAATGTCCCTTTGCAGATTCTCCAAAAGAGTGTTTCCAACCTGCTGAATCAAAAGAAAGGTTTAACTCTGTGAGATGAATCCACACATCACAAAGCAGTTTCACAGATAGCTTCTTTCTAGTTTTTATCTGGGGATATTCTGTTTTTCCCCATAGGCCTCAATGGGCTCCCAAATGTCCCTTTGCAGATTCTCTGAAAAGAGTGTTTCCAGCTTGCTTCATCAAAAGAAAGGTTTAACACGTTGATATGAATCCACACATCATAGAGCAGTTTCACAGATAGTTTCTTTCCAATTTTTATCTAAGGATATTTTGTTTTTCTCCATAGGCCTCAATGGGCTCCAAAATGTCCCTTTACAGATTCTCCAAATAGAGTGTTTCCAACCTGTTGAATCAAAAGAAAGGTTTAACTCTGTGAGATGAATCCACACATTACAAAGCAGTTTCACAGATAGATTCTTTCTAGTTTTTATCTGGGGATATTCTGTTCTTCTCCATAGGCCTCAATGGGTTCCCAAATGTCCCTTTGCAGATTCTCCAAAAGGGTGTTTCCAACCTGCTGAATCAAAGAAGGATTTAACTTTGTGAGATGAATCCACACATTGCAAAGGCTTTTAACTGATAGTTATTATCTGGGGATATTCGGTTTTTCCCCATAGGCCTCAATGGGCTCCCAAATGTCCTTCAGATTCTCCAAAAGAGTGTTTCCAACCTGCTGAATCAAAGGAAAGGATTAACTCTGTGTGATGAATGCACACATCACAAAACAGTTTCACAGATAGCTTCTTTCTAGTTTTTATCTGGGAATATTTGAATTTTCCCATAGGCCTCAATGGGTTCCCAAATGTCCCTTCGTGGATTCTAACAAAAGAATATTTTTAACCTGTGGAATCTAAAGAATGCTTTAACTCTGGGAGATGTAAGCCCACATCACAAAGCAGTTTCACAGATAGCTTCTTTCTAGCTTCCCCACCCCGGGTATATTCAGATTTTATTTCTACATCTCAATGAGCTTCAAAAGTCCATTCCCAGATTCTCCAGTTAATGAGTTTTAATCTGCTGAATCAAAAGAAAGGTTTAACACTGTGGGATGAATCCACACATCAAAAAGCAGTTTCACAGATAGCTTCTTCTAGTTTTTATCTGGGGATATTCAGTTTGTCCTCATAGACCTACAAAAGAGCAAATTGCTGAATAAAGGCAAGGTTTACTTCTGTGAAATGATTTCACACATCACAAAGCACTGTAACAGATAGATTTTTTCCCGTTTGTATCTGTGGATATTCTGCTTTTCACCATAGTTCTCAATTTGTCCCCAAATGGCCCTTCACAGATTCTCCAATTAGAGTGTCTCCAAACTTATGAGTCACAAGAAAGGTTTCACTCTGTGACTTGAATCCACACATCACAAAGCAGTTTGACAAGTAGCTTCTACTTAGTCTTTGTATCGAATTTGATTTTTCCCCATAGGCCTCAATGGGTTCCCAAATGTCCCTTCACAGATTCTCCATAAAGAATGTTTCCAATCTGTTGAATCAAGAGAAAGATTTAACTCTGTGAGATGAATCCACACATCACAAAGCAGTTTCACAGATAGCTTCTTCTAGTTTTTATCTGGGGATATTCGGTTTTTCCCCATAGGCCTCAATGGGCTCAAATGTCCTTCAGATTCTCCAAAAGAGTGTTTCCAACCTGCTGAATCAAAAGAAAAGTTTAACTCTGTGAGATCAATCCACGTATGACAGAGCAGTGTCACAGATAGCTTCTTTCTAGTTTTCATCTGGGGATATTTGGTTTTGCCCCTAGGCCTCAATGGTCTCCAAAATGTCCTTTGCAGATGCTTCAAAAGAGTGTTTCCAACCTGCTGAATCAAAAGAAACTTTTTCTCTATGATATGAATCCACACGTCACAAAGCTGTTTTGCAGACAGCTTCTTTGTAGTTTTCATATGGGTATATTAGAGTTTTCCCCTTAGGCCTCAATGGGTTCCCAAATGTCTTTTGTAGATTCTCCAGAAAGAGTGTTTCCAACCTGCCGAGTCGGAAGAAGCATTTAACTCTGTGAGACGAATCCACACATCAGAAAGCAGATTCACAGATAGCTTCTTTCTAGTTTCTATCTGGGGATATTCTGTTCTTCTCCATAGGCCTCAATGGACTCCCAAATATCCGTTTTCAGATTCTCCATTAGAGTGTTTCCAACCTGTTGAATCAAAAGAAAGTTTAACTCTGTGAGCTGAGTCCACATATCAGAAAGCAGTTTCACAGATGGTTATAAATTTTTCTAGTTTTTATCTGGGGATATTCAGTTTGTCCTCATAGACCTACAAAAGAGCAAATTGCTGAATAAAGGCAAAGGTTTACTTCTGTGAAATGATTTCACACATCACAAAGCAGTTTCAGATAGCTTCTTCTAGTTTTTATCTGGGGATATTTGGTTTTGCCCCTAGGCCTCAAAGGACTCCACAATATCCCTTCACATATTCAAAGCAGAGTGTTTCCAACCTGTTGAATCAAAAGAAAAATTACTTTGTGAGATAAATCCACACATCACAAAGCAGTTCCACAGATGGTTATAAATTTTTCTAGTTTTTATCTGGGAATATTTGATTTTTCCTTATAACCCTCAACAGGCTCTTTAATGTCCCTTTGCAGATTCTCCAAAAATTTTTCCAACCTCCTGAGTCAAGACAAAATTTTAACTCTGTGAGATCAATCCACACATCAAAAAGCAGTTTCACGGATAAATTCTTCCTAGTTTTCATCTGGAGATGTTTGGTTTTTCCCCAAAGCCTCAATGGGCTCAAATGTCCTTCACAGATTCTCCAAAAAGTGTTTCCAACCTGCTGAATCAAAAGAAAAGTTTAACTCTGTGAGATGAATCACACATCACAAAGCAGTTTCACAGATAGTTTCTTTCTAGTTTTTATCTGGGGATATTCGGTTTTTCCCCATAGGCCTCAATGGGTTCCCAAATGTCCCTTCACAGATTCTCCAAAAAGTGTTTAGAGCATGCTGAATCTACGTACCAGTTTGACTCTGTGAGATGAATCTACATGTAAGAAAGTAGTTTCACGGATAATGCCTTTCTAGTTTTTATCTGGGTATATTTGAATTTTTCCTTTAGGCTTCGATGAGTTCCCACATTTCTTCTCAGAGATTCTCGACAAAAGTGCTTCCAAACTGCTGAATCAAAGAAGGATTTAACTTTGTGAGATGAATCCACATCACAAAGCAGTTTCACAGGCCGTTTCTCTCTAGTTTTTATCTAGGGATATAAGGTTTGTCTCCATAGGTCTCCATGGGCTCTAAATGTCCCTTCAGATTCTCCATAAAACATGCTTCTAACCTGCTGAATCAAAATTAAATTTAAGCTCTGTGTGATGAGTCCACACATCACAAAACAGTTTCACACATAGCTTCTTTCTAGTTTTCATTTAAGGACATTCCTTTTATCGTCATAAGAACAATGGGCTTTCATATGTCCAATTTTAAATGGCACAAAAGAGTGTTTCCATCCTGCTGAATCAAGAGAAAAGTTTAACTCTGTAACCTGAATCCACGCACCACAAAGCAGTTTCACAAATAACTTCTTTCCGGTTTTCATCTGAGGATATTCCGTTTTCCCCATATGCCACAATTGGTTCTCAAATTTCCCTTCACAGATTCTCCATAAAGAATGTTTCCAATCTGTTGAATCAAGAGAAAAGTTTAACTCTGTGAGATGAATCACACATCACAAAGCAGTTTCACAAATAATTCCTTCTAGTTTTTATCTGGGGATATTCTGTTCTTCTCCATAGGCCTCAATGGGCTCCTAATTGTCCCTTTGCAGATTCTCCAAAAGAGTGTTTCCAACCTGCTGAATCAAAAGAAAAGTTTTAACTCTGTGAGATGAATCCACACATCACAAAGCAGTTTCACAGATAGCTTCTTCTAGTTTTTATCTGGGGATATTCGGTTTTTCCCAATAGGCCTCAATGGGCTCCAAAATGTCCCTTTGCAGATTCTCCAAAAAGAGTGTTTCCAATCTGCTGAATCAAAAGAAAGTTTTAACTCTGTGAGATGAATCCACACACCAAAAGCAGTTTCACAGATAGCTTCTTCTAGTTTTTATCTGGGGATATTTGGTTTTGCCCCTAGGCCTCAATGGGCTCCAAAATGTCCCTCCACAGATTATTCAAAAGAGTGTTTGTAAGCTGCTGCATCAAAAGAATGGTTTAACACTGTAGTATGAATCCACACATCACAAAGCAGTTTCACAAATAATTCCTTCTAGTTTTTATCTGGGAATATACAGTTTTTCTTCATAGGTAGCAACAGGCTCCCAAATGTCCCTTTTCAGATTATCCATAAAGAGTATTTCCAACCTGCTGAATCAGAAGAAAGGCTTAACTCTGTAAGATGAATCAACACATGGAAAAGCAGTTTCACAGATAGCTTCTTTCCAGTTTTTATCTTGACATTTTCCCATAGGCCTAAAATGGTTCCAAAATTTCCTTCCCACATTGTACAAAAAAGTATTTCCAACGTGCTGAATCAACAGAAAGGTTTAACTCAGTGAAATGAATCCACATCACAAAGCAGTTTCAGATAGCTTCTTTCTAGTTTTTATCTGGGGATATTCAGTATTTCCCCACTGGCCTCAAAGGTCTTCCAAATGTCCCTTCAGATTCTCCAAAAGAGTGTTTCCAACCTGTGGAATCAAAAGAAAAGTTTTAACTCTGTGAGATGAATCCACATCACAAAGCAGTTTCACAGATAGCTTCTTCTAGTTTTTATCTGGGGATATTCGGTTTTCCCCATAGGCCTCAATGGTCTCCAAAATGTCCTTTGCAGATTCTCCAAAAGAGTGTTTCCAACCTGCTGAATCAAAAGAAAGGTTTAACTCTGAGATGAATCCACACATCACAAAGCAGTTTCAGATAGCTTCTTCTAGTTTTTATCTGGGGATATTCGGTTTTCCCCATAGGTTTCAATGGGCTCCAAAATGTCCCTTCACAGATTCTCCAAAAAGTGTTTCCAACCTGCTGAATCAAAAGAAAAGTTTTAACTCTGTGAGATGAATCCACATCACAAAGCAGTTTCAGATAGCTTCTTTCTAGTTTTTATCTGGGGATATTCTGTTCTTCTCCATAGGCCTCAATGGTCTCCAAAATGTCCCTTTACAGATTCTCCAAAAGAGTGTTTCCAATCAGCTGAATCAAAAGAAAGGTTAACTCTGTGAGATGAATCCACACATCATAAAGCAGTTTCACAGATAGCTTCTTTCTAGTTTTTATCTGGGGATATTCGGTTTTCCCCATAGGCCTCAATGGGTTCCCAAATGTCCCTTCACAGATTCTCCAAAAGAGTGTTTCCAACCTGCTGAATCAAGAGAAAAGTTTAACTCTGTGAGATGAATCACACATCACAAAGCAGTTTCATGGATAGCTTCTTTCTAGTTTTTATCTGGGGATATTCGGTTTTCCCCATAGGCCTCAATGGGCTCCAAAATGTCCCTTTGCAGATTCTCCAAAAAGTGTTTCCAACCTGCTGAAATAAAGGTTTAACTCTGTGATGAATCCACACATCACAAAGCAGTTTCATGGATAGCTTCTTTCTAGTTTTTATCTGGGGATATTCGGTTTTCCCCATAGGCCTCAATGGGCTCCCAAATGTCCTTCAGATTCTCCAAAAAGTGTTTCCAACCTGCTGAATCAAAAGAAAGTTTTAACTCTGTGATGAATCCACACATCACAAAGCAGTTTCACAGATAGCTTCTTTCTAGTTTTTATCTGGGGATATTCTGTTCTTCTCCATAGGCCTCAATGGGTTCCCAAATGTCCCTTTGCAGATTCTCCAAATAGAGTGTTTCCAACCTGCTGAATCAAAAGAAAGGTTTAACTCCGTGAGATGAATCCACACATCACAAAGCAGTTTCACAGATAACTTCTTTCTAGTTTCTATCTGGGGATATTTGGCTCTTCAACATAGGCCTTAATGGGCTCCCAAATGTCCTTTGCAGATTCTCCAAAAGGGTGCTTCCAACCTGCTGAATCAAAAGAAAGTTTTAACTCTGTGAGATGAATCCACACATCAAAAGCAGTTTCACAGATAGATTCTTTCTAGTTTTTATCTGGGAATATACAGTTTTTCTTCATAGGTAGCAACAGGCTCCCAAATGTCCCTTTGCAGATTCTCCACAATGAGTGTTTCCAACCTGTGGAATCAAAAGAAAAGTTTTAACTCTGTAACCTGAATCCACGCACCACAAAGCAGTTTCACATATAGCTTCTTTCCATTTTATATCAGGGTATATTTTGTTTTGCCCCATAGGCATCAATGGGTTCCCAAATGTCCCTTCACAGATTCTCCATAAAACATGCTTCTAACCTGCTGAATCAAAATTAAATTTAAGCTCTGTGTGATGAGTCCACACATCACAAAGCAGCTTCACAGACAACTGCTTTCTAGTTTTTAATTGGAGATATTCTGTTTTTCAACCACCTCCTAAAAGGACTCCCAAATGTCCCTTCACAGATTGTAGGAAAACAGTGTTTCCAATGTGGTGAATGAATAGAAATGTTTATCTCTGTCATATGAATCTAAACATCACAAAGCAGTTTCAGATAGCTTCTTCTAGTTTTTATCTGGGGATATTCTGTTTCCTCCATAGGCCTCAATGGGCTCAAATGTCCTTCAGATTCTCCAAAAAGTGTTTCCAACCTGCTGAATCAAAAGAAAAGTTTAACTCTGTGAGATGAATCCACACATCACAAAGCAGTTTCACAGATAGCTTCTTTCTAGTTTTTATCTGGGGATATTTGGTTTTGCCCCTAGGCCTCAATGGTCTCCAAAATGTCCCTTTACAGATTCTCCAAAAGAGTGTTTCCAACCTGCTGGATCAAAATAAAATGTTCAGCCCTGTGAGGTGAATCCACACATTGCAAAGGCTTTTAACTGATAGTTATTATCTGGGGATATTCGGTTTTCCCCATAGGTCTCAATGGGCTCCTAATTGTCCCTTTGCAGATTTTTCAAATTCTCTCAAGTTTTCTTCAGGGATATTTAGTTTTTCCAGTTTCATGTCAATGGACTCCCAAATATCCAATCACGTATTCTTCAAAAGAGTGTTTCCAACCTGCTGAATCAAAAGAAAGTTTAACTCTGTGCAATGAGTCTACACATTACAAAGCAGTTTCACAGATAGCTTCTTTCTAGTTTTTATCCGGAAATATTCAATTTTGCTACTAGGCCTCAATGGGCTACAGAATATCCCTTTGAAGATTCTACAAAAGTGTTTCCAACCTGCTGAATCAAAAGAATTTCACTCTGTGAGATGAGTCCACATATCAGAAAGCAGTTTCACAGATAGCTTCTTTCTAGTTTTTATCTGGGGATATTCTGTTTTACTCCATGGATTTCAAAGGGCCCCAAAATATCCCTTTGCAGATTCTGCAAAATAGTATTTCCAATATTTTGAATCAAGAGAAAGATTTAACTCTGTGAGATGAATCCACACATCACAAAGCAGTTTCACAGATAGCTTCTTTCTAGTTTTTATCTGGGGATATTCTGTTTCCTCCATAGGCCTCAATGGGCTCCTAAATGTCCCTTCACAGATACTTCAAAAACAGTGTTTCCAACCTACTGAATGATAACAAAGTTTTAGCTCTGTGAGATGATTCCATAAATCAAAAACCATTTTACAGATACCTTCTTTCTAGTTTTTAATTGGAGATATTCTGTTTTTCAACCACCTCCTAAAAGGACTCCCAAATGTCCATTCGCATATTCTACAAAAAAAGTGTTTCCAACCTGCTGAATCAAAAGAGAGGTTAAACTCTGAGATGAATTCACATTTTACTAAGCAGTTTCACAGATAGCTTCTTTATAGTTTTAATCTGAGTATATTGAGTTTTATGCCATGGCCACAATGGACACCAAAATGCCCTTCTCAGATTCTCCAAAAGGGTGCTTCCAACCTGCTGGATCAAAGGAAAGGCTTAAATCTGTGAGACAGATCCACACATCAGAAAACAGTCTTACAGATAGCTTCTTTTAGTTTTAACTTGGGATATTCTGTTTCCTCCATAGGCCTCAATGGCTCCCAAATGTCCTTCACAGATTCTCCAAAAGAGTGTTTCCAACCTGCTGAATCAAAAGAAAGGTTTAACTCTGTGAGATGAATCCACATCACAAAGCAGTTTCACAGATAGCTTCTTTCTAGTTTTTATCTGGGGATATTCGGTTTTCCCCATAGGCCTCAATGGCTCCCAAATGTCCTTTGCAGATTCTCCAAAAGAGTGTTTCAACCTGCTGAATCAAAAGAAAAGTTTTAACTCTGTGAGATGAATCCACACATCACAAAGCAGTTTCACATAAAACTTCTTTCTAGTTTTTATCTGGGGATATTTGGTTTTGCCCCTAGGCCTCAATGGACTCCCAAATATTGATTCACAGGTTCTCCAAAGAACAGTGGTTCCAACGTGCTAAATCAAAAGAAAGGTTTAACTCTGTGATGAATCCACACATCACAAAGCAGTTTCACAGATAGCTTCTTTCTAGTTTTTATCTGGGGATATTCGGTTTTCCCCATAGGCCTCAAGGAGCTATCAAATGTCCTTTAGCAGATACTCCAAAACAGTGTTTCCAACCTGTTGAATCAAAAGAAAGGTTTAACTCTGTGAGATGAATCACACATCACAAAGCAGTTTCATGGATAGCTTCTTTCTAGTTTTTATCTGGGGATATTCTGTTTCCTCCATAGGCCTCAGTAGGCTCCCAAATGTCCCTTCACAGATTCTCCAAAAGAGTGTTTCAACCTGCTGAATCAAAAGAAAGGTTTAACTCTGTGAGATGAATCCACATCACAAAGCAGTTTCACAGATAGCTTCTTTCTAGTTTTTATCTGGGGATATTCTGTTTCCTCCATAGGCCTCAATGGGCTCAAATGTCCTTTAGCAGATACTCCAAAACAGTGTTTCCAACCTGCTGAATCAAAAGAAAGTTTTGACACTGCGAGATGAATCCACACATTGCAAAGGCTTTTAACTGATAGTTATTATCTGGGGATATTCTGTTTTACTCCATGGATTTCAAAGGGCCCCAAAATATCCCTTTGCAGATTTTTCAAATTCTCTCAAGTTTTCTTCAGGGATATTTAGTTTTTCCAGTTTCATGTCAATGGACTCCCAAATATCCGTTTTCAGATTCTCCAAAAAGTGTTTCCAACCTGCTGAATCAAAAGAAAAGTTTTAACTCTGTGAGATGAATCCACATCACAAAGCAGTTTCACAGATAGCTTCTTTCTAGTTTTTATCTGGGGATATTCGGTTTTCCCTTTTAGGCCTCAATGGCTCAAATGTCCTTTAGCAGATACTCCAAAACAGTGTTTCCAACCTGCTGAATCAAAAGAAAAGTTTAACTCTGTGAGATGAATCCACATCACAAAGCAGTTTCACAGATAGCTTCTTTCTAGTTTTTATCTGGGGATATTCTGTTTTTCTCCATAGGCTTCAATGGGCTTCTAAATCTCCCTTAGCAGATTCTGCATAGGAGTGTTTTCAAAGTGCTAAATCAGAAGAAAGGTTTGTATTGGTGAAATGAATGCATACATCACAAAATAGTCTCACAGATAGATTCTTTCTAGTTTCTATCTGGGGATATTCTGTTTTTCACCAGAGCCATCAATGGGCTCCAAAATGTCCCTTTACAGATTCTCCAAAAAGTGTTTCCAATGTGGTGAATGAATAGAAATGTTTATCTCTGTCATATGAATCTAAACATCACAAAGCAGTTTCACACCTAGTTTCTTTCTACTTTACACCTGGGGATTTTCTGTTTTTCCCCTTAGGCTCGGATTGGCTCCAAAATGTCCCTTTACAGATTCTCCAAATAGAGTGTTTCCAACCTGCTGAATCAAAAGAAAGGTTTAACTCTGAGATGAATCCACATCACAAAGCAGTTTCACAGATAGATTCTTTCCAGTTTTTATCTGGAGATTTTCCATTAGTTTCCATAGGCCTCAGTGGGTTCCCTATTGTGTCTTTGCAGATTCTCCACAATGAGTGTTTCCAACCTGCTGAATGAAAACAAAGGTTTAAATTTGTCAGATGAATCCACATCACAAAGCAGTTTCACAGATAGCTTCTTTCTAGTTTTTATCTGAGCATATATGGTTTTCCATAAGCCCTGATGGGCTTTCAAACAGCTCTTCACAGATTCTCCAAAAGAGTGTTTCCAGTCTGTTCAATCAAAAGAAAGTTTTGACACTGCGAGATGAATCCACACATTACAATGTAGTTTCACAAATAACTTCTTTCCGGTTTTCATCTGAGGATATTCCGTTTTCCCCATATGCCACAATTGGTTCTCAAATTTCCCTTCACAGATACTTCAAAACAGTGTTTCCAACCTACTGAATGATAACAAAGTTTTAGCTCTGTGAGATGATTCCATAAATCAAAACCATTTTACAGATACCTTCTTTCTAGTTTTTAATTGGAGATATTCTGTTTTTCAACCACCTCCTAAAAGGACTCCCAAATGTCCATTCGCATATTCTACAAAAGTGTTTCCAACCTGCTGAATCAAAAGAAAGGTTTAACTCTGAGATGAATTCACATTTTACTAAGCAGTTTCACAGATAGCTTCTTTATAGTTTTAATCTGAGTATATTGAGTTTTATGCCATGGCCACAATGGACACCAAAATGCCCCTTCTCAGATTCTCCAAAAGGGTGCTTCCAACCTGCTGGATCAAAGGAAAGGCTTAAATCTGTGAGACAGATCCACACATCAGAAAACAGTCTTACAGATAGCTTCTTTTAGTTTTAACTTGGGATATTCTGTTTCCTCCATAGGCCTCAGTAGGCTCCCAAATGTCCCTTTGCAGATTCTCCACAATGAGTGTTTCCAACCTGCTGAATGAAAACAAAGGTTTAAATTTGTCAGATGAATCCACACATCACAAAGCTGTTTCACAGATAGATTCATTCCAGTTTTTCTGGTGATATAAAGATTTTCCCTATAGGCCTAAATGGGCTCCCAAATTACCCTTCACAGATTGTAGGAAAACAGTGTTTCCAATGGTGGAATCAAAAGAAACATTTAACTCTGTGATATGAATCCACATATCCCAAGGAAGTTTCGCAAATAGTTTCTTTTGAGTTTTTATCTCCTTAGGCCTCAGTTGACTCTAAAATGTCACTTTGCAAATTCTAGGAAAAGAGTGTTACCAACCTGTTGAATGAAAAGAAAGGCTTACCTTTGTGAGATGAATCCACATGTCACAAAGCCGTTTCACAGATAGTTTCTTTCTAACTTTCATCTAAGGATATTCGGTTTTCCCCATAGGCCTCAAGGAGCTATCAAATGTCCTTTAGCAGATACTCCAAAACAGTGTTTCCAATGTGGTGAATGAATAGAAATGTTTATCTCTGTCATATGAATCTAAACATCACAAAGCAGTTTCACACCTAGTTTCTTTCTACTTTACACCTGGGGATTTTCTGTTTTTCCCCTTAGGCTCGGATTGGCTCCAAAATGTCCCTTTACAGATTCTCCAAATAGAGTGTTTCCAACCTGTGGAATCAAAAGAAAGGTTTAATGTTGTGAGCAGAATAGACGTATTACAAAGCAGTTTCACAGATAGATTCTTTCCAGTTTTTATCTGGAGATTTTCCATTAGTTTCCATAGGCCTCAGTGGGTTCCCTATTGTGTCTTTGCAGATTCTCCAAAAGGGTGTTTCCAACCTACTGAATCAAATGAATGTTTTAACTCTTGGAGATGAATTGAAATATCACAAATCGGTTTCACAGATAGCTTCTTTCTAGTTTTCAGTTGGGTAATTCGGTTTTTTTCATAGGCCTCAATGGGCCCACAAATGTCTCTTCAGAGATTCTACAAAAAGTGTTTTTCCAGTCTGCTGAAAAGAAAGATTTAACTCTGTGAAATCAATCCACCCATCACAAAGCAGCTTCACAGACAACTGCTTTCTAGTTTTTATCTGGGGATATTCTGTTTTTCACCAGAGCCATCAATGGGCTCCAAAATGTCCCTTTACAGATTCTCCAAATAGAGTGTTTCCAACCTGCTGAAACAAAATAAAGGTTTAACACTGTGAGATGAATCCACATGTCACAAAGCCGTTTCACAGATAGTGTCTTTCTAGTTTCTATCTGGGGATATTCAGTATTTCCCCACTGGCCTCAAAGGTCTTCCAAATGTCCCTCCACAGATTATTCAAAAGAGTGTTTGTAAGCTGCTGCATCAAAAGAATGGTTTAACACTGTAGTATGAATCCACACATCACAAAGCAGTTTCACAAATAATTCCTTCTAGTTTTTATCTGGGAATATACAGTTTTTCTTCATAGGTAGCAACAGGCTCCCAAATGTCCCTTTGCAGATTCTCCACAATGAGTGTTTCCAACCTGCTGAATCAGAAGAAAGGCTTAACTCTGTAAGATGAATCAACACATGGAAAAGCAGTTTCACAGATAGCTTCTTTCCAGTTTTTATCTTGACATTTTCCCATAGGCCTAAAATGGTTCCAAAATTTCCCTTCACAGATTGTAGGAAAACAGTGTTTCCAACCTGCTGAATCAAAAGAAAGGTTTAACTCAGTGAAATGAATTCACACATCACAAAAGAGTTTCACAGATTGTTTCTTTCTCTAGTTTTTATCTGAGCATATATGGTTTTTCCATAAGCCCTGATGGGCTTTCAAACAGCTCTTCACAGATTCTCCAAAAAGAGTGTTTCCAGTCTGTTCAATCAAAAGAAAGTTTTGACACTGCGAGATGAATCCACACATTACAATGTAGTTTCACAAATAACTTCTTTCCGGTTTTCATCTGAGGATATTCCGTTTTCCCCATATGCCACAATTGGTTCTCAAATTTCCCTTCACAGATACTTCAAAAACAGTGTTTCCAACCTACTGAATGATAACAAAGTTTTAGCTCTGTGAGATGATTCCATAAATCAAAAACCATTTTACAGATACCTTCTTTCTAGTTTTTAATTGGAGATATTCTGTTTTTCAACCACCTCCTAAAAGGACTCCCAAATGTCCATTCGCATATTCTACAAAAGTGTTTCCAACCTGCTGAATCAAAAGAAAGGTTTAACTCTGAGATGAATTCACATTTTACTAAGCAGTTTCACAGATAGCTTCTTTATAGTTTTAATCTGAGTATATTGAGTTTTATGCCATGGCCACAATGGACACCAAAATGCCCCTTCTCAGATTCTCCAAAAAGGGTGCTTCCAACCTGCTGGATCAAAGGAAAGGCTTAAATCTGTGAGACAGATCCACACATCAGAAAACAGTCTTACAGATAGCTTCTTTCTAGTTTTTATCTGGGGATATTCTGTTTCCTCCATAGGCCTCAGTAGGCTCCCAAATGTCCCTTTGCAGATTCTCCACAATGAGTGTTTCCAACCTGCTGAATGAAAACAAAGGTTTAAATTTGTCAGATGAATCCACACATCACAAAGCTGTTTCACAGATAGATTCATTCCAGTTTTTCTGGTGATATAAAGATTTTCCCTATAGGCCTAAATGGGCTCCCAAATTACCCTTCACAGATTGTAGGAAAACAGTGTTTCCAATGGTGGAATCAAAAGAAACATTTAACTCTGTGATATGAATCCACATATCCCAAGGAAGTTTCGCAAATAGTTTCTTTTGAGTTTTTATCTCCTTAGGCCTCAGTTGACTCTAAAATGTCACTTTGCAAATTCTAGGAAAAGAGTGTTACCAACCTGTTGAATGAAAAGAAAGGCTTACCTTTGTGAGATGAATCCACATGTCACAAAGCCGTTTCACAGATAGTTTCTTTCTAACTTTCATCTAAGGATATTCGGTTTTCCCCATAGGCCTCAAGGAGCTATCAAATGTCCTTTAGCAGATACTCCAAAACAGTGTTTCCAATGTGGTGAATGAATAGAAATGTTTATCTCTGTCATATGAATCTAAACATCACAAAGCAGTTTCACACCTAGTTTCTTTCTACTTTACACCTGGGGATTTTCTGTTTTTCCCCTTAGGCTCGGATTGGCTCCAAAATGTCCCTTTACAGATTCTCCAAATAGAGTGTTTCCAACCTGTGGAATCAAAAGAAAGGTTTAATGTTGTGAGCAGAATAGACGTATTACAAAGCAGTTTCACAGATAGATTCTTTCCAGTTTTTATCTGGAGATTTTCCATTAGTTTCCATAGGCCTCAGTGGGTTCCCTATTGTGTCTTTGCAGATTCTCCAAAAGGGTGTTTCCAACCTACTGAATCAAATGAATGTTTTAACTCTTGGAGATGAATTGAAATATCACAAATCGGTTTCACAGATAGCTTCTTTCTAGTTTTCAGTTGGGTAATTCGGTTTTTTTCATAGGCCTCAATGGGCCCACAAATGTCTCTTCAGAGATTCTACAAAAAGTGTTTTTCCAGTCTGCTGAAAAGAAAGATTTAACTCTCTGTGATGAATACAGACATCATAAAGCAGTTTGTCAGATTGCTCTTTCTAGTTTTTATCTGGGGATATTCTGTTTTTCTCCATAGGCTTCAATGGGCTTCTAAATCTCCCTTAGCAGATTATCCAAAAGAGGTTTTCCAACCTGCTGAATAAATGAAAGGTTTAACACTGTGAGATGAATCCACATCACAAAGCAGTTTCACAGATAGCTTCTTTCTAGTTTTTATCTGGGGATATTCAGTTTTTCCTTGTAGGCCTTAACTGGCTCCCAAATGTCGTTTTGCAGATTCTCCAAAAGAGGGTTTCCAACCTGCTGAATCAAAAGAAAGCCTTAACTCTGTGAGATGAATCCACACGTCATGAAGAAGTTTCGCAGACAAATTCTTTTTTTTTTTTTTTTATTATACTTTAAGTTCTAGGGTACAGGTGCATAACGTGCAGGTTTGTTACATGTGTATACTTGTGCCATGTTGGTGTGCTGCACCCATCAACTCATCAGCACCCATCAATTCATCATTTATATCAGGTATAACTCCCAATGCAATCCCTCCCCTCCCCTCCCCATGATAGGCCCTGGTGTGTGATGTTCCCCTTCCCCAGTCCAAGTGATCTCATTGTTCAGTTCCCACCTATGAGTGAGAACATGCGGTGTTTGGTTTTCTCTTCTTGTGATAGTTTGCTATCTTTCTAGTTTGTATCAGGGAATATTTAGTTTCTCCCGATAGGCCTCAATGGACTCCCAAATATTGATTCACAGGTTCTCCAAAGAACAGTGGTTCCAACGTGCTAAATCAAAAGAAAGGTTTAATATAGTGAGATTAATCCATCCATCACAAAGCAGTTTCACATAAAACTTCTTTCTAGTTTTTATCTGGAGACATTTGCTTTTTAACATTAGGCCTCAATGCACTCTCAGATGTCCTTTGCAGATTCTCCAAAAGAGTGATTCCCACCTGTTGAATCAAAATAAAGTTTTAACTCTGTGACATGAATACACATATCGCAAAGCAGTTTCCCAGACAGCTACTTCCTTGTTTTTCTCTGGGGATATTTGGTTTTTCCTTTTAGGCCTCAATGGGCTCTTAAAAGTCCATTTGCAGATTCTGTAAAAAAATGAGTTTCCAACCTGTTGAATCAAAGGAAAGGTTTAACTGTTAGGTATCAATCCAAACATCACAAAGCAGTTTAACAGATCACTTCTTTCTACTATCTATCTGGGGATATTCTGTTTTTCACCAGAGCCATCAATGGGCTCCAAAATGTCCCTTTACAAATTACCAAAAGGAGTGTTTCCAACCTACTGAATCAGCAGAAACGTTTAACTCTGTGATATGAATCCATATATCACAAAGCACTTTCCCAGATAGTTCCTTCTATTTGTTATCTGTGGATATTCAGTTCTTTTCAAGAAGCCAAAATAAGCTCCCAAATGTTTCTTTGAAGATTCTACCAAATAGCGTTTTCCAACCTGCTGAAACAAAATAAAGGTTTAACACTGAGTGAATCCACACATCACAAAGCAGTTTAAAAGAAAGGTTCTTTCTAGTTTTTACCTGGGGATAGTCGGTTTTTCCACATAGAGCTTAATATGCTGTCAAATGCTTTTTTAAGATCTTCTAAAGAGAGTGTTTCCAGCCTGCTGAGTCAATAGAAAAATTTGACTCTGTGAGATGAATCCACCCATCCCAAAGCAATGTCACAGGTAGTTTCTTTCTACTTTTTTCAGTAGATATTCTGTTTTTCTTCATATTCCTCAATGTGCCCCCAAATGTCCCTCCAAAGATTCTTCAAAAAGTGTCTTCAACTGTTTAATCCATAGAAAGGTTGCACTCAGTGAGATGAATCAACATATCCCAAATCAATTTCACAGATGGCTTCTTACCAGGTTTTATGAGGTGGTATTCTGTTTTTCTCCATAGGCTTCAATGGGCTTCTAAATCTCCCTTAGCAGATTCTGCATAGGGAGTGTTTTCAAAGTGCTAAATCAGAAGAAAGGTTTGTATTGGTGAAATGAATGCATACATCACAAAATAGTCTCACAGATAGATTCTTTCTAGTTTTTATATAGGGATATTCTGATCTTCCCCTCAGCCTTCAATGGACTCCAAAATGTCTCTCACAGATTCTCCAAAAGAGTGTTTTCAACCTGCTGAATCAAAGGAGATATTTGACTCTCTGTGAGATGAATCCACCCATCACGAAGCAATTTCACAGATATCTTCCTTCTGCTTTTTATCTAGAGGTATTTGATTTTTGCCCATAGGCCCCAGTGGGCACCGTAATGTCCTTCAGTTTCTCCAAAAGGAGAGTTTCCAACCTGCTGAATCAAAGGAAAGGATTAACTCTGTGTGATGAATGCACACATCACAAAACAGTTTCACAGATAGCTTTTTTATAGTTTTTATCTGGGGATATTTGGTTTTTCCTTTTAGGCCTCAATGGGTTCCCAAATGTCCCTTCACAGATTCTCCAAAAGAGTGTTTCAACCTGCTGAATCAAAAGAAAGCCTTAACTCTGTGAGATGAATCCACACATCACAAAGCAGTTTCACAGATAGCTTCTTTCTAGTTTTTACCTGGGGATAGTCGGTTTTCACCAGAGCCATCAATGGGCTCCAAAATGTCCCTTTACAGATTCTCCAAATAGAGTGTTTCCAACCTGCTGAAACAAAATAAAGGTTTAACACTGTGAGATGAATCCACATGTCACAAAGCCGTTTCACAGATAGCTTCTTTCTAGTTTCTATCTGGGGATATTCTGTTCTTCTCCATAGGCCTCAATGGTCTCCAAAATGTCCCTTTACAGATTCTCCAAAAGAGTGTTTCCAACCTGCTGAATCAAAAGAAAGGTTTAACACTGTGGGATGAATCCACACATCACAAAGCAGTTTCACAGATAGATTCTTTCTAGTTTTTATCTGGGGATATTCTGTTCTTCTCCATAGGCCTCAATGGGCTCCCTATTGTCCCTTTACAGACTCTCCAAAAAGAATGTTTCCAACCACCCGATTCAAAAGCAAGTTTTAACTCTGTGAGATGAATCCACACATGACAAAGCAATTTCACAGATGGCTTCTTACCAGGTTTTATGAGGTGGTATTCTGTTTTTCTCCATAGGCCTCAATGGGTTCCCAAATGTCCCTTCACAGATTGTAGGAAAACAGTGTTTCCAACCTGCTGAATCAAAAGAAAGGTTTAACTCTGTGAGATGAATCCACATCACAAAGCAGTTTCACAGATAGATTCTTTCTAGTTTTTATCTGGAGATTTTCCATTAGTTTCCATAGGCCTCAATGGGTTCCCAAATGTCCCTCCAAAGATTCTTCAAAAAGTGTCTTCAACTGTTTAATCCATAGAAAGGTTGCACTCAGTGAGATGAATCACACATCACAAAGCAGTTTAAAAGAAAGGTTTAACACTGTGAGATGAATCCACACATCACAAAGCAGTTTCACAGATAGCTTCTTTCTAGTTTTCATCTGGGGATATTCTGTTCTTCTCCATAGGCCTCAATGGGTTCCCAAATGTCCCTTCACAGATTCTCCAAAAGAGTGTTTCCAACCTGCTGAATGAAAACAAAGGTTTAAATTTGTCAGATGAATCCACACATCACAAAACAGTTTCACAGATAGCTTCTTTCTAGTTTTTATCTGGGGATATTCTGTTTTCACCAGAGCCATCAATGGGCTCCAAAATGTCCCTTTACAGATTCTCCAAAAGAGTGTTTCCAACCTGCTGAATCAAAAGAAAGGTTTAACTCTGAGATGAATTCACATTTTACTAAGCAGTTTCACAGATAGCTTCTTTCTAGTTTTTATCTGGGGATATTTGGTTTTGCCCCTAGGCCTCAATGGTCTCCAAAATGTCCCTTTACAGATTCTCCAAAAGGGTGTTTCCAACCTGCTGGATCAAAGGAAAGGCTTAAATCTGTGAGACAGATCCACACATCAGAAAACAGTCTTACAGATAGCTTCTTTTAGTTTTAACTTGGGATATTCTGTTTCCTCCATAGGCCTCAGTAGGCTCCCAAATGTCCCTTTGCAGATTCTCCACAATGAGTGTTTCCAACCTGCTGAATGAAAACAAAGGTTTAAATTTGTCAGATGAATCCACACATCACAAAGCTGTTTCACAGATAGATTCATTCCAGTTTTTCTGGTGATATAAAGATTTTCCCTATAGGCCTAAATGGGCTCCCAAATTACCCTTCACAGATTGTAGGAAAACAGTGTTTCCAATGGTGGAATCAAAAGAAACATTTAACTCTGTGATATGAATCCACATATCCCAAGGAAGTTTCGCAAATAGTTTCTTTTGAGTTTTTATCTCCTTAGGCCTCAGTTGACTCTAAAATGTCACTTTGCAAATTCTAGGAAAAGAGTGTTACCAACCTGTTGAATGAAAAGAAAGGCTTACCTTTGTGAGATGAATCCACATGTCACAAAGCCGTTTCACAGATAGTTTCTTTCTAACTTTCATCTAAGGATATTCGGTTTTCCCCATAGGCCTCAAGGAGCTATCAAATGTCCTTTAGCAGATACTCCAAAACAGTGTTTCCAATGTGGTGAATGAATAGAAATGTTTATCTCTGTCATATGAATCTAAACATCACAAAGCAGTTTCACACCTAGTTTCTTTCTACTTTACACCTGGGGATTTTCTGTTTTTCCCCTTAGGCTCGGATTGGCTCCAAAATGTCCCTTTACAGATTCTCCAAATAGAGTGTTTCCAACCTGTGGAATCAAAAGAAAGGTTTAATGTTGTGAGCAGAATAGACGTATTACAAAGCAGTTTCACAGATAGATTCTTTCCAGTTTTTATCTGGAGATTTTCCATTAGTTTCCATAGGCCTCAGTGGGTTCCCTATTGTGTCTTTGCAGATTCTCCAAAAGGGTGTTTCCAACCTACTGAATCAAATGAATGTTTTAACTCTTGGAGATGAATTGAAATATCACAAATCGGTTTCACAGATAGCTTCTTTCTAGTTTTCAGTTGGGTAATTCGGTTTTTTTCATAGGCCTCAATGGGCCCACAAATGTCTCTTCAGAGATTCTACAAAAAGTGTTTTTCCAGTCTGCTGAAAAGAAAGATTTAACTCTCTGTGATGAATACAGACATCATAAAGCAGTTTGTCAGATTGCTCTTTCTAGTTTTCTCTGGGGACATTTGGTTTCTTCCTGTAGGCCTCAGTGGTTTTTCAAATGTTCCTTAGCAGATTATCCAAAAGAGGTTTTCCAACCTGCTGAATAAATGAAAGGTTTAACACTGTGAGATGAATCCACATCACAAAGCAGTTTCACAGATAGCTTCTTTCTAGTTTTTATCTGGGGATATTTGGTTTTTCCTTTTAGGCCTCAATGGCTCCAAATGTCGTTTTGCAGATTCTCCAAAAGAGGGTTTCCAACCTGCTGAATCAAAAGAAAGCCTTAACTCTGTGAGATGAATCCACACGTCATGAAGAAGTTTCGCAGACAAATTCTTTTTTTTTTTTTTTTATTATACTTTAAGTTCTAGGGTACAGGTGCATAACGTGCAGGTTTGTTACATGTGTATACTTGTGCCATGTTGGTGTGCTGCACCCATCAACTCATCAGCACCCATCAATTCATCATTTATATCAGGTATAACTCCCAATGCAATCCCTCCCCTCCCCATGATAGGCCCTGGTGTGTGATGTTCCCTTCCCCAGTCCAAGTGATCTCATTGTTCAGTTCCCACCTATGAGTGAGAACATGCGGTGTTTGGTTTTCTCTTCTTGTGATAGTTTGCTATCTTTCTAGTTTGTATCAGGGAATATTTAGTTTCTCCCGATAGGCCTCAATGGTCTCCAAAATGTCCTTTGCAGATTCTCCAAAAGAGTGTTTCCAACCTGTTGAATCAAAAGAAAGGTTTAACTCTGTGAGACGAATCCACACATCACAAAGCTGTTTCACAGATAGCTTCTTTCTAGTTTTTATCTGGGGATATTCTGTTTCCTCCATAGGCCTCAATGGGCCCACAAATGTCTCTTCAGAGATTCTACAAAAGTGTTTCCAACCTGTTGAATCAAAAGAAAGTTTAACTCTGTGAGATGAATCCACACATCACAAAGCAGTTTCAGATAGCTTCTTTCTAGTTTTTATCTGGGGATATTTGGTTTTGCCCCTAGGCCTCAATGGACTCCCAAATATTGATTCACAGGTTCTCCAAAGAACAGTGGTTCCAACGTGCTAAATCAAAAGAAAGGTTTAACTCTGTGATGAATACAGACATCATAAAGCAGTTTGTCAGATTGCTCTTTCTAGTTTTTATCTGGGGATATTCTGTTTTCACCAGAGCCATCAATGGGCTCCAAAATGTCCTTTGCAGATTCTCCAAAAGAGTGTTTCCAACCTACTGAATCAAATGAATGTTTTAACTCTTGGAGATGAATTGAAATATCACAAATCGGTTTCACAGATAGCTTCTTTCTAGTTTTTATCTGGAGACATTTGCTTTTTAACATTAGGCCTCAATGCACTCTCAGATGTCCTTTGCAGATTCTCCAAAAGAGTGATTCCCACCTGTTGAATCAAAATAAAGTTTTAACTCTGTGACATGAATACACATATCGCAAAGCAGTTTCCCAGACAGCTACTTCCTTGTTTTTCTCTGGGGATATTTGGTTTTTCCTTTTAGGCCTCAATGGGCTCTTAAAAGTCCATTTGCAGATTCTGTAAAAATGAGTTTCCAACCTGTTGAATCAAAGGAAAGGTTTAACTGTTAGGTATCAATCCAAACATCACAAAGCAGTTTAACAGATCACTTCTTTCTACTATCTATCTGGGGATATTCTGTTTTTCTTCATATTCCTCAATGTGCCCCAAATGTCCCTCCAAAGATTCTTCAAAAAGTGTCTTCAACTGTTTAATCCATAGAAAGGTTGCACTCAGTGAGATGAATCACACATCACAAAGCTGTTTCACAGATAGCTTTTTATGGTTTTATCTGGGGATATTTGGTTTTTCCTTTTAGGCCTCAATGGGCTCCTAAATGTCCCTTCACAGATTCTCCAAATAGAGTGTTTCCAACCTGCTGAAACAAAATAAAGGTTTAACACTGTGAGATGAATCCACATGTCACAAAGCCGTTTCACAGATAGCTTCTTTCTAGTTTCTATCTGGGGATATTCTGTTTTTCTCCATAGGCTTCAATGGGCTTCTAAATCTCCCTTAGCAGATTCTGCATAGGAGTGTTTTCAAAGTGCTAAATCAGAAGAAAGGTTTAACACTGTGGGATGAATCCACACATCACAAAGCAGTTTCACAGATAGATTCTTTCTAGTTTTTATCTGGGGATATTCTGTTCTTCTCCATAGGCCTCAATGGGCTCCTAAATGTCCCTTCACAGACTCTCCAAAAAGAGTGTTTCCAACCTGCTGAATCAAAAGAAAGGTTTAACTCTGTGAGATGAATCCACACATGACAAAGCAATTTCACAGATGGCTTCTTACCAGGTTTTATGAGGTGGTATTCTGTTTTCACCAGAGCCATCAATGGGCTCCAAAATGTCCCTTTACAGATTCTCCAAAAGAGTGTTTCCAACCTGCTGAATCAAAAGAAAGGTTTAACTCTGTGACATGAATACACATATCGCAAAGCAGTTTCCCAGACAGCTACTTCCTTGTTTTTCTCTGGGGATATTTGGTTTTTCCCCATAGGCCTCAATGGGCTCCTAAATGTCCCTTCACAGATTCTCCAAAAGTGTTTCCAACCTGCTGAATCAAAAGAAAGGTTTAACTCTGTGATATGAATCCATATATCACAAAGCACTTTCCCAGATAGTTCCTTCTATTTGTTATCTGTGGATATTCTGCTTTTCACCATAGTTCTCAATTTGTCCCCAAATGGCCCTTCACAGATTCTCCAAAAGTGTTTCCAACCTGCTGAATCAAAAGAAAGGTTTAACACTGTGAGATGAATCCACACATGACAAAGCAATTTCACAGATCACTTTTTCTAGTTTTTATCTGGGAATATTTGAATTTTCCCCATAGGCCTCAATGGGCTCCTAAATGTCCCTTCACAGATTCTCCAAAAGAGTGTTTCCAACCTGCTGAATCAAAAGAAAGGTTTAACTCTGTGAGATGAATCCACACATCACAAAGCACTTTCCCAGATAGTTCCTTCTATTTGTTATCTGTGGATATTCTGCTTTTCACCATAGTTCTCAATTTGTCCCCAAATGGCCCTTCACAGATTCTCCAAAAGTGTTTCCAACCTGTTGAATCAAAGGAAAGGTTTAACTCTGTGAGATGAATCAACATATCCCAAATCAATTTCACAGATGGCTTCTTACCAGGTTTTATGAGGTGGTATTCTGTTTTTCTCCATAGGCTTCAATGGGCTTCTAAATCTCCCTTAGCAGATTCTGCATAGGAGTGTTTTCAAAGTGCTAAATCAGAAGAAAGGTTTGTATTGGTGAAATGAATGCATACATCACAAAATAGTCTCACAGATAGATTCTTTCTAGTTTTATATAGGGATATTCTGATCTTCCCTCAGCCTTCAATGGACTCCAAAATGTCTCTCACAGATTCTCCAAAAGAGTGTTTCCAACCTGCTGAATCAAAAGAAAGGTTTAACTCTGTGAGATGAATCCACACATTACAAAGCAGTTTCACAGATAGCTTCTTTCTAGTTTTTATCTGGGAATATTTGAATTTTCCCCATAGGCCTCAATGGTCTCCAAAATGTCCTTTGCAGATGCTTCAAAAGAGTGTTTCCAGCCTGCTGAGTCAATAGAAAAATTTGACTCTGTGAGATGAATCCACACATCAGAAAGCAGATTCACAGATAGCTTCTTTCTAGTTTTTATCTGGGGATATTCTGTTTTTCTCCATAGGCTTCAATGGGCTTCTAAATCTCCCTTAGCAGATTCTGCATAGGAGTGTTTTCAAAGTGCTAAATCAGAAGAAAGGTTTGTATTGGTGAAATGAATGCATACATCACAAAATAGTCTCACAGATAGATTCTTTCTAGTTTTTATCTGGGGATATTCTGTTCTTCTCCATAGGCCTCAATGGGCTCCTAAATGTCCCTTCACAGATTCTCCATAAAACATGCTTCTAACCTGCTGAATCAAAGGAAAGGTTTAACTCTGTGAGATCAATCCACACATCACAAAGCAGTTTCACAGATAGCTTCTTTCTAGTTTTTATCTGGGGATATTTGGTTTTTCCTTTTAGGCCTCAATGGGCTCCTAAATGTCCTTCAGTTTCTCCAAAAGGAGAGTTTCCAACCTGCTGAATCAAAAGAAAGGTTTAACTCTGTGAGATGAATCCACACATCAAAAAGCAGTTTCACAGATAGCTTCTTTCTAGTTTTTATCTGGGAATATTCGGTTTTTTCCCATAGGCCTCAATGGGCTCCTAAATGTCCCTTCAGATTCTCCAAAAGAGTGTTTCCAACCTGCTGAATCAAGAGAAAGGTTTAATTATTTGAGCCGAATCCAGACATCACAAAGCAGTTTCACAGATAGATTCTTTCTAGTTTTTATCTGGGGATATTCAGTTTTTCCCCATAGGCCTCAATGGGTTCCCAAATGTCCCTTCACAGATTCTCCAAAAAGGGTGTTTCCAACCTGCTGAATCAAAAGAAAGGTTTAACTCTGTGAGATGAATCCACATCACAAAGCACTTTCCCAGATAGTTCCTTCTATTTGTTATCTGTGGATATTCTGCTTTTCACCATAGTTCTCAATTTGTCCCCAAATGGCCCTTCACAGATTCTCCAAAAGAGTGTTTCCAACCTGCTGAATCAAGAGAAAGGTTTAATTATTTGAGCCGAATCCAGACATCACAAAGCAGTTTCACAGATAGCTTCTTTCTAGTTTTTATCTGGGGATATTCGGTTTTTCCCCATAGGCCTCAATGGGCTCCTAAATGTCCCTTCAGATTCTCCATTAGAGTGTTTCCAACCTGCTGAATCAAAAGAAAGGTTTAACTCTGTGATATGAATCCACACGTCACAAAGCTGTTTTGCAGACAGCTTCTTTGTAGTTTTCATATGGGTATATTAGAGTTTTCCCCTTAGGCCTCAATGGTCTCCAAAATGTCCTTTGCAGATGCTTCAAAAGAGTGTTTCCAACCTGCTGAATCAAAAGAAAGGTTTAACTCTGTGAGATGAATCCACACATCACAAAGCACTGTAACAGATAGATTTTTTCCCGTTTGTATCTGTGGATATTCTGCTTTTCACCATAGTTCTCAATTTGTCCCCAAATGGCCCTTCACAGATTCTCCAAAAGAGTGTTTCCAACCTGCTGAATCAAGAGAAAAGTTTAACTCTGTGAGATGAATCCACACATCACAAAGCAGTTTCACAGATAGCTTCTTTCTAGTTTTTATCTGGGGATATTCGGTTTTTCCCCTAGGCCTCAATGGTCTCCAAAATGTCCTTTGCAGATGCTTCAAAAGAGTGTTTCCAACCTGCTGAATCAAAAGAAAAGTTTAACTCTGTGAGATCAATCCACGTATGACAGAGCAGTGTCACAGATAGCTTCTTTCTAGTTTTCATCTGGGGATATTTGGTTTTGCCCCTAGGCCTCAATGGTCTCCAAAATGTCCTTTGCAGATGCTTCAAAAGAGTGTTTCCAACCTGCTGAATCAAAAGAAACTTTTTCTCTATGATATGAATCCACACGTCACAAAGCTGTTTTGCAGACAGCTTCTTTGTAGTTTTCATATGGGTATATTAGAGTTTTCCCCTTAGGCCTCAATGGGTTCCCAAATGTCTTTTGTAGATTCTCCAGAAAGAGTGTTTCCAACCTGCCGAGTCGGAAGAAGCATTTAACTCTGTGAGACGAATCCACACATCAGAAAGCAGATTCACAGATAGCTTCTTTCTAGTTTCTATCTGGGGATATTCTGTTCTTCTCCATAGGCCTCAATGGACACCCAAACGTTTCTTCGCCGATTCTCCAAATCAAGGGTTTTTAACCTCCTCAATCGAAAAGATGATTTAACTCAGTGAGATAGTCCACACTTCACAAAGCAGATTCACAGAAAGCTACTTTCTAGTTTTTATCTTGGGATATTTGGTTTTGCCCCCTAGGCCTCAAAGGACTCCACAATATCCCTTCACATATTCAAAGCAGAGTGTTTCCAACCTGTTGAATCAAAAGAAAAATTACTTTGTGAGATAAATCCACACATCACAAAGCAGTTCCACAGATGGTTATAAATTTTTCTAGTTTTTATCAGGGAATATTTGATTTTCCTTATAACCCTCAACAGGCTCTTTAATGTCCCTTTGCAGATTCTCCAAAAGAGTGTTTCCAACCTGCTGAATCAAGAGAAAAGTTTAACTCTGTGAGATCAATCCACACATCACAAAGCAGTTTCACAGATAGCTTCTTTCTAGTTTCTATCTGGGGATATTCAGTATTTCCCCACTGGCCTCAAAGGTCTTCCAAATGTCCCTTCACAGATTCTCCAATTAGAGTGTCTCCAAACTTATGAGTCACGAGAAAGGTTTCACTCTGTGAGATGAGTCCACATATCACAAGGCAGTTTCACAGATAGTGTCTTTCTAGTTTCTATCTGGGGATATTCAGTATTTCCCCACTGGCCTCAAAGGTCTTCCAAATGTCCCTCCACAGATTATTCAAAAGAGTGTTTGTAAGCTGCTGCATCAAAAGAATGGTTTAACACTGTAGTATGAATCCACACATCACAAAGCAGTTTCACAAATAATTCCTTCTAGTTTTTATCTGGGAATATACAGTTTTTCTTCATAGGTAGCAACAGGCTCCCAAATGTCCCTTCACAGATTCTCCATAAAGAATGTTTCCAATCTGTTGAATCAAGAGAAAGATTTAACTCTGTGAGATGAATCAACACATGGAAAAGCAGTTTCACAGATAGCTTCTTTCCAGTTTTTATCTTGACATTTTCCCATAGGCCTAAAATGGTTCCAAAATTTCCTTCCCACATTGTACAAAAAGTATTTCCAACGTGCTGAATCAACAGAAAGGTTTAACTCAGTGAAATGAATTCACACATCACAAAGCAGTTTCACAGATAGCTTCTTTCTAGTTTTTATCCGGAAATATTCAATTTTGCTACTAGGCCTCAATGGGCTCCTAAATGTCCCTTCACAGATTCTCCAAAAATTTTTCCAACCTCCTGAGTCAAGACAAAATTTTAACTCTGTGAGATGAATCCACACATCAAAAAGCAGTTTCACGGATAAATTCTTCCTAGTTTTCATCTGGAGATGTTTGGTTTTTCCCCAAAGCCTCAATGGGCTCCTAAATGTCCCTTCACAGATACTCCAAAAGGTGTTTAGAGCATGCTGAATCTACGTACCAGTTTGACTCTGTGAGATGAATCTACATGTAAGAAAGTAGTTTCACGGATAATGCCTTTCTAGTTTTTATCTGGGTATATTTGAATTTTTCCTTTAGGCTTCGATGAGTTCCCACATTTCTTCTCAGAGATTCTCGACAAAAGTGCTTCCAAACTGCTGAATCAAAGAAGGATTTAACTTTGTGAGATGAATCCACACATCACAAAGCAGTTTCACAGGCCGTTTCTCTCTAGTTTTTATCTAGGGATATAAGGTTTGTCTCCATAGGTCTCCATGGGCTCCTAAATGTCCCTTCACAGATTCTCCATAAAACATGCTTCTAACCTGCTGAATCAAAATTAAATTTAAGCTCTGTGTGATGAGTCCACACATCACAAAACAGTTTCACACATAGCTTCTTTCTAGTTTTCATTTAAGGACATTCCTTTTATCGTCATAAGAACAATGGGCTTTCATATGTCCAATTTTAAATGGCACAAAAGAGTGTTTCCATCCTGCTGAATCAAGAGAAAAGTTTAACTCTGTAACCTGAATCCACGCACCACAAAGCAGTTTCAAATTAGCTACTATTTTATATCTAAGGATATTCTGTTCTTCCCCAAGGACCTCAACGGCCCCCAAATGTCTTTTCAGATTATAAAAAGTGTTTCCAATGTGCTGAGTTAAGAAACAGCTTTAACTCTTTGAGATGAATCCACACACCAAAAGCAGTTTCACATATAGCTTCTTTCCATTTTATATCAGGGTATATTTTGTTTTGCCCCATAGGCCTCAATAATCTCCCAAATATCCGTTTTCAGATTCTCCATTAGAGTGTTTCCAACCTGCTGAATCAAAATAAAATGTTCAGCCCTGTGAGGTGAATCCACACATTGCAAAGGCTTTTAACTGATAGTTATTATCTGGGGATATTCGGTTTTTCCCCATAGGTCTCAATGGGCTCCTAATTGTCCCTTTGCAGATTTTTCAAATTCTCTCAAGTTTTCTTCAGGGATATTTAGTTTTTCCAGTTTCATGTCAATGGACTCCCAAATATCCAATCACGTATTCTTCAAAAGAGTGTTTCCAACCTGCTGAATCAAAAGAAAGTTTTAACTCTGTGCAATGAGTCTACACATTACAAAGCAGTTTCACAGATAGCTTCTTTCTAGTTTTTATCCGGAAATATTCAATTTTGCTACTAGGCCTCAATGGGCTACAGAATATCCCTTTGAAGATTCTACAAAAGTGTTTCTGCAGCCTGCTGAATCAAAAGAATTTCACTCTGTGAGATGAGTCCACATATCAGAAAGCAGTTTCACAGATAGCTTCTTTCTAGTTTCTACCTAGGGATATTCTGTTTTACTCCATGGATTTCAAAGGGCCCCAAAATATCCCTTTGCAGATTCTGCAAAATAGTATTTCAATATTTTGAATCAAGAGAAAGGTTTAATTATTTGAGCCGAATCCAGACATCACAAAGCAGTTTCACAGATAGCTTCTTTCTAGTTTTTATCTGGGGATATTCGGTTTTTCCCCATAGGTCTCAATGGGCTCCTAAATGTCCCTTCACAGATTCTCCAAAAGAGTGTTTCCAGTCTGTTCAATCAAAAGAAAGGTTTAATTATTTGAGCCGAATCCAGACATCACAAAGCAGTTTCATGGATAGCTTCTTTCTAGCTTTTATCTGGAGATAATCCGTTGTACCCCATATGCGTAAAAGGGCTCCAAAATGTTTCTTCACAGATTCTCCATAAAGAATGTTTCCAATCTGTTGAATCAAGAGAAAGATTTAACTCTGTGAAATCAATCCACCCATCACAAAGCAGTTTCACAGATAGCTTCTTTCTAGTTTTTATCTTAGGACATTCGGTATTTCCCCATAGTCCTCAATCAGCTCCCAAATGTCATTTCACAGATTCTGCAGTTAGAGTATTTCCAACCTGCTGAAATAAAAGGTTTAACTCTGTGAGCTGAGTCCACATATCACAAGGCAGTTTCACAGATAGTGTCTTTCTAGTTTCTATCTGGGGATATTCAGTATTTCCCCACTGGCCTCAAAGGTCTTCCAAATGTCCCTCCACAGATTATTCAAAAGAGTGTTTCCAACCTGCTGAATCAAAAGAAAGGTTTAACTCTGTGAGATGAATCCACATCACAAAGCAGTTTCACAGATAGCTTCTTTCTAGTTTTTATCTGGGAATATACAGTTTTTCTTCATAGGTAGCAACAGGCTCCCAAATGTCCCTTTTCAGATTATCCATAAAGAGTATTTCCAACCTGCTGAATCAAAAGAAAGGTTTAACTCTGTGAGATGAATCCACACATCAAAAAGCAGTTTCACAGATAGCTTCTTTCTAGTTTTTATCTTGACATTTTCCCATAGGCCTAAAATGGTTCCAAAATTTCCTTCCCACATTGTACAAAAAGTATTTCCAACGTGCTGAATCAACAGAAAGGTTTAACTCAGTGAAATGAATTCACACATCACAAAAGAGTTTCACAGATTGTTTCTTTCTCTAGTTTTTATCTGAGCATATATGGTTTTCCATAAGCCCTGATGGGCTTTCAAACAGCTCTTCACAGATTCTCCAAAAGAGTGTTTCCAGTCTGTTCAATCAAAAGAAAGTTTTGACACTGCGAGATGAATCCACACATTACAATGTAGTTTCACAAATAACTTCTTTCCGGTTTTCATCTGAGGATATTCCGTTTTCCCCATATGCCACAATTGGTTCTCAAATTTCCTTCACAGATACTTCAAAACAGTGTTTCCAACCTACTGAATGATAACAAAGTTTTAGCTCTGTGAGATGATTCCATAAATCAAAACCATTTTACAGATACCTTCTTTCTAGTTTTTAATTGGAGATATTCTGTTTTTCAACCACCTCCTAAAAGGACTCCCAAATGTCCATTCGCATATTCTACAAAAGTGTTTCCAACCTGCTGAATCAAAAGAGAGGTTAAACTCTGAGATGAATTCACATTTTACTAAGCAGTTTCACAGATAGCTTCTTTATAGTTTTAATCTGAGTATATTGAGTTTTATGCCATGGCCACAATGGACACCAAAATGCCCCTTCTCAGATTCTCCAAAAGAGTGTTTCCAACCTGCTGGATCAAAGGAAAGGCTTAAATCTGTGAGACAGATCCACACATCAGAAAACAGTCTTACAGATAGCTTCTTTTTAGTTTTAACTTGGGATATTCTGTTTCCTCCATAGGCCTCAGTAGGCTCCCAAATGTCCCTTTGCAGATTCTCCACAATGAGTGTTTCCAACCTGCTGAATGAAAACAAAGGTTTAAATTTGTCAGATGAATCCACACATCACAAAGCTGTTTCACAGATAGATTCATTCCAGTTTTTATCTTAGGACATTCGGTATTTCCCCATAGTCCTCAATCAGCTCCCAAATGTCATTTCACAGATTCTGCAGTTAGAGTATTTCCAACCTGCTGAAATAAAAGGTTTAACTCTGTGAGCTGAGTCCACATATCACAAGGCAGTTTCACAGATAGTGTCTTTCTAGTTTCTATCTGGGGATATTCAGTATTTCCCCACTGGCCTCAAAGGTCTTCCAAATGTCCCTCCACAGATTATTCAAAAAGAGTGTTTGTAAGCTGCTGCATCAAAAGAATGGTTTAACACTGTAGTATGAATCCACACATCACAAAGCAGTTTCACAAATAATTCCTTCTAGTTTTTATCTGGGAATATACAGTTTTTCTTCATAGGTAGCAACAGGCTCCCAAATGTCCCTTTTCAGATTATCCATAAAGAGTATTTCCAACCTGCTGAATCAGAAGAAAGGCTTAACTCTGTAAGATGAATCAACACATGGAAAAGCAGTTTCACAGATAGCTTCTTTCCAGTTTTTATCTTGACATTTTCCCATAGGCCTAAAATGGTTCCAAAATTTCCCTTCCCACATTGTACAAAAAGTATTTCCAACGTGCTGAATCAACAGAAAGGTTTAACTCAGTGAAATGAATTCACACATCACAAAGCAGTTTCACAAATAATTCCTTCTAGTTTTTATCTGGGAATATACAGTTTTTCTTCATAGGTAGCAACAGGCTCCCAAATGTCCTTTGCAGATTCTCCACAATGAGTGTTTCCAACCTGCTGAATCAGAAGAAAGGCTTAACTCTGTAAGATGAATCAACACATGGAAAAGCAGTTTCACAGATAGCTTCTTTCCAGTTTTTATCTTGACATTTTCCCATAGGCCTAAAATGGTTCCAAAATTTCCCTTCCCACATTGTACAAAAAAAGTATTTCCAACGTGCTGAATCAACAGAAAGGTTTAACTCAGTGAAATGAATTCACACATCACAAAAGAGTTTCACAGATTGTTTCTTTCTCTAGTTTTTATCTGAGCATATATGGTTTTTCCATAAGCCCTGATGGGCTTTCAAACAGCTCTTCACAGATTCTCCAAATAGAGTGTTTCCAACCTGCTGAATCAAAAGAAAGTTTTGACACTGCGAGATGAATCCACACATTACAATGTAGTTTCACAAATAACTTCTTTCCGGTTTTCATCTGAGGATATTCCGTTTTCCCCATATGCCACAATTGGTTCTCAAATTTCCCTTCACAGATACTTCAAAAACAGTGTTTCCAACCTACTGAATGATAACAAAGTTTTAGCTCTGTGAGATGATTCCATAAATCAAAAACCATTTTACAGATACCTTCTTTCTAGTTTTTAATTGGAGATATTCTGTTTTTCAACCACCTCCTAAAAGGACTCCCAAATGTCCATTCGCATATTCTACAAAAAAAGTGTTTCCAACCTGCTGAATCAAAAGAGAGGTTAAACTCTGAGATGAATTCACATTTTACTAAGCAGTTTCACAGATAGCTTCTTTATAGTTTTAATCTGAGTATATTGAGTTTTATGCCATGGCCACAATGGACACCAAAATGCCCCTTCTCAGATTCTCCAAAAGAGTGTTTCCAACCTGCTGGATCAAAGGAAAGGCTTAAATCTGTGAGACAGATCCACACATCAGAAAACAGTCTTACAGATAGCTTCTTTTTAGTTTTAACTTGGGATATTCTGTTTCCTCCATAGGCCTCAGTAGGCTCCCAAATGTCCTTTGCAGATTCTCCACAATGAGTGTTTCCAACCTGCTGAATGAAAACAAAGGTTTAAATTTGTCAGATGAATCCACACATCACAAAGCTGTTTCACAGATAGCTTCTTTCCAGTTTTTCTGGTGATATAAAGATTTTCCTATAGGCCTAAATGGGCTCCCAAATTACCCTTCACAGATTGTAGGAAAACAGTGTTTCCAATGGTGGAATCAAAAGAAACATTTAACTCTGTGATATGAATCCACATATCCCAAGGAAGTTTCGCAAATAGTTTCTTTTGAGTTTTTATCTCCTTAGGCCTCAGTTGACTCTAAAATGTCACTTTGCAAATTCTAGGAAAAGAGTGTTACCAACCTGTTGAATGAAAAGAAAGGCTTACCTTTGTGAGATGAATCCACATGTCACAAAGCCGTTTCACAGATAGTTTCTTTCTAACTTTCATCTAAGGATATTCGGTTTTCCCCATAGGCCTCAAGGAGCTATCAAATGTCCTTTAGCAGATACTCCAAAACAGTGTTTCCAATGTGGTGAATGAATAGAAATGTTTATCTCTGTCATATGAATCTAAACATCACAAAGCAGTTTCACACCTAGTTTCTTTCTACTTTACACCTGGGGATTTTCTGTTTTTCCCCTTAGGCTCGGATTGGCTCCAAAATGTCCCTTTACAGATTCTCCAAATAGAGTGTTTCCAACCTGTGGAATCAAAAGAAAGGTTTAATGTTGTGAGCAGAATAGACGTATTACAAAGCAGTTTCACAGATAGATTCTTTCCAGTTTTTATCTGGAGATTTTCCATTAGTTTCCATAGGCCTCAGTGGGTTCCCTATTGTGTCTTTGCAGATTCTCCAAAAGGGTGTTTCCAACCTGCTGAATCAAAAGAAAGTTTTAACTCTGTGAGATGAATCCACATCACAAAGCAGTTTCACAGATAGCTTCTTTCTAGTTTTCAGTTGGGTAATTCGGTTTTTCATAGGCCTCAATGGGCCCACAAATGTCTCTTCAGAGATTCTACAAAAGTGTTTCCAACCTGCTGAATCAAAAGAAAGGTTTAACTCTGTGAGATGAATCCACACATCACAAAGCAGTTTCACAGATAGATTCTTTCCAGTTTTTATCTGGAGACATTTGCTTTTTAACATTAGGCCTCAATGGGTTCCCAAATGTCCCTTTGCAGATTCTCCAAAAGAGGGTTTCCAACCTGCTGAATAAATGAAAGGTTTAACACTGTGAGATGAATCCACATCACAAAGCAGTTTCACAGATAGCTTCTTTCTAGTTTTTATCTGGGGATATTTGGTTTTTCCTTTTAGGCCTCAATGGGTTCCCAAATGTCCCTTTGCAGATTCTCCAAAAGAGGGTTTCCAACCTGCTGAATCAAAAGAAAGGTTTAACTCTGTGAGATGAATCCACACATCACAAAGCTGTTTCACAGATAGCTTCTTTCTAGTTTTTATCTGGGGATATTCTGTTTCCTCCATAGGCCTCAATGGGTTCCCAAATGTCCCTTCACAGATACTTCAAAACAGTGTTTCCAACCTACTGAATGATAACAAAGTTTTAGCTCTGTGAGATGATTCCATAAATCAAAACCATTTTACAGATACCTTCTTTCTAGTTTTTAATTGGAGATATTCTGTTTTTCAACCACCTCCTAAAAGGACTCCCAAATGTCCATTCGCATATTCTACAAAAGTGTTTCCAACCTGCTGAATCAAAAGAGAGGTTAAACTCTGAGATGAATTCACATTTTACTAAGCAGTTTCACAGATAGCTTCTTTATAGTTTTAATCTGAGTATATTGAGTTTTATGCCATGGCCACAATGGACACCAAAATGCCCTTCTCAGATTCTCCAAAAGGGTGCTTCCAACCTGCTGGATCAAAGGAAAGGCTTAAATCTGTGAGACAGATCCACACATCAGAAAACAGTCTTACAGATAGCTTCTTTCTAGTTTTTATCTGGGGATATTCTGTTTCCTCCATAGGCCTCAGTAGGCTCCCAAATGTCCCTTTGCAGATTCTCCACAATGAGTGTTTCCAACCTGCTGAATGAAAACAAAGGTTTAAATTTGTCAGATGAATCCACACATCACAAAGCTGTTTCACAGATAGATTCATTCCAGTTTTTCTGGTGATATAAAGATTTTCCCTATAGGCCTAAATGGGCTCCCAAATTACCCTTCACAGATTGTAGGAAAACAGTGTTTCCAATGGTGGAATCAAAAGAAACATTTAACTCTGTGATATGAATCCACATATCCCAAGGAAGTTTCGCAAATAGTTTCTTTTGAGTTTTTATCTCCTTAGGCCTCAGTTGACTCTAAAATGTCACTTTGCAAATTCTAGGAAAAGAGTGTTACCAACCTGTTGAATGAAAAGAAAGGCTTACCTTTGTGAGATGAATCCACATGTCACAAAGCCGTTTCACAGATAGTTTCTTTCTAACTTTCATCTAAGGATATTCGGTTTTCCCCATAGGCCTCAAGGAGCTATCAAATGTCCTTTAGCAGATACTCCAAAACAGTGTTTCCAATGTGGTGAATGAATAGAAATGTTTATCTCTGTCATATGAATCTAAACATCACAAAGCAGTTTCACACCTAGTTTCTTTCTACTTTACACCTGGGGATTTTCTGTTTTTCCCCTTAGGCTCGGATTGGCTCCAAAATGTCCCTTTACAGATTCTCCAAATAGAGTGTTTCCAACCTGTGGAATCAAAAGAAAGGTTTAATGTTGTGAGCAGAATAGACGTATTACAAAGCAGTTTCACAGATAGATTCTTTCCAGTTTTTATCTGGAGATTTTCCATTAGTTTCCATAGGCCTCAGTGGGTTCCCTATTGTGTCTTTGCAGATTCTCCAAAAGGGTGTTTCCAACCTACTGAATCAAATGAATGTTTTAACTCTTGGAGATGAATTGAAATATCACAAATCGGTTTCACAGATAGCTTCTTTCTAGTTTTCAGTTGGGTAATTCGGTTTTTTTCATAGGCCTCAATGGGCCCACAAATGTCTCTTCAGAGATTCTACAAAAAGTGTTTTTCCAGTCTGCTGAAAAGAAAGATTTAACTCTCTGTGATGAATACAGACATCATAAAGCAGTTTGTCAGATTGCTCTTTCTAGTTTTCTCTGGGGACATTTGGTTTCTTCCTGTAGGCCTCAGTGGTTTTTCAAATGTTCCTTAGCAGATTATCCAAAAGAGGTTTTCCAACCTGCTGAATAAATGAAAGGTTTAACACTGTGAGATGAATCCACACATTACAAAGTAGTTTCACAGCTAGCTTGTTTATTGTGCCTATCTGGGGATGTTCAGTTTTTCCTTGTAGGCCTTAACTGGCTCCCAAATGTCGTTTTGCAGATTCTCCAAAAGAGGGTTTCCAACCTGCTGAATCAAAAGAAAGGTTTAACTCTGTGAGATGAATCCACACATCACAAAGCTGTTTCACAGATAGCTTCTTTCTAGTTTTTATCTGGGGATATTTGGTTTTTCCTTTTAGGCCTCAATGGGTTCCCAAATGTCCCTTTGCAGATTCTCCACAATGAGTGTTTCCAACCTGCTGAATCAAAAGAAACATTTAACTCTGTGAGATGAATCCACACATCACAAAACAGTTTCACAGATAGCTTCTTTCTAGTTTTTATCTGGGGATATTCTGTTTTTCTCCATAGGCTTCAATGGGCTTCTAAATCTCCCTTAGCAGATTCTGCATAGGGAGTGTTTTCAAAGTGCTAAATCAGAAGAAAGGTTTGTATTGGTGAAATGAATGCATACATCACAAAATAGTCTCACAGATAGATTCATTCCAGTTTTTCTGGTGATATAAAGATTTTCCCTATAGGCCTAAATGGGCTCCCAAATTACCCTTCACAGATTGTAGGAAAACAGTGTTTCCAATGGTGGAATCAAAAGAAACATTTAACTCTGTGATATGAATCCACATATCCCAAGGAAGTTTCGCAAATAGTTTCTTTTGAGTTTTTATCTCCTTAGGCCTCAGTTGACTCTAAAATGTCACTTTGCAAATTCTAGGAAAAGAGTGTTACCAACCTGTTGAATGAAAAGAAAGGCTTACCTTTGTGAGATGAATCCACATGTCACAAAGCCGTTTCACAGATAGTTTCTTTCTAACTTTCATCTAAGGATATTCGGTTTTCCCCATAGGCCTCAAGGAGCTATCAAATGTCCTTTAGCAGATACTCCAAAACAGTGTTTCCAATGTGGTGAATGAATAGAAATGTTTATCTCTGTCATATGAATCTAAACATCACAAAGCAGTTTCACACCTAGTTTCTTTCTACTTTACACCTGGGGATTTTCTGTTTTTCCCCTTAGGCTCGGATTGGCTCCAAAATGTCCCTTTACAGATTCTCCAAATAGAGTGTTTCCAACCTGTGGAATCAAAAGAAAGGTTTAATGTTGTGAGCAGAATAGACGTATTACAAAGCAGTTTCACAGATAGATTCTTTCCAGTTTTTATCTGGAGATTTTCCATTAGTTTCCATAGGCCTCAGTGGGTTCCCTATTGTGTCTTTGCAGATTCTCCAAAAGGGTGTTTCCAACCTACTGAATCAAATGAATGTTTTAACTCTTGGAGATGAATTGAAATATCACAAATCGGTTTCACAGATAGCTTCTTTCTAGTTTTCAGTTGGGTAATTCGGTTTTTTTCATA
Organism: Colobus guereza; assembly: GCA_030247045.1. Taxonomy (NCBI): domain Eukaryota; kingdom Metazoa; phylum Chordata; class Mammalia; order Primates; family Cercopithecidae; genus Colobus; species Colobus guereza. The sequence continues at coordinate 14,229,669 of CM058079.1, read as the reverse complement.
GGCCTCAATGGGCCCACAAATGTCTCTTCAGAGATTCTACAAAAGTGTTTTCCAGTCTGCTGAAAAGAAAGATTTAACTCTCTGTGATGAATACAGACATCATAAAGCAGTTTGTCAGATTGCTCTTTCTAGTTTTCTCTGGGGACATTTGGTTTCTTCCTGTAGGCCTCAGTGGTTTTTCAAATGTTCCCTAGCAGATTATCCAAGAAGAGGTTTTCCAACCTGCTGAATAAATGAAAGGTTTAACACCGTGAGATGAATCCACACATTACAAAGTAGTTTCACAGCTAGCTTGTTTATTGTGCCTATCTGGGGATGTTCAGTTTTTCCTTGTAGGCCTTAACTGGCTCCCAAATGTCGTTTTGCAGATTCTCCAAAAAGAGGGTTTCCAACCTGCTGAATCAAAAGAAAGGTTTAACTCTGTGAGATGAATCCACACGTCATGAAGAAGTTTCGCAGACAAATTCCTTTTTTTTTTTTTATTATACTTTAAGTTCTAGGGTACACGTGCATAACGTGCAGGTTTGTTACATGTGTATACTTGTGCCATGTTGGTGTGCTGCACCCATCAACTCATCAGCACCCATCAATTCATCATTTATATCAGGTATAACTCCCAATGCAATCCCTCCCCTCCCCTCCCCATGATAGGCCCTGGTGTGTGATGTTCCCTTCCCCAGTCCAAGTGATCTCATTGTTCAGTTCCCACCTATGAGTGAGAACATGCGGTGTTTGGTTTTCTCTTCTTGTGATAGTTTGCTATCTTTCTAGTTTGTATCAGGGAATATTTAGTTTCTCCCGATAGGCCTCAATGGACTCCCAAATATTGATTCACAGGTTCTCCAAAGAACAGTGGTTCCAACGTGCTAAATCAAAAGAAAGGTTTAATATAGTGAGATTAATCCATCCATCACAAAGCAGTTTCACATAAAACTTCTTTCTAGTTTTTATCTGGAGACATTTGCTTTTTAACATTAGGCCTCAATGCACTCTCAGATGTCCTTTGCAGATTCTCCAAAAGAGTGATTCCCACCTGTTGAATCAAAATAAAGTTTTAACTCTGTGACATGAATACACATATCGCAAAGCAGTTTCCCAGACAGCTACTTCCTTGTTTTCTCTGGGGATATTTGGTTTTTCCTTTTAGGCCTCAATGGGCTCTTAAAAGTCCATTTGCAGATTCTGTAAAAATGAGTTTCCAACCTGTTGAATCAAAGGAAAGGTTTAACTGTTAGGTATCAATCCAAACATCACAAAGCAGTTTAACAGATCACTTCTTTCTACTATCTATCTGGGGATATTCTGTTTTTCACCAGAGCCATCAATGGGCTCCAAAATGTCCCTTTACAAATTACCAAAAGGAGTGTTTCCAACCTACTGAATCAGCAGAAACGTTTAACTCTGTGATATGAATCCATATATCACAAAGCACTTTCCCAGATAGTTCCTTCTATTTGTTATCTGTGGATATTCAGTTCTTTTCAAGAAGCCAAAATAAGCTCCCAAATGTTTCTTTGAAGATTCTACCAAATAGCGTTTTCCAACCTGCTGAAACAAAATAAAGGTTTAACACTGAGTGAATCCACACATCACAAAGCAGTTTAAAAGAAAGGTTCTTTCTAGTTTTTACCTGGGGATAGTCGGTTTTCCACATAGAGCTTAATATGCTGTCAAATGCTTTTTAAGATCTTCTAAAGAGAGTGTTTCCAGCCTGCTGAGTCAATAGAAAAATTTGACTCTGTGAGATGAATCCACCCATCCCAAAGCAATGTCACAGGTAGTTTCTTTCTACTTTTTCAGTAGATATTCTGTTTTCTTCATATTCCTCAATGTGCCCCAAATGTCCCTCCAAAGATTCTTCAAAAAGTGTCTTCAACTGTTTAATCCATAGAAAGGTTGCACTCAGTGAGATGAATCAACATATCCCAAATCAATTTCACAGATGGCTTCTTACCAGGTTTTATGAGGTGGTATTCTGTTTTTCTCCATAGGCTTCAATGGGCTTCTAAATCTCCCTTAGCAGATTCTGCATAGGAGTGTTTTCAAAGTGCTAAATCAGAAGAAAGGTTTGTATTGGTGAAATGAATGCATACATCACAAAATAGTCTCACAGATAGATTCTTTCTAGTTTTATATAGGGATATTCTGATCTTCCCCTCAGCCTTCAATGGACTCCAAAATGTCTCTCACAGATTCTCCAAAAAGAGTGTTTCCAACCTGCTGAATCAAAGGAGATATTTGACTCTCTGTGAGATGAATCCACCCATCACAAAGCAATTTCACAGATATCTTCCTTCTGCTTTTTATCTAGAGGTATTTGATTTTTGCCCATAGGCCCCAGTGGGCACCGTAATGTCCCTTCAGTTTCTCCAAAAGGAGAGTTTCCAACCTGCTGAATCAAAGGAAAGGATTAACTCTGTGTGATGAATGCACACATCACAAAACAGTTTCACAGATAGCTTTTTTATGGTTTTTATCTGGGAATATTTGAATCTTCCCCATAGGCCTCAATGGGTTCCCAAATGTCCCTTCGTGGATTCTAACAAAAGAATATTTTTAACCTGTGGAATCTAAAGAATGCTTTAACTCTGGGAGATGTAAGCCCACATCACAAAGCAGTTTCACAGATAGCTTCTTTCTAGCTTCCCCCCCACCCCGGGTATATTCAGATTTTATTTCTACATCTCAATGAGCTTCAAAAAGTCCATTCCCAGATTCTCCAGTTAATGAGTTTTAATCTGCTGAATCAAAAGAAAGGTTTAACACTGTGGGATGAATCCACACATGACAAAGCAATTTCACAGATCACTTTTTCTAGTTTTTATCTGGGGATATTCAGTTTGTCCTCATAGACCTACAAAAGAGCAAATTGCTGAATAAAGGCAAAGGTTTACTTCTGTGAAATGATTTCACACATCACAAAGCACTGTAACAGATAGATTTTTTCCCGTTTGTATCTGTGGATATTCTGCTTTTCACCATAGTTCTCAATTTGTCCCCAAATGGCCCTTCACAGATTCTCCAATTAGAGTGTCTCCAAACTTATGAGTCACAAGAAAGGTTTCACTCTGTGACTTGAATCCACACATCACAAAGCAGTTTGACAAGTAGCTTCTACTTAGTCTTTGTATCGAATTTGATTTTTCCCCATAGACCTCAATGATCTACGAAATATCCTTTCGCAGATTTTCCAAAAGAGTGCTTCCAACCTGCTCAATCAAAAGAAAAGTTTAACTCTGTGAGATCAATCCACGTATGACAGAGCAGTGTCACAGATAGCTTCTTTCTAGTTTTCATCTGGGGATATTTGGTTTTGCCCCTAGGCCTCAATGGTCTCCAAAATGTCCTTTTGCAGATGCTTCAAAAGAGTGTTTCCAACCTGCTGAATCAAAAGAAACTTTTTCTCTATGATATGAATCCACACGTCACAAAGCTGTTTTGCAGACAGCTTCTTTGTAGTTTTCATATGGGTATATTAGAGTTTTCCCTTAGGCCTCAATGGGTTCCCAAATGTCTTTTGTAGATTCTCCAAAAGAGTGTTTCCAACCTGCCGAGTCGGAAGAAGCATTTAACTCTGTGAGACGAATCCACACATCAGAAAGCAGATTCACAGATAGCTTCTTTCTAGTTTCTATCTGGGGATATTCTGTTCTTCTCCATAGGCCTCAATGGACACCCAAACGTTTCTTCGCCGATTCTCCAAATCAAGGGTTTTTAACCTCCTCAATCGAAAAGATGATTTAACTCAGTGAGATAGTCCACACTTCACAAAGCAGATTCACAGAAAGCTACTTTCTAGTTTTTATCTTGGGATATTTGGTTTTGCCCCCTAGGCCTCAAAGGACTCCACAATATCCCTTCACATATTCAAAGCAGAGTGTTTCCAACCTGTTGAATCAAAAGAAAAATTACTTTGTGAGATAAATCCACACATCACAAAGCAGTTTCACAGATGGTTATAAATTTTTCTAGTTTTTATCAGGGAATATTTGATTTTTCCCTTATAACCCTCAACAGGCTCTTTAATGTCCCTTTGCAGATTCTCCAAAAAATTTTTCCAACCTCCTGAGTCAAGACAAAATTTTAACTCTGTGAGATCAATCCACACATCAAAAAGCAGTTTCACGGATAAATTCTTCCTAGTTTTCATCTGGAGATGTTTGGTTTTTCCCCCAAAGCCTCAATGGGCTCCTAAATGTCCCTTCACAGATACTCCAAAAAGGTGTTTAGAGCATGCTGAATCTACGTACCAGTTTGACTCTGTGAGATGAATCTACATGTAAGAAAGTAGTTTCACGGATAATGCCTTTCTAGTTTTTATCTGGGTATATTTGAATTTTTCCTTTAGGCTTCGATGAGTTCCCACATTTCTTCTCAGAGATTCTCGACAAAAGTGCTTCCAAACTGCTGAATCAAAAGAAAGTTTAACTCTGTGAGATGAATCCACACATCACAAAGCAGTTTCACAGGCCGTTTCTCTCTAGTTTTTATCTAGGGATATAAGGTTTGTCTCCATAGGTCTCCATGGGCTCCTAAATGTCCCTTCGGGATTCTCCATAAAACATGCTTCTAACCTGCTGAATCAAAATTAAATTTAAGCTCTGTGTGATGAGTCCACACATCACAAAACAGTTTCACACATAGCTTCTTTCTAGTTTTCATTTAAGGACATTCCTTTTATCGTCATAAGAACAATGGGCTTTCATATGTCCAATTTTAAATGGCACAAAAAGAGTGTTTCCATCCTGCTGAATCAAGAGAAAAGTTTAACTCTGTAACCTGAATCCACGCACCACAAAGCAGTTTCAAATTAGCTACTATTTTATATCTAAGGATATTCTGTTCTTCCCCAAGGACCTCAACGGCCCCCCAAATGTCTTTTCAGATTATAAAAAAAGTGTTTCCAATGTGCTGAGTTAAGAAACAGCTTTAACTCTTTGAGATGAATCCACACACCAAAAGCAGTTTCACATATAGCTTCTTT
>CM058079.1:14199185-14224185 GCA_030247045.1 Colobus guereza | reverse complement strand
CGAGAAGAGAAACCAAAAGGAAAAAGAAGAAAAAGAAATGAACAAAGCCTGCAAGAAGTATGGGATTATGTAAAAAGACCAAATCTACGTCTGATTGGGGTGCCTGAAAGTGAGGGGGAGAATGGAAACAAGTTGGAAAACACTCTTCAGGATATCATCCAGGAGAACTTCCCCAACCTAGTAGGGCAGGCCAACATTCAAATTCAGGAAATACAGAGAACGCCACAAAGATACTCCTCCAGAAGGGCAACTCCAAGACACATAATTGCCAGATTCACCAAAGTTGAAATGAAGGAAAAAATCTTAAGGGCAGCCAGAGAGAAAGGTCGGGTTACCCACAAAGGGAAGCCCATCAGACTAACAGCAGATCTCTCGGCAGAAACTCTACAAGCCAGAAGAGAGTGGGGGCCAATATTCAACGTTCTTAAAGTAAAGAATTTTAAACCCAGAATTTCAAATCCAGCCAAACTAAGTTTCATCAGTGAAGGAGAAAGAAAATCCTTTACAGATAAGCAAATGCTTAGAGATTTTGTCACCACCAGGCCTGCCTTACAAGAGACCCTGAAGGAAGCCCTAAACATGGAAAGGAACAACCGGTACCAGCCATTGCAAAAACAAGCCAAAATGTAAATCAACTAATGAGCAAAATAACCAGTTAATATCATAATGGCAGGATCAAGTTCACACATAACAATATTAACCTTAAATGTTAATGGACTAAATGCTCCAATTAAAAGACACAGACTGGCAAACTGGATCAAGAGTCAAGACCCATCAGTCTGCTGTATTCAGGAGACCCATCTCACATGCAGAGACATACATAGGCTCAAAATAAAGGGATGGAGGAAGATCTACCAAGGAAATGGAGAACAAAAAAAAGCAGGGGTTGCAATCCTAGTCTCTGATAAAATAGACTTTAAACCATCAAAGATCAAAAGAGACAAAGAAGGCCATTACATAATGGTAAAGGGATCAATTCAACAGGAAGAGCTAACTATCCTAAATATATATGCACCCAATACAGGAGCACCCAGATTCATAAAGCAAGTCCTTGGAGACTTACAAAGAGACTTAGACTCCCATACAATAATAATGGGAGACTTCAACACTCCACTGTCAACATTAGACAGATCAACGAGACAGAAAGTTAACAAGGATATCAAGGAATTGAACTCATCTCTGCACCAAGCGGACCTGATAGACATCTATAGAACTCTCCACCCCAAATCAACAGAATATACATACTTCTCAGCACCACATCGCACTTATTCCAAAATTGACCACATAATTGGAAGTAAAGCACTCCTCAGCAAATGTAAAAGAACAGAAATTATAACAAACTGTCTCTCAGACCACAGTGCAATCAAACTAGAACTCAGGACTAAGAAACTCAATCAAAACCGCTCAACTACATGGAAACTGAACAACCTGCTCCTGAATGACTACTGGGCACATAACGAAATGAAAGCAGAAATAAAGATGTTCTTTGAAACCAATGAGAACAAAGATACAACATACCAGAATCTCTGGGACACATTTAAAGCAGTGTGTAGAGGGAAATTTATAGCACTAAATGCCCACAAGAGAAAGCAGGAAAGATCTAAAATTGACACTCTAACATCACAATTAAAAGAACTAGAGAGGAAGAGCAAACACACTCAAAAGCTAGCAGAAGGCAAGAAATAACTAAGATCAGAGCAGAACTGAAGGAGATAGAAACACAAAACCCTCCAAAAATCAATGAATCCAGGAGTTGGTATTTTGAAAAGATCAACAAAGTTGACAGACCACTAGCAAGACTAATAAAGAAGAGAAGGGTGGAACTCTGTGATGAATTCACACATCAGAAAGCAATCTCAGAAAGCTTCTTCTAGTTTTCATCTAAGGATATTTCCTTTTCACCATAGCCTCAATGAGCTCCCAAATATCACTTTGCAGATTCCTCAAAGAGTGTTAGCAAACTGCTCCATGAAACACAAGTGTAACTCTGTGATGAAGTTCACACATAACAATATTAACCTTAAATGTTAATGGACTAAATGCTCCAATTAAAAGACACAGACTGGCAAACTGGATCAAGAGTCAAGACCCATCAGTCTGCTGTATTCAGGAGACCCATCTCACATGCAGAGACATACATAGGCTCAAAATAAAGGGATGGAGGAAGATCTACCAAGGAAATGGAGAACAAAAAAAAGCAGGGGTTGCAATCCTAGTCTCTGATAAAATAGACTTTAAACCATCAAAGATCAAAAGAGACAAAGAAGGCCATTACATAATGGTAAAGGGATCAATTCAACAGGAAGAGCTAACTATCCTAAATATATATGCACCCAATACAGGAGCACCCAGATTCATAAAGCAAGTCCTTGGAGACTTACAAAGAGACTTAGACTCCCATACAATAATAATGGGAGACTTCAACACTCCACTGTCAACATTAGACAGATCAACGAGACAGAAAGTTAACAAGGATATCAAGGAATTGAACTCATCTCTGCACCAAGCGGACCTGATAGACATCTATAGAACTCTCCACCCCAAATCAACAGAATATACATACTTCTCAGCACCACATCGCACTTATTCCAAAATTGACCACATAATTGGAAGTAAAGCACTCCTCAGCAAATGTAAAAGAACAGAAATTATAACAAACTGTCTCTCAGACCACAGTGCAATCAAACTAGAACTCAGGACTAAGAAACTCAATCAAAACCGCTCAACTACATGGAAACTGAACAACCTGCTCCTGAATGACTACTGGGCACATAACGAAATGAAAGCAGAAATAAAGATGTTCTTTGAAACCAATGAGAACAAAGATACAACATACCAGAATCTCTGGGACACATTTAAAGCAGTGTGTAGAGGGAAATTTATAGCACTAAATGCCCACAAGAGAAAGCAGGAAAGATCTAAAATTGACACTCTAACATCACAATTAAAAGAACTAGAGAGGGAAGAGCAAACACACTCAAAAGCTAGCAGAAGGCAAGAAATAACTAAGATCAGAGCAGAACTGAAGGAGATAGAAACACAAAAACCCCTCCAAAAAATCAATGAATCCAGGAGTTGGTATTTTGAAAAGATCAACAAAGTTGACAGACCACTAGCAAGACTAATAAAGAAGAAAAGAGAGAGGAATTAAATAAATGCAATAAAAAATGATAAAGGGGATATCACCACCGACCCCACAGAAATACAAACTACCATCAGAGTGAACAGGCAACCTACAGAATGGGAGAAAATTTTGCAAACTGCTCCATGAAACAAGTGTAACTCTGTGATGAAGTCACACATCAGAAAGCAATCTCAGAAAGCTTCTCCAGTTTTCTGATGAAATTTCCTTTTCACCATGGACCCCAAGGGCTCCCAAATATCACTTTGCAGATTCCTCAAAGAGTGTTAGCCTGCTCCATGAAACAAGTGTAACTCTGTGAGTTGCATTCACATCACAAGAAGTTTCTAAGAAAGCTTCTTTCCAGTTTTCACTGATGAAATTTCCTTTATCAGCAGGCCTCAATGCTATCCAAGCAGCCCTTCTCAGATTCCTCAAAGAGTGTTAGCAAACTGCTTCCTGAGGACTAAGTGTAACTCTGAGTTGAATTCACATCACAATGAAGTTTCTCAGAAAGCTTCTCCAGTTTTAACTGATGAAATTTCCTTTATCAGCAGGCCTCAATGCTATCCAAAGCAGCCCTTCTCAGATTCCACCAAAGAGTGTTAGCAACTGCTTCCTGAGGACTAAGTGTAACTCTGTGATGAATTCACACATCAGAAAGCAATCTCAGAAAGCTTCTTTCCAGTTTCTCTGAGGAAATTTCCTTTTCACCATGGACCCCAAAGGGCTCCCAAATATCACTTTGCAGATTCCTCAAAGAGTGTTAGCAAACTGTTGCAAGAAGGAAGGGTGGAACTCTGAGTGATGAAGTCACACATCAGAAAGCAATCTCAGAAAGCTTCTTTCCAGTTTCTCTCTGAGGAAACTTCCTTTTTCACCATAGCCTCAATGAGCTCCCAAATATCACTTTGCAGATTCCTCAAAGAGTGTTAGCAAACTGCTCCATGAAACATAAACGTAACTCTGTGAGTGAATTCACACATCAGAAAGCAATCTCAGAAAGCTTCTTTCCAGTTTCTCTGAGGAAACTTCCTTTTTCACCATGGACCCCAAGGGCTCCCAAATATCACTTTGCAGATTCCACCAAAGAGTGTTAGCAACTGCTTCCTGAGGACTAAGCTGTAACTCTGTGATGAATTCACACATCAATGCAGGTTCTCAGAAAGCTTCTCCAGTTTTAACTGATGAAATTTCCTTTTCACCATAGCCTCAATGAGCTCCCAAATATCACTTTGCAGAATCCACGAAACAGTGTTAGCAAACTGACCACTGAAGAGAAACGTAACTCTGTGAGTTGCATTCACACATCACAAAGTTTCTCAGAAGGCTTCTTTCCAGTTTCTCTGAGGAAATTTCCTTTTCACCATAGCCCTCAATGAGCTCCCAAATATCACTTTGCAGAATCCACGAAACAGTGTTAGCAAACTGCTCCATGAAACAAGTGTAACTCTGTGAGTGAATTCACATCACCAGAAGTTTCTCAGAAAGCTTCTCTCTAGTTATTATTGGAAGATATTTCCTTTTCACCATAGCCTCAATGAGCTCCCAAATATCACTTTGCAGATTCCTCAAAGAGTGTTAGCAAACTGACCACTGAAGAGAAACGTGTAACTCTGTGATGAATTCACACATCAGAAAGCAATCTCAGAAAGCTTCTCCAGTTTTCTGATGAAATTTCCTTTTCACCATAGCCCTCAATGAGCTCCCAAATATCACTTTGCAGAATCCACGACAACAGTGTTAGCAAACTGTTGCAAGAAGGAAGGGTGGAACTCTGTGATGAATTCACACATCAATGCAGGTTCTCAGAAGCTTCTTTCCAGTTTTCACTGATGATATTTCCTTTATCAGCAGGCCTCAATGCTATCCAAGCAGCCCTTCTCAGATTCCACCAAAGAGTGTTAGCCTGCTCCATGAAACACAAGTGTAACTCTGTGAGTGAATTCACACATCAATGCAGGTTCTCAGAAAGCTTCTTCTAGTTTTCATCTAAGGATATTTCCTTTTCACCATAGCCTCAATGAGCTCCCAAATATCACTTTGCAGATTCCTCAAAGAGTGTTAGCTAACTGCTTCCTGAGGACTAAGCTGTAACTCTGTGAGTGAATTCACACATCAATGCAGGTTCTCAGAAGCTTCTTTCCAGTTTCTCTGAGGAAATTTCCTTTTCACCATAGCCTCAATGAGCTCCCAAATATCACTTTGCAGAATCCACGAAACAGTGTTAGCAAACTGCTCCATGAAACAAGTGTAACTCTGTGAGTGAATTCACATCACAATGAAGTTTCTCAGAAAGCTTCTCTCTAGTTATTATTGGAAGATATTTCCTTTTCACCATAGCCTCAATGAGCTCCCAAATATCACTTTGCAGATTCCTCAAAGAGTGTTAGCAAACTGACCACTGAAGAGAAACGTGTAACTCTGTGATGAATTCACACATCAGAAAGCAATCTCAGAAAGCTTCTCCAGTTTTAACTGATGAAATTTCCTTTTCACCATAGCCCTCAATGAGCTCCCAAATATCACTTTGCAGAATCCACGACAACAGTCTTAGCAAACTGTTGCAAGAAGGAAGGTGGAACTCTGTGATGAATTCACACATCAATGCAGGTTCTCAGAAGCTTCTTTCCAGTTTTCACTGATGATATTTCCTTTATCAGTGCAGGCCTCAATGCTATCCAAAGCAGCCCTTCTCAGATTCCACCAAAGAGTGTTAGCCTGCTCCATGAAACACAAGTGTAACTCTGTGAGTGAATTCACACATCACCAGGAAGTTTCTAAGAAAGCTTCTTCTAGTTTTCATCTAAGGATATTTCCTTTTCACCATAGCCTCAATGAGCTCCCAAATATCACTTTGCAGATTCCACCAAAGAGTGTTAGCTAACTGCTTCCTGAGGACTAAGCTGTAACTCTGTGAGTGAATTCACATCACAATGCAGTTTCTCAGAAGCTTCTTTCCAGTTTCTCTGAGGAAACTTCCTTTTTCACCATAGCCTCAATGAGCTCCCAAATATCACTTTGCAGAATCCACGAAACAGTGTTAGCAAACTGCTCCATGAAACAAGTGTAACTCTGTGAGTGAATTCACACATCAGAAAGCAATCTCTCAAAATCCTTCTCTCTAGTTATTATTGGAAGATATTTCCTTTTCACCATGGACCCCAATGGCTCCCAAATATCACTTTGCAGATTCCACCAAAGAGTGTTAGTGGTCTGCTCCATGAAACAAGTGTAACTCTGTGAGTGAATTCACACATCAATGCAGGTTCTCAGAAAGCTTCTTTCCAGTTTCTCTGAGGAAACTTCCTTTTTCACCATAGCCTCAATGAGCTCCCAAATATCACTTTGCAGATTCCACCAAAGAGTGTTAGCTAACTGCTTCCTGAGGACTAAGTGTAACTCTGTGAGACAAATTCACAGATCACAAAGAAGTTTCTCAGAAAGCTTCTTTCCAGTTTCTCTGAGGAAACTTCCTTTTTCACCATGGACCCCAATGGCTCCCAAATATCACTTTGCAGATTCCTCAAAGAGTGTTAGCAACTGCTTCCTGAGGACTAAGCTGTACCTCTGTGAGACAAATTCACAGATCACAAAGCAGTTTCTCAGAAGGCTTCTTTCCAGTTTTCACTGATGATATTTCCTTTATCAGTGCAGGCCTCAATGCTATCCATAGCAGCCCTTCCCAGGTTCCTCAAAGAGTGTTAGCAAACTGACCACTGAAGAGAAACCTGTAACTCTGTGATGAATTCACACATCACCAAGAAGTTTCTAAGAAAGCTTCTTTCTAATTTTCATCTAAAATATTTCCTTTGTCACCATAAGCTTCTTTGCGCTTAGAAGTATCCCATTGCAGATTTCAAGAAAACTGTGTTAGCAAACTGACCACTGAAGAGAAACGTGTAACTCTGTGAGTTGCATTCACACATCGCAATGCAGGTTCTCAGAAGGCTTCTTTCCAGCTTCTCTCTGAGGAAATTTCCTTTTCACCATAGCCCTCAATGAGCTCCCAAATATCACTTTGCAGAATCCACGACAACAGTCTTAGCAAACTGTTGCAAGAAGGAAGGTGGAACTCTGCGTGATGAAGTCACACATCAGAAAGCAATCTCCCAGAAACCTTCTCTCTAGTTATTATTGGACGATATTTCCTTTTCACCATGGACCCCAATGGGCTCCCAAATATCACTTTGCAGATTCCACCAAAGAGTGTTAGCAAACTGCTTCCTGAGGACTAAGCTGTAACTCTGTGAGACAAATTCACAGATCACAAAGCAGTTTCTCAGAAAGCTTCTTTCTAGTTTTCATCTAAGGATATTTCCTTTTCACCATAGCCCTCAATGAGCTCCCAAATATCACTTTGCAGATTCCACCAAAGAGTGTTAGCAAACTGCTCCATGAAACACAAGTGTAACTCTGTGAGTTGAATTCACACATCACAAAGCAGTTTCTCAGAAAGCTTCTCTCTAGTTATTATTGGAAGATATTTCCTTTTCACCATGGACCCCAATGGGCTCCCAAATATCACTTTGCAGATTCCACCAAAGAGTGTTAGTGGCCTATTCCATGAAACATAAGTGTAACTCTGAGTTGAATTCACACATCAGAAAGCAATCTCAGAAAGCTTCTCCAGTTTTAACTGATGAAATTTCCTTTTCACCATGGACCCCAAAGGGCTCCCAAATATCACTTTGCAGATTCCTCAAAGAGTGTTAGCAAACTGCTCCATGAAACAAGTGTAACTCTGTGAGACAAATTCACAGATCACAAAGCAGTTTCTCAGAAGCTTCTTTCCAGTTTTCACTGATGATATTTCCTTTTCACCATAGCCTCAATGAGCTCCCAAATATCACTTTGCAGATTCCAGAAAATCAGTGCTAGCAAACTCCTCCATGAAACATAAGTGTAACTCTGTGAGTTGAATTCACACATCACAAAGCAGTTTCTCAGAAGGCTTCTTTCCAGTTTTCACTGATGATATTTCCTTTATCAGCGCAGGCCTCAATGCTATCCAAAGCAGCCCTTCTCAGATTCCTCAAAGAGAGTGTTAGTGGCCTGCTCCATGAAACACAAGTGTAACTCTGTGAGTTGAATTCACACATCACAAAGAAGTTTCTCAGAAAGCTTCTCTCCAGTTTTTAACTGATGAAATTTCCTTTATCAGCGCAGGCCTCAATGCTATCCATAGCAGCCCTTCCCAGGTTCCTCAAAGAGAGTGTTAGTGGCCTGCTCCATGAAACACAAGTGTAACTCTGTGAGTTGAATTCACACATCACCAAGAAGTTTCTAAGAAAGCTTCTTTCTAGTTTTCATCTAAAAATATTTCCTTTGTCACCGTAAGCTTCTTTGCGCTTAGAAGTATCCCATTGCAGATTTCAAGAAAACTGTGTTAGCAAACTGACCACTGAAGAGAAACGTGTAACTCTGGTAGTTGCATTCACACATCACAATGCAGGTTCTCAGAAGGCTTCTCAATGAGCTCCCAAATATCACTTTGCAGAATCCACGACAACAGTCTTAGCAAACTGTTGCAAGAAGGAAGGGTGGAACTCTGCGTGATGAAGTCACACATCAGAAAGCAATCTCTCAGAAAGCTTCTCTCTAGTTATTATTGGAAGATATTTCCTTTTCACCATGGACCCCAAAGGGCTCCCAAATATCACTTTGCAGATTCCACCAAAGAGTGTTAGCAAACTGCTTCCTGAGGACTAAGCTGTAACTCTGTGAGACAAATTCACAGATCACAAAGCAGTTTCTCAGAAAGCTTCTTTCCAGTTTTCACTGATGATATTTCCTTTATCAGCGCAGGCCTCAATGCTATCCAAAGCAGCCCTTCTCAGATTCCTCAAAGAAAGTGTTAGTGGCCTATTCCATGAAACATAAGTGTAACTCTGTGAGTTGAATTCACGCATCACAAAGAAGTTTCTCAGAAAGCTTCTCTCCAGTTTTAACTGATGAAATTTCCTTTATCAGCGCAGGCCTCAATGCTATCCAAAGCAGCCCTTCTCAGATTCCTCAAAGAGAGTGTTAGTGGCCTGCTCCATGAAACACAAGTGTAACTCTGTGAGTTGAATTCACACATCACCAAGAAGTTTCTAGAAAGCTTCTTTCTAGTTTTCATCTAAAATATTTCCTTTGTCACCGTAAGCTTCTTTGCGCTTAGAAGTATCCCATTGCAGATTTCAAGAAAACTGTGTTAGCAAACTGACCACTGAAGAGAAACGTGTAACTCTGGTAGTTGCATTCACACATCACAATGCAGGTTCTCAGAAGGCTTCTTTCCAGCTTCTCTCTGAGGAAACTTCCTTTTCACCATAGCCTCAATGAGCTCCCAAATATCACTTTGCAGAATCCACGACAACAGTCTTAGCAAACTGTTGCAAGAAGGAAGGGTGGAACTCTGCGTGATGAAGTCACACATCAGAAAGCAATCTCTCAGAAAGCTTCTCTCTAGTTATTATTGGAAGATATTTCCTTTTCACCATGGACCCCAAAGGGCTCCCAAATATCACTTTGCAGATTCCACCAAAGAGTGTTAGCAAACTGCTTCCTGAGGACTAAGCTGTAACTCTGTGAGACAAATTCACAGATCACAAAGCAGTTTCTCAGAAAGCTTCTTTCCAGTTTTCACTGATGATATTTCCTTTATCAGCGCAGGCCTCAATGCTATCCAAAGCAGCCCTTCTCAGATTCCTCAAAGAAAGTGTTAGTGGCCTATTCCATGAAACATAAGTGTAACTCTGTGAGTTGAATTCACGCATCACAAAGAAGTTTCTCAGAAAGCTTCTCTCCAGTTTTAACTGATGAAATTTCCTTTATCAGCGCAGGCCTCAATGCTATCCATAGCAGCCCTTCTCAGATTCCTCAAAGAGAGTGTTAGTGGCCTGCTCCATGAAACACAAGTGTAACTCTGTGAGTTGAATTCACACATCACCAAGAAGTTTCTCAGAAAGCTTCTTTCTAGTTTTCATCTAAAATATTTCCTTTGTCACCGTAAGCTTCTTTGCGCTTAGAAGTATCCCATTGCAGATTTCAAGAAAACTGTGTTAGCAAACTGACCACTGAAGAGAAACGTGTAACTCTGGTAGTTGCATTCACACATCGCAATGCAGGTTCTCAGAAGGCTTCTTTCCAGCTTCTCTCTGAGGAAACTTCCTTTTTCACCATAGCCCTCAATGAGCTCCCAAATATCACTTTGCAGAATCCACGACAACAGTCTTAGCAAACTGTTGCAAGAAGGAAGGGTGGAACTCTGCGTGATGAAGTCACACATCAGAAAGCAATCTCTCAGAAAGCTTCTCTCTAGTTATTATTGGACGATATTTCCTTTTCACCATGGACCCCAATGGGCTCCCAAATATCACTTTGCAGATTCCACCAAAGAGTGTTAGCAAACTGCTTCCTGAGGACTAAGCTGTAACTCTGTGAGACAAATTCACAGATCACAAAGCAGTTTCTCAGAAAGCTTCTTTCTAGTTTTCATCTAAGGATATTTCCTTTTCACCATAGCCCTCAAAGGGCTCCCAAATATCACTTTGCAGATTCCACCAAAGAGTGTTAGCAAACTGCTCCATGAAACACAAGTGTAACTCTGTGAGTTGAATTCACACATCACAAAGCAGTTTCTCAGAAAGCTTCTTTCCAGTTTCTCTCTGAGGAAACTTCCTTTTTCACCATGGACCCCAATGGCTCCCAAATATCACTTTGCAGATTCCACCAAAGAGTGTTAGCAAACTGCTCCATGAAACAAGTGTAACTCTGAGTTGAATTCACATCACAATGCAGGTTCTCAGAAAGCTTCTCTCCAGTTTTAACTGATGAAATTTCCTTTATCAGCAGGCCTCAATGCTCCCAAATATCACTTTGCAGATTCCAAAAGAGTGTTAGCAAACTGACCACTGAAGAAACGTGTAACTCTGTGAGTTGCATTCACACATCGCAATGCAGGTTCTCAGAAGGCTTCTTTCCAGTTTTCACTGATGATATTTCCTTTATCACCAGGCCTCAATGCTATCCAAAGCAGCCTTCTCAGATTCCACCAAAGAGTGTTAGCAAACTGCTCCATGAAACACAAGTGTAACTCTGTGAGTTGAATTCACACATCACAAAGCAGTTTCTCAGAAGGCTTCTTTCCAGTTTTCACTGATGATATTTCCTTTATCAGCGCAGGCCTCAATGCTATCCAAAGCAGCCCTTCTCAGATTCCTCAAAGAGAGTGTTAGTGGCCTGCTCCATGAAACACAAGTGTAACTCTGTGAGTTGAATTCACACATCACCAAGAAGTTTCTAAGAAAGCTTCTTTCTAGTTTTCATCTAAAATATTTCCTTTGTCACCGTAAGCTTCTTTGCGCTTAGAAGTATCCCATTGCAGATTTCAAGAAAACTGTGTTAGCAAACTGACCACTGAAGAGAAACGTGTAACTCTGGTAGCTGCATTCACACATCACAATGCAGGTTCTCAGAAGGCTTCTTTCCAGCTTCTCTCTGAGGAAACTTCCTTTTTCACCATAGCCTTCAATGAGCTCCCAAATATCACTTTGCAGAATCCACGACAACAGTCTTAGCAAACTGTTGCAAGAAGGAAGGTGGAACTCTGCGTGATGAAGTCACACATCAGAAAGCAATCTCCCAAAACCTTCTCTCTAGTTATTATTGGACGATATTTCCTTTTCACCATGGACCCCAATGGCTCCCAAATATCACTTTGCAGATTCCACCAAAGAGTGTTAGCAAACTGCTTCCTGAGGACTAAGCTGTAACTCTGTGAGACAAATTCACAGATCACAAAGCAGTTTCTCAGAAAGCTTCTTTCCAGTTTTCACTGATGATATTTCCTTTATCAGCGCAGGCCTCAATGCTATCCAAAGCAGCCCTTCTCAGATTCCTCAAAGAGAGTGTTAGTGGCCTGCTCCATGAAACACAAGTGTAACTCTGTGAGTTGAATTCACACATCACAATGAAGTTTCTCAGAAATGTTCTCTCCAGTTTTTAATGATGAAATTTCCTTTATCAGCAGGCCTCAATGCTATCCATAGCAGCCCTTCCCAGGTTCCTCAAAGAGAGTGTTAGTGGCCTGCTCCATGAAACACAAGTGTAACTCTGTGCGTTGAATTCCCACATCACCAAGAAGTTTCTAAGAAAGCTTCTTTCTAATTTTCATCTAAAAATATTTCCTTTGTCACCATAAGCTTCTTTGCGCTTAGAAGTATCCCATTGCAGATTTCAAGAGAACTGTGTGAGCAAACTGATCACTGAAGAGAAACGTGTAACTCTGGTAGCTGCATTCACACATCGCAATGCAGGTTCTCAGAAGGCTTCTTTCCAGCTTCTCTCTGAGGAAACTTCCTTTTTCAACATAGCCCTCAATGAGCTCACAAATATCACTTTGCAGAATCCACGAAAGAGTCTTAGCAAACTGTTGCAAGAAGGAAGGTGGAACTCTGCGTGATGAAGTCACACATCAGAAAGCAATCTCCCAAAACCTTCTCTCTAGTTATTATTGGACGATATTTCCTTTTCACCATGGACCCCAATGGCTCCCAAATATCACTTTGCAGATTCCACCAAAGAGTGTTAGCAAACTGCTTCCTGAGGACTAAGCTGTAACTCTGTGAGACAAATTCACAGATCACAAAGCAGTTTCTCAGAAAGCTTCTTTCCAGTTTTCACTGATGATATTTCCTTTATCAACCCAGGCCTCAATGCTATCCAAAGCAGCCCTTCTCAGATTCCTCAAAGAAAGTGTTAGTGGCCTATTCCATGAAACATAAGTGTAACTCTGTGAGTTGAATTCACGCATCACAAGAAGTTTCTCAGAAAGCTTCTCTCCAGTTTTTAATGATGAAATTTCCTTTATCAGCGCAGGCCTCAATGCTATCCATAGCAGCCCTTCCCAGGTTCCTCAAAGAGAGTGTTAGTGGCCTGCTCCATGAAACACAAGTGTAACTCTGTGAGTTGAATTCACACATCACCAAGAAGTTTCTAAGAAAGCTTCTTTCTAGTTTTCATCTAAAATATTTCCTTTGTCACCGTAAGCTTCTTTGCGCTTAGAAGTATCCCATTGCAGATTTCAAGAAAACTGTGTTAGCAAACTGACCACTGAAGAGAAACGTGTAACTCTGGTAGCTGCATTCACACATCGCAATGCAGGTTCTCAGAAAGCTTCTTTCCAGCTTCTCTCTGAGGAAACTTCCTTTTTCAACATAGCCCTCAATGAGCTCCCAAATATCACTTTGCAGAATCCACGAAACAGTCTTAGCAAACTGTTGCAAGAAGGAAGGGTGGAACTCTGCGTGATGAAGTCACACATCAGAAAGCAATCTCTCAGAAAGCTTCTCTCTAGTTATTATTGGACGATATTTCCTTTTCACCATGGACCCCAATGGGCTCCCAAATATCACTTTGCAAATTCCACCAAAAGAGTGTTAGCAAACTGCTTCCTGAGGACTAAGCTGTAACTCTGTGAGACAAATTCACAGATCACAAAGCAGTTTCTCAGAAAGCTTCTTTCCAGTTTTCACTGATGATATTTCCTTTATCAGCGCAGGCCTCAATGCTATCCAAAGCAGCCCTTCTCAGATTCCTCAAAGATAGTGTTAGTTGCCTGCTCCATGAAACACAAGTGTAACTCTGTGAGTTGAATTCATGCATCACAAAGAAGTTTCTCAGAAAGCTTCTCCAGTTTTTAATGATGAAATTTCCTTTATCAGCGCAGGCCTCAATGCTATCCAAAGCAGCCCTTCCCAGGTTCCTCAAAGAGAGTGTTAGTGGCCTGCTCCATGAAACACAAGTGTAACTCTGTGAGTTGAATTCACACATCACCAAGAAGTTTCTAAGAAAGCTTCTTTCTAGTTTTCATCTAAAATATTTCCTTTGTCACCGTAAGCTTCTTTGCGCTTAGAAGTATCCCATTGCAGATTTCAAGAAAACTGTGTTAGCAAACTGACCACTGAAGAGAAACGTGTAACGCTGGTATCTGCATTCACACATCGCAATGCAGATTCTCAGAAGGCTTCTTTCCAGCGTTTCCCTGAAGAAATTTCCTTTTTCGCCATAGCATTCAATGAGCTCCCAAATATCACTTTGCAGAATCCACGACAACAGTGTTAGCAAACTGACCACTGAAGAGAAACGTGTAACTCTGTGAGTTGAATTCACACATCACAAAGCAGTTTCTCAGAAAGCTTCTCTCTAGTTATTATTGGACGATATTTCCTTTTCACCATGGACCCCAATGGGCTCCCAAATATCACTTTGCAGATTCCACCAAAGAGTGTTAGCAAACTGCTTCCTGAGGACTAAGCTGTAACTTTGTGAGACAAATTCACAGATCACAAAGCAGTTTCTCAGAAAGCTTCTTTCCAGTTTTCACTGATGATATTTCCTTTATCAGCGCAGGCCTCAATGCTATCCAAAGCAGCCCTTCTCAGATTCCTCAAAGAGAGTGTTAGTGGCCTGCTCCATGAAACACAAGTGTAACTCTGTGAGTTGAATTCACACATCACAATGCAGTTTCTCAGAAAGCTTCTTTCTAGTTTTCATCTAAGGATATTTCCTTTTCACCATAGCCTCAATGCTCCCAAATATCACTTTGCAGATTCCTCAAAGAGTGTTAGCAAACTGCTTCCTGAGGACTAAGCTGTAACTCTGTGAGTTGAATTCACACATCACCAAGAAGTTTCTCAGAAGGCTTCTTTCCAGTTTTCACTGATGATATTTCCTTTATCAGCGCAGGCCTCAATGCTATCCAAAGCAGCCCTTCTCAGATTCCACCAAAGAGTGTTAGCAAACTGCTCCATGAAACACAAGTGTAACTCTGTGAGTTGAATTCACACATCACAAAGCAGTTTCTCAGAAAGCTTCTTTCCAGTTTTCACTGATGATATTTCCTTTATCAGCGCAGGCCTCAATGCTATCCAAAGCAGCCCTTCTCAGATTCCTCAAAGAGAGTGTTAGTGGCCTGCTCCATGAAACATAAGTGTAACTCTGTGAGTTGAATTCACGCATCACAAGAAGTTTCTCAGAAAGCTTCTCTCCAGTTTTAACTGATGAAATTTCCTTTATCAGCGCAGGCCTCAATGCTATCCATAGCAGCCCTTCCCAGGTTCCTCAAAGAGAGTGTTAGTGGCCTGCTCCATGAAACACAAGTGTAACTCTGTGAGTTGAATTCACACATCACCAAGAAGTTTCTAAGAAAGCTTCTTTCTAGTTTTCATCTAAAAATATTTCCTTTGTCACCATAAGCTTCTTTGCGCTTAGAAGTATCCCATTGCAGATTTCAAGAAAACTGTGTTAGCAAACTGACCACTGAAGAGAAACGTGTAACTCTGGTAGTTGCATTCACACATCGCAATGCAGGTTCTCAGAAGGCTTCTTTCCAGCTTCTCTCTGAGGAAACTTCCTTTTTCACCATAGCCCTCAATGAGCTCCCAAATATCACTTTGCAGAATCCACGACAACAGTGTTAGCAAACTGCTCCATGAAACACAAGTGTAACTCTGTGAGTTGAAGTCACACATCAGAAAGCAATCTCCCAGAAACCTTCTCTCTAGTTATTATTGGACGATATTTCCTTTTCACCATGGACCCCAATGGGCTCCCAAATATCACTTTGCAGATTCCACCAAAGAGTGTTAGCAAACTGCTTCCTGAGGACTAAGCTGTAACTCTGTGAGACAAATTCACAGATCACAAAGCAGTTTCTCAGAAAGCTTCTTTCCAGTTTTCACTGATGATATTTCCTTTATCAACCCAGGCCTCAATGCTATCCAAAGCAGCCCTTCTCAGATTCCTCAAAGAAAGTGTTAGTGGCCTATTCCATGAAACATAAGTGTAACTCTGTGAGTTGAATTCACGCATCACAAGAAGTTTCTCAGAAAGCTTCTCCAGTTTTAACTGATGAAATTTCCTTTATCAACCCAGGCCTCAATGCTATCCATAGCAGCCCTTCCCAGGTTCCTCAAAGAGAGTGTTAGTGGCCTGCTCCATGAAACACAAGTGTAACTCTGTGAGTTGAATTCACATCACCAAGAAGTTTCTAAGAAAGCTTCTTTCTAATTTTCATCTAAAATATTTCCTTTGTCACCGTAAGCTTCTTTGTGCTTAGAAGTATCCCATTGCAGATTTCAAGAAAACTGTGTTTGCAAACTGACCACTGAAGAGAAACGTGTAACTCTGGTAGTTGCATTCACACATCACAATGCAAGTTCTCAGAAGTCTTCTTTCCAGCTTCTCTCTGAGGAAACTTCCTTTTTCACCATAGCCCTCAATGAGCTCCCAAATATCACTTTGCAGAATCCACGACAACAGTCTTAGCAAACTGTTGGAAGAAGGGAAGGGTGGAACTCTGCGTGATGAAATCCACATCAGAAAGCAATCTCCCAGAAACCTTCTCTCTAGTTATTATTGGAGGATATTTCCTTTTTCACCACAGACCCCAATGGGCTCCCAAATATCACTTTGCAGTTTCCACCAAAAGAGTGTTAGCAAACTGCTTCCTGAGGACTAAGCTGTAACTCTGTGAGACAAATTCACAGATCACAA
Organism: Colobus guereza; assembly: GCA_030247045.1. Classification (NCBI taxonomy): domain Eukaryota; kingdom Metazoa; phylum Chordata; class Mammalia; order Primates; family Cercopithecidae; genus Colobus; species Colobus guereza. Next base: position 14,207,522 of record CM058079.1, on the reverse strand, counting down.
AGCAGTTTCTCAGAAAGCTTCTTTCCAGTTCTTCACTGACGATATTTCCTTTATCAACGCAGGCCTCAATGCTATCCAAAGCAGCCCTTCTCAGATTCCTCAAAGAAAGTGTTAGTGGCCTATTCCATGAAACATAAGTGTAACTCTGTGAGTTGAATTCACGCATCACAAAGAAGTTTCTCAGAAAGCTTCTCTCCAGTTTTAACTGATGAAATTTCCTTTATCAACCCAGGCCTCAATGCTATCCATAGCAGCCCTTCCCAGGTTCCTCAAAGAGAGTGTTAGTGGCCTGCTCCATGAAACACAAGTGTAACTCTGTGAGTTGAATTCACACATCACCAAGAAGTTTCTAAGAAAGCTTCTTTCTAATTTTCATCTAAAAATATTTCCTTTGTCACCGTAAGCTTCTTTGCGCTTAGAAGTATCCCATTGCAGATTTCAAGAAAACTGTGTTAGCAAACTGACCACTGAAGAGAAACGTGTAACTCTGGTAGTTGCATTCACACATCACAATGCAGGTTCTCAGAAGGCTTCTTTCCAGCTTCTCTCTGAGGAAACTTCCTTTTTCACCATAGCCCTCAATGAGCTCCCAAATATCACTTTGCAGAATCCACGACAACAGTCTTAGCAAACTGTTGCAAGAAGGAAGGTGGAACTCTGCGTGATGAAGTCACACATCAGAAAGCAATCTCCCAGAAACCTTCTCTCTAGTTATTATTGGAAGATATTTCCTTTTCACCATGGACCCCAATGGGCTCCCAAATATCACTTTGCAGATTCCACCAAAGAGTGTTAGCAAACTGCTTCCTGAGGACTAAGCTGTAACTCTGTGAGACAAATTCACAGATCACAAAGCAGTTTCTCAGAAAGCTTCTTTCCAGTTTTCACTGATGATATTTCCTTTATCAGCGCAGGCCTCAATGCTATCCAAAGCAGCCCTTCTCAGATTCCTCAAAGAAAGTGTTAGTGGCCTATTCCATGAAACATAAGTGTAACTCTGTGAGTTGAATTCACATCACAAAGAAGTTTCTCAGAAAGCTTCTCTCCAGTTTTAACTGATGAAATTTCCTTTATCAGCGCAGGCCTCAATGCTATCCATAGCAGCCCTTCCCAGATTCCTCAAAGAGAGTGTTAGTGGCCTGCTCCATGAAACACAAGTGTAACTCTGTGAGTTGAATTCACACATCACCAAGAAGTTTCTAAGAAAGCTTCTTTCTAGTTTTCATCTAAAATATTTCCTTTGTCACCGTAAGCTTCTTTGCGCTTAGAAGTATCCCATTGCAGATTTCAAGAAAACTGTGTTAGCAAACTGACCACTGAAGAGAAACGTGTAACTCTGGTAGTTGCATTCACACATCGCAATGCAGGTTCTCAGAAGGCTTCTTTCCAGCTTCTCTCTGAGGAAACTTCCTTTTTCACCATAGCCCTCAATGAGCTCCCAAATATCACTTTGCAGAATCCACGACAACAGTGTTAGCAAACTGCTCCATGAAACAAGTGTAACTCTGTGAGTTGAATTCACACATCACAAAGCAGTTTCTCAGAAAGCTTCTCTCTAGTTATTATTGGACGATATTTCCTTTTTCACCACAGACCCCAATGGGCTCCCAAATATCACTTTGCAGTTTCCACCAAAAGAGTGTTAGCAAACTGCTTCCTGAGGACTACGCTGTAACTCTGTGAGACAAATTCACAGATCAAAAAGCAGTTTCTCAGAAAGCTTCTTTCCAGTTCTTCACTGACGATATTTCCTTTATCAACGCAGGCATCAACGCTATCCAAAGCAGTCCTTCTCACATTCCTCAAAGAAAGTGTTAGTGGCCTATTCCATGAAACATAAGTGTAACCATGTGAGTTGAATTCACGCATCACAAAGAAGTTTCTCAGAAAGCTTCTCTCCAGGTTTTAACTGATGAAATTTCCTTTATCAGCGCAGGCCTCAATGCTCTCCAAAGCGGCCCTTCCCATGTTCCTAAAAGAGAGTGTTAGTGGCCTGCTCCATGAAACACAAGTGTAACTCTGTGAGTTCAATTCACACATCACCAAGAAGTTTCTAAGAAAGCTTCTTTCTAGTTTTCATCTAAAAGTATTTGCTTTATCACCGTAAGCTTCTTTGCGCTTAGAAGTATCCCATTGCAGATTTCAAGAAAACTGTGTTAGCAAACTGACCACTGAAGAGAAACGTGTAACTCTGGTAGTTGCATTCATACATCGCAATGCAGGTTCTCAGGAGGCTTCTTTCCAGCTTCGGTCTGAGGAAACTTCCCTTTTCACCATAGCCTTCAATTAGATCCCAAATATCACTTTGCAGAATCCACGATAACAGTCTTAGCAAACTGTTGCAAGAAGGAAGGGTGGAACTCTGCGTGATGAAGTCACACATCAGAAAGCAATCTCAGAAACCTTCTCTCTAGTTATTATTGGACGATATTTCCTTTTTCACCATGGACCCCAAAGGGCTCCCAAATATCACTTTGAAGATTCCCCAAAATAGTGTTAGCAAACTGCTTCCTGTGGACTAAGCTGTAACTCTGTGAGACAAATTCACAGATCACAAAGCAGTTTCTCAGAAAGCTTCTTTCTAGTTTTCATCTAAGGATATTTCCTTTTCACCATGGACCCCAAAGGGCTCCCAAATATCACTTTGCAGATTCCACCAAAGAGTGTTAGCAAACTGCTCCATGAAACACAAGTGTAACTCTGTGAGTTGAATTCACACATCACAAGAAGTTTCTCAGAAAGCTTCTTTCTAATTTTCATCTAAAATATTTCCTTTATCAGCGCAGGCCTCAATGCTCCCAAATATCACTTTGCAGATTCCAAAACGCTCTTAGCAAGCTTCTCAATGAAAACCATGAGGAAACACTGTGAGCTGAATTCACCCACAACCAAGAAGTTTCTCAGAAAGCTTCTCTCTAGTTATTATTGGAAGATATTTCCTTTTCACCATAGCCCTCAATGAGCTCCCAAATATCACTTTGCAGATTCCACCAAAGAGTGTTAGCAAACTGCTCCATGAAACATAAGTGTAACTCTGTGAGTTGAATTCACACATCACAAAGCAGTTTCTCAGAAAGCTTCTTTCCAGTTTTCACTGATGATATTTCCTTTATCAGCAGGCCTCAATGCTATCCAAAGCAGCCCTTCTCAGATTCCTCAAAGAGAGTGTTAGTGGCCTGCTCCATGAAACACAAGTGTAACTCTGTGAGTTGAATTCACACATCACAAGAAGTTTCTCAGAAAGCTTCTCCAGTTTTAACTGATGAAATTTCCTTTATCAGCGCAGGCCTCAATGCTATCCATAGCAGCCCTTCCCAGGTTCCTCAAAGAGAGTGTTAGTGGCCTGCTCCATGAAACACAAGTGTAACTCTGTGAGTTGAATTCACACATCACCAAGAAGTTTCTAAGAAAGCTTCTTTCTAGTTTTCATCTAAAATATTTCCTTTGTCACCGTAAGCTTCTTTGCGCTTAGAAGTATCCCATTGCAGATTTCAAGAAAACTGTGTTAGCAAACTGACCACTGAAGAGAAACGTGTAACTCTGGTAGTTGCATTCACACATCAATGCAGGTTCTCAGAAGGCTTCTTTCCAGCTTCTCTCTGAGGAAACTTCCTTTTTCACCATAGCCCTCAATGAGCTCCCAAATATCACTTTGCAGAATCCACGAAACAGTGTTAGCAAACTGCTCCATGAAACATAAGTGTAACTCTGTGAGTTGAAGTCACACATCAGAAAGCAATCTCCCAGAAACCTTCTCTCTAGTTATTATTGGACGATATTTCCTTTTCACCATGGACCCCAATGGGCTCCCAAATATCACTTTGCAGATTCCACCAAAGAGTGTTAGCAAACTGCTTCCTGAGGACTAAGCTGTAACTCTGTGAGTTGAATTCACACATCACCAAGAAGTTTCAGAAAGCTTCTTTCCAGTTTCTCTCTGAGGAAACTTCCTTTTTCACCATAGCCCTCAATGAGCTCCCAAATATCACTTTGCAGAATCCACGAAACAGTGTTAGCAAACTGCTCCATGAAACACAAGTGTAACTCTGTGAGTTGAATTCACACATCACAAAGCAGTTTCTCAGAAAGCTTCTTTCTAGTTTTCATCTAAGGATATTTCCTTTTCACCATGGACCCCAATGGCTCCCAAATATCACTTTGCAGATTCCTCAAAGAGTGTTAGCAAACTGTTGCAAGAAGGAAGGTGGAACTCTGTGATGAATTCACATCACAAAGCAGTTTCTCAGAAAGCTTCTCCAGTTTTTAATGATGAAATTTCCTTTTCACCATGGACCCCAAAGGGCTCCCAAATATCACTTTGCAGATTCCTCAAAGAGTGTTAGCAAACTGCTCCATGAAACAAGTGTAACTCTGTGAGTTGAATTCACGCATCACAAGAAGTTTCTCAGAAGCTTCTTTCCAGTTTTCATCTAAGGATATTTCCTTTTCACCATGGACCCCAAAGGGCTCCCAAATATCACTTTGCAGATTCCACCAAAGAGTGTTAGCAAACTGCTCCATGAAACATAAGTGTAACTCTGTGAGACAAATTCACAGATCACAAAGCAGTTTCTCAGAAAGCTTCTTTCCAGTTTTCACTGATGATATTTCCTTTATCAGCGCAGGCCTCAATGCTATCCAAAGCAGCCCTTCTCAGATTCCTCAAAGAGAGTGTTAGTGGCCTGCTCCATGAAACACAAGTGTAACTCTGTGAGTTGAATTCACACATCACAAGAAGTTTCTCAGAAAGCTTCTCTCCAGTTTTAACTGATGAAATTTCCTTTATCAGCGCAGGCCTCAATGCTATCCATAGCAGCCCTTCTCAGATTCCTCAAAGAGAGTGTTAGTGGCCTGCTCCATGAAACACAAGTGTAACTCTGTGAGTTGAATTCACACATCACCAAGAAGTTTCTAAGAAAGCTTCTTTCTAGTTTTCATCTAAAATATTTCCTTTGTCACCGTAAGCTTCTTTGCGCTTAGAAGTATCCCATTGCAGATTTCAAGAAAACTGTGTTAGCAAACTGCTCCATGAAACAAGTGTAACTCTGAGTTGAATTCACACATCACAAAAGTTTCTCAGAAAGCTTCTTCTAGTTTTCATCTAAAATATTTCCTTTATCACAGGCCTCAATGCTATCCAAAGCAGCCCTTCTCAGGTTCCTCAAAGAGAGTGTTAGCAACTGCTTCCTGAGGACTAAGCTGTAACTCTGTGATGAATTCACACATCAGAAAGCAATCTCAGAAAGCTTCTCCAGTTTTTAATGATGAAATTTCCTTTTCACCAGGCCTCAATGCTATCCAAAGCAGCCCTTCTCAGGTTCCTCAAAGAGTGTTAGCAAACTGTTGCAAGAAGGAAGGGTGGAACTCTGCGTGATGAAGTCACACATCAGAAAGCAATCTCCCAGAAACCTTCTCTCTAGTTATTATTGGACGATATTTCCTTTTCACCATGGACCCCAATGGGCTCCCAAATATCACTTTGCAGATTCCACCAAAGAGTGTTAGCAAACTGCTTCCTGAGGACTAAGCTGTAACTCTGTGAGACAAATTCACAGATCACAAAGCAGTTTCTCAGAAAGCTTCTTTCCAGTTTTCTGATGAAATTTCCTTTTCACCATGGACCCCAATGCTCCCAAATATCACTTTGCAGATTCCTCAAAGAGTGTTAGCAACTGCTTCCTGAGGACTAAGTGTAACTCTGTGAGACAAATTCACAGATCACAAAGCAGTTTCTCAGAAGCTTCTTTCCAGTTTTCATCTAAAAATATTTCCTTTATCAGTGCAGGCCTCAATGCTATCCATAGCAGCCCTTCCCAGGTTCCTCAAAGAGTGTTAGTGGCCTATTCCATGAAACATAAGTAACTCTGTGAGTGAATTCACACATCACAAAAGTTTCTCAGAAAGCTTCTCCAGTTTTAACTGATGAAATTTCCTTTATCAGCGCAGGCCTCAATGCTATCCATAGCAGCCCTTCCCAGGTTCCTCAAAGAGAGTGTTAGTGGCCTGCTCCATGAAACACAAGTGTAACTCTGTGAGTTGAATTCACACATCACCAAGAGGTTTCTAAGAAAGCTTCTTTCCAGTTTTCATCTAAAAATATTTCCTTTGTCACCGTAAGCTTCTTTGCGCTTAGAAGTATCCCACTGCAGATTTCAAGAAAACTGTGTTAGCAAACTGACCACTGAAGAGAAACGTGTAACTCTGGTAGTTGCATTCACACATCGCAATGCAGGTTTTCAGAAGGCTTCTTTCCAGCTTCTCTCTAGGAAACTTCCTTTTTCACCATAGCCCTCAATGAGCTCCCAAATATCACCTTGCAGAATCCACGACAACAGTCTTAGCAAACTGTTGCAAGAAGGGAAGGGTGGAACTCTGCGTGATGAAGTCACACATCAGAAAGCAATCTCCCAGAAACCTTCTCTCTAGTTATTATTGGACGATATTTCCTTTTTCACCATGGACCCCAATGGGCTCCCAAATATCACTTTGCAGATTCCACCAAAAGAGTGTTAGCAAACTGCTTCCTGAGGACTAAGCTGTAACTCTGTGAGACAAATTCACAGATCACAAAGCAGTTTCTCAGAAAGCTTCTTTCCAGTTCTTCACTGATGATATTTCCTTTATCAACGCAGGCCTCAATGCTATCCAAAGCAGCCCTTCTCACATTCCTCAAAGAAAGTGTTAGTGGCCTATTCCATGAAACATAAGTGTAACCATGTGAGTTGAATTCACGCATCACAAAGAAGTTTCTCAGAAAGCTTCTCTCCAGTTTTTAACTGATGAAATTTCCTTTATCAGCACAGGCCTCAATGCTATCCATAGCAGCCCTTCCCAGGTTCCTCAAAGAGAGTGTTAGTGGCCTGCCCCAGGAAACACAAGTGTAACTCTGTGAGTTCAATTCACACATCACCAAGAAGTTTCTAAGAAAGCTTCGTTCTAGTTTTCATCTAAAAATATTTCCTTTGTACCGTAAGCTTCTTTGCGCTTAGAAGTATCCCACTTCAGATTTCAGGAAAACTGCGTTAGCAAACTGACCACTGAAGACAAACGTGTAACTCTGGTAGTTGCATTCACACATCGCAATGCAGGTTCTCAGAAGGCTTCTTTCCAGCTTCTCTCTGAGGAAACTTCCTTTTTCACCATAGCCCTCAATGAGCTCCAAATATCACTTTGCAGAATCCACGACAACAGTCTTAGCAAACTGTTGCAAGAAGGAAGGGTGGAACTCTGCGTGATGAAGTCACACATCAGAAAGCAATCTCCCAGAAACCTTCTCTCTAGTTATTATTGGACGATATTTCCTTTTCACCATGGACCCCAAAGGGCTCCCAAATATCACTTTGCAGATTCCACCAAAGAGTGTTAGCAAACTGCTTCCTGAGGACTAAGCTGTAACTCTGTGAGACAAATTCACAGATCACAAAGCAGTTTCTCAGAAAGCTTCTTTCTAGTTTTCATCTAAGGATATTTCCTTTTCACCATAGCCCTCAATGAGCTCCCAAATATCACTTTGCAGATTCCACCAAAGAGTGTTAGCAAACTGCTCCATGAAACACAAGTGTAACTCTGTGAGACAAATTCACAGATCACAAAGAAGTTTCTCAGAAAGCTTCTTTCCAGTTTTCACTGATGATATTTCCTTTATCAGTGCAGGCCTCAATGCTCCCAAATATCACTTTGCAGATTCCTCAAAGAGTGTTAGCAAACTGTTGCAAGAAGGAAGGTGGAACTCTGTGATGAAGTCACACATCAGAAAGCAATCTCAGAAAGCTTCTCCAGTTTTAACTGATGAAATTTCCTTTTCACCATGGACCCCAAAGGGCTCCCAAATATCACTTTGCAGATTCCTCAAAGAGTGTTAGCAAACTGACCACTGAAGAGAAACGTGTAACTCTGTGATGAATTCACACATCACAAGAAGTTTCTCAGAAGCTTCTTTCCAGTTTTCATCTAAGGATATTTCCTTTTCACCATGGACCCCAAAGGGCTCCCAAATATCACTTTGCAGATTCCACCAAAGAGTGTTAGCAAACTGCTCCATGAAACATAAGTGTAACTCTGTGAGTTGAATTCACACATCACAAAGCAGTTTCTCAGAAGCTTCTTTCCAGTTTTTCACTGATGATATTTCCTTTATCAGCACAGTCCTCAATGCTATCCAAAGCAGCCCTTCTCAGATTTCTCAAGGAGAGTGTTAGTGGCCGGCTCCATGAAAGACAGGTGTAACTCTGTGAGTTGAATTCACGCATCACAAACAAGTTTCTAAGAAAGCTTCTTTCCAGTTTTTCACTGATGATATTTCCTTTATCAGCACAGTCCTCAATGCTATCCAAAGCA
>CM058079.1:14178290-14198685 GCA_030247045.1 Colobus guereza | reverse complement strand
AACAGAAGGAAATTGAGTCCACGTCACATTTGATGGTAGGTGACAACAGACGGAAACTGAGTCCACGTCCATTTGATGGTAGGTGAGAACAGAGGAAATGGAGTCCACATCCACATTTGATGGTGGCGAGAACAGGGGAAACTGGGTCCACGTCCACATTTGATGGTGGGCAGAACGGGGAAACTGCATCCACGTCCACATTTGATGGTGGTGAGAACAGGGAAACTGAGTCCACGTCAACATTTGGTGGTGGGTTAGTACAGGGAAACTGAGTCCAAGTGCACTTTTGATGGTGGATGAGAACAGGAGGAAACTGTGTCCAAGTCCACATTTGATGATGGATGAGAACAAGGTGAACTGTGTCTCACACATCACCAAGAAGTTTCTAAGAAAGCTTCTTTCTAATTTTCATCTAAAAGTAGTTCGTTTATCACCGTTTCTTTGCGCTTAGAAGTATCCCATTGCAGATTTCAAGGAAACTGTGTTAGCAAACTGACCACTGAAGAGAAACGTGTAACTCTGGTAGCTGCATTCACACATTGCAATGCAGGGTCTCAGAAGGCTTCTTTCCAGCTTCTCTCTGAGGAAATTTCCTTTTTCAACATAGCCTTCAATCAGCTCCGAAATATCACTTTGCAGAATCCACGACAACAGTCTTAGCAAATTGTAGCAAGAAGGGAAGGGTGGAACTCTGCGTGATGAAGTCACACATCAGGAAGCAATCTCCCCTAAATCGTCTCTGTAGTTTTTATTGGACGATAATTCCTTTTTCACCACGGACCCCAACAGGCTCCCAAATATCACTTTGCAGAGTCCACCAAAAGAGTGTTAGCAAACTGCTTCCTGAGGACTAAGCTGTAACTCTGTGAGACAAATTCACAGATCACAAAGCAGTTTCTCACAAAGCTGCTTTCCAGTTCTTCACTGAAGATATTTCCTTCATAAACGCAGGCCTCAAAGCTATCCAAAGCAGCCCTTCTCAGATTCCTCAAAGAAACTGTTAGTGGCCTATTCCATGAAACATAAGTGTAACTATGTGAGTTGAATTCATGCATCACAAAGAAGCTTCTCAGAAAGTTTCTCTCCAGTGTTTAACTGATGAAATTTCCTTTATCAACCCAGGCCTCAATGCTATCTATTGCAGCCATTCCCAGGTTCCTGAAAGAGCGTGTTAGTGGCCTGCTCCATGAAACACAAGTGTAACTCTGTGAGTTGAATTCACACATCACCAAGAATTTTCTAAGAAGGCTTCTTTCTAATTTTCATCTAAAACTATTTCCTTTATCACCGTAAGTTTCTTTGCGCTTAGAAGTATCCCATTGCAGATTTCAAGGAAACTGTGTTAGCAAACTGACCACTGAAGAGAAACGTGTAACTCTGGTAGCTGCATTCACACATTGCAATGCAGGTTCTCAGAAGGCTTCTCTCCAGCTTCTCTCTGAGGAAACTTCCTTTTTCACCATAGCCTTCAATCAGCTCCGAAATATCACTTAGCAGAATCCATGACAACAGTCCTAGCAAACTGTTGCAAGAAGGGAAGGGTGGAACTCTGCGTGATGAAGTCACATATCAGAAATCAATCTCCCAGAAACCTTCTCTCTAGTTATTATTGGACGATATTTCCTTTTTCACCATGGACCCCAATGGGCTCCCAAATATCACTTTGCAGATACCACCAAAAGAGTGTTAGCAAACTGCTTCCTGAGGACTAAGTTGTAACTCTGTGAGACAAATTCACAGATCACAAAGGAGTTTCTCAGAAAGCTTCTTTCCAGTTTTTCACTGATGATATTTCCTTTATCAGCTTAGGCCTCAGTGCTATCCAAAGTAGCCCTTCTCAGATTCCTCAAAGAGAGTGTTAGTGGCTTGCTCCATGAAACACAAGTGTAACTCTGTGAGTTGAATTCACGCATCACAAAGAAGTTTCTCAGAAATTTTCTCTCCAGTTTTTTCTTGATAAAATTTCCGTTATCTGTGCAGGCCTCAATGCTATCCAGATCAGCCCTTCCCAGGCTCCGCAAAGAGAGTGTTAGTGGCCTGTTCCATGAAACACAAGTGTAACTCTGTGAGTTGAATTCACACATCACCAAGAAGTTTCTAGGAAAGCTTCTTTCTAGTTTTCATCTAAAAATATTTGCTTTGTCATTGTAAGCTTCTTTGTGCTTAGAAGTATCCCAATGCAGATTTCAAGAAAACTGTGTTAGCAAACTGACCACTGAAGAGAAACCTGTAACTCTGGTAGTTGCATTCACACATCGCAATGTAGGTTCTCAGAAGGCTTCTTTCCAGCTTCTCTCTGAGGAAACTTCCTTTTTCAACATAGCCCTCAATGAGCTCCCAAATATCACTTTGCAGAATCCACGACAACAGTCTTAGCAAACTATGGTAAGAAGGGAAGGGTGGAACTCTGCCTAATGAAGTCACACATCGGAAAGCAATCTCCCAGCACCCTTATCTCTAGTTATTATTGGACGATATTTCCTTTTTCACCGTGGACCCCAAAGGGCTCCCAAATATCACTTTGCAGTTTCCACCAAAAGAGTGTTAGCAAACTGCTTCCTGAGGACTAAGCTGTAACTGTGTGAGCCAAATTCACAGATCACAAAGCAGTTTCTCAGAAAGCTTCTTTCTCATTTGTATCAGCCGAGATTTCCTTTGGCCCTATAGTCTTCAAAGGGATCCGAAATATCAGTTCTCAGATTCCACCAAACCGGGGCTAACCATCAGCTCCACGAAATACAACTGGAACTCAATGACTTCAATTCACACAGCACAAAGCCGTTTCTCACAAAGCCACTTTCTTTGGGAGCTGAGTTTATTTGTGGTCTCGGAGCGCCACCGTGTGTCCTTTTGCAGATTCTGCGAAAACGCTCTTAGCAAGCTTCTCAATGAAAACCATGAGGAAACCCTGTGAGCTGCATTCACCCATATCCAAGAAGTTTCTGAGAAGGCTTCTCTGCAGATTTGTCTGAAGATATGTCATTATTCAGCGTGGGATTCCACGATATCCAGGATATCACTTCTGAGATTCCACAAAATCAGTGCTAGCAAGCCCCTCCATGAAAGAGTGGTGTAACACTGGGAAATGAACTCACGCTTCACAAAGCAGTTTCTCAGAAAGATTCTTTCCAGGTTTTCACTGAGGATATTTCCTTTATCAGCGCAGGCCTCAATGCTATCCAAAGCAGCCCTTCTCAGATTCCTCAAAGAGAGTGTTAGTGGCCTGCTCCATGAAACACAACTGTAACTCTGTGAGTTGAATTCACGCATCACAAAGAAGTTTCTCAGAAAGCTCTGTCCAGTTTTTAGCTGATGAAATTTCCTTTATCAGCGCAGGCCTCAATGCTATCCATAGCAGCCATTCCCAGGTTTCTCAAAGAGAGGGTTAGTGGCCTGCTCCATGAAACACAAGTGTAACTCTGTGAGTGGAATTCACACATCACCAAGAAGTTTCTAAGAAAGCTTCTTTCTAGTTTTCATCTAAATATATTTGCTTTCTCACCGTAAGCTTCTTTGCACTTAGAAGTATCCCATTGCAATATAGGGGCGGAGCAAGATGGCCGAATAGGAACAGCTCCAGTCTCCAACTCCCAGCGCGAAGGACACAGAAGACCGGTGATTTCTGCATTTTCAACTGAGGTACTGGGGTCATCTCACTAGTGAGTGCCGGACAATCGGTGCTGCTCAGCTGTTGCAGCCCGACCAGTGAGACCTGAAACAGGGCGAGGCATCGCCTCACCTGGGAAGTGCAAGGGGGAAGGGAATCCCTTTTCCTAACCAGGGAACTGAGAGACACAACACCTGGAATATCGGGTAACTCCCACCCCAATACTGCACTATAGGCTAACGGGCACACCAGGAGAATATACCCCATGCCTGGCCGGGAGGGTCCCACGCCCCTGGAGCCTCCCTCCTTGCTAACACAGCAGTCTGCAGCAATCTAACCGCAGGGCAGCAGCGAGGCTGGGGGAGGGGCGCCCGCCATTGCTGAGGCTTAAGTAGGTAAACAAAGCCGCTGGGAAGCTCCAACTGGGTGGAGCTCACAGCAGCTCAAGGAAACCTGCCTGTCTCTGTAGACTCCACCTCTGGGGACGGCTCAGCTAAAAAAATAACAGGGAAAGCAACAGAGACCTGTGCAGGCACGAACGACTCTGTCTAAGAACTTTGAAGAGAGCAGTGTATCTCCCAACACGGAGGTTGAGATCTGAGAAGGGGCAGACTGCCTGCTCAAGTGGGTCCCTGACCCCTGAGTAGCCTAACTGGGAGACATCCCCCACTAGGGGCAGTCTGACACCCCACACCTCACAGGGTGGAGTACACCCCTGAGAGGAAGCTTCCAAAGTAAGAATCAGACAGGTACACTCACTGTTCAGCAATATTCTATCTTCTGCAACCTCTGCTGCTGATACCCAGGCAAACAGGGTCTGGAGTGGACCTCAAGCAATCTCCAACAGACTTATACCTGAGGGTTCTGACTGGCAGAAGGAAAACTATCAAACAGGAAGGACACCTATACCAAAACCCCATCAGTGCGTCACCATCATCAAAGACCAGAGACAGATAAAACCACAAAGATGGGGAAAAAGCAGGGCAAAAAAGCTGGAAATTCAAAAAATAAGAGCGCATCTCCCCCTGCAAAGGAGCGCAGCCCATCACCAGCAACGGATCAAAGCTGGTCAGAGAATGACTTTGACGAGAAGGGAGAAGAAGGCTTCAGTCCATCAAACTTCTCAGAGCTAAAGGAGGAATTACGTACCCAGCGCAAAGAAACTAAAAATCTTGAAAAAAGAGTGGAAGAATTGACAGCTAGACTAATTAATGCAGAGAAGGTCATAAACGACATGACAGAGATGAAAACCATGACACGAGAAATACGTGACAAATGCACAAGCTTCAGTAACTGACTCGATCAACTGGAAGAAAGAGTATCAGCGATTGAGGATCAAATGAATGAAATGAAGCAAGAAGAGAAACCAAAAGAATAAAGAAGAAAAAGTAATGAACAAAGCCTGCAAGAAGTATGGGATTATGTAAAAAGACCAAATCTACGTCTGATTGGGGTGCCTGAAAGTGAGGGGGAGAATGGAAACAAGTTGGAAAACACTCTTCAGGATATCATCCAGGAGAACTTCCCCAACCTAGTAGGGCAGGCCAACATTCAAATTCAGGAAATACAGAGAACGCCACAAAGATACTCCTCCAGAAGGGCAACTCCAAGACACATAATTGCCAGATTCACCAAAGTTGAAATGAAGGAAAAAAATCTTAAGGGCAGCCAGAGAGAAAGGTCGGGTTACCCACAAAGGGAAGCCCATCAGATTAACAGCAGATCTCTCGGCAGAAACTCTACAAGCCAGAAGAGAGTGGGGGCCAATATTCAACGTTCTCAAAGAAAAGAATTTTAAACCCAGAATTTCATATCCAGCCAAACTAAGTTTCATCAGTGAAGGAGAAATAAAATCCTTTACAGATAAGCAAATGCTTAGAGATTTTGTCACCACCAGGCCTGCCTTACAAGAGACCCTGAAGGAAGCCCTAAACATGGAAAGGAACAACCGGTACCAGCCATTGCAAACACAAGCCAAAATGTAAATCAACTAATGAGCAAAATAACCAGTTAATATCATAATGGCAGGATCAATTTCACACATAACAATATTAACCTTAAATGTTAATGGACTAAATGGTCCAATTAAAAGACATAGACTGGCAAACTGGATAAAGAGTCAAGACCCATCAGTCTGCTGTATTCAGGAGACCCATCTCACATGCAGAGACATACATAGGCTCAAAATAAAGGGATGGAGGAAGATCTACCAAGCAAATGGAGAACAAAAAAAAGCAGGGGTTGCAATCCTAGTCTCTGATAAAATAGACTTTAAACCATCAAAGATCAAAAAAGACAAAGAAGGCCATTACATAATGGTAAAGGGTTCAATTCAAGAGGAAGAGCTAACTATCCTAAATATATATGCACCCAATACAGGAGCACCCAGATTCATAAAGCAAGTCCTTGGAGACTTACAAAGAAACTTAGACTCCCATACAATAATAATGGGAGACTTCAACACTCCACTGTCAACATTAGACAGATCAACGAGACAGAAAGTTAACAAGGATATCCAGTAATTGAACTCATCTCTGCACCAAGTGGACCTGATAGACATCTATAGAACTCTCCACCCCAAATCAAGAGAATATACATTCTTCTCAGCACCACATCACACTTATTCCAAAATTGACCACATAATTGGAAGTAAAGCACTCCTCAGCAAATGTAAAAGAACAGAAATTATAACAAACTGTCTCTCAGACCACAGTGCAATCAAACTAGAACTCAGGACTAAGAAACTCAATCAAAACCGCTCAACTACATGGAAACTGAACAACCTGCTCCTGAATGACTACTGGGCACATAACGAAATGAAAGCAGAAATAAAGATGTTCTTTGAAACCAATGAGAACAAAGATACAACATACCAGAATCTCTGGGACACATTTAAAGCAGTGTGTAGAGGGAAATTTATAGCACTAAATGCCCACAAGAGAAAGCAGGAAAGATCTAAAATTGACACTCTAACATCACAATTAAAAGAACTAGAGAGGGAAGAGCAAACATACTCAAAAGCTAGCAGAAGGCAAGAAATAACTAAGATCAGAGCAGAACTGAAGGAGATAGAAACACAAAAAGCCCTCCAAAAAATCAATGAATCCAGGAGTTCGTTTTTTGAAAAGATCAACAAAATTGACAGACCACTAGCAAGACTAATAAAGAAGAAAAGAGAGAGGAATCAAATAGATGCAATAAAAAATGATAAAGGGGATATCACCACCGACCCCACAGAAATACAAACTACCATCAGAGAATACTACAAACACCTCTACGCAAACAACTAGAAAATCTAGAAGAAATGGATAATTTCCTGGACACTTACACTCTCCCAAGACTAAACCAGGAAGAAGTTGAATCCCTGAATAGACCAATAGCAGGCTCTGAAATTGAGGCAACAATTAATAGCCTACCCACCAAATAAAGTCCAGGACCAGACGGATTCACAGCTGAATTCTACCAGAGGTATAAGGAGGAGCTGGTACCATTCCTTCTGAAACTATTCCAATCAATAGAAAAAGAGGGAATCCTCCCTAACTCATTTTATGAGGCCAACATCATCCTGATACCAAAGCCTGGCAGAGACACAACAAAAAAAGAGAATTTTAGACCAATATCCCTGATGAACATCGATGCAAAAATCCTCAATAAAATACTGGCAAACCGGATTCAGCAGCACATCAAAAAGCTTATCCACCTTGATCAAGTGGGCTTCATCCCTGGGATGCAAGGCTGCTTCAACATTCGCAAATCAATAAACGTAATCCAGCATATAAACAGAACCAAAGACAAGAACCACATGATTATCTCAATAGATGCAGAAAAGGCTTTTGACAAAATTTAACAGCCCTTCATGTTAAAAACGCTCAATAAATTCGGTATTGATGGAACGTACCTCAAAATAATAAGAGCTATTTATGACAAACCCACAGCTAATATCATACTGAATGGGCAAAAACTGGAAAAATTCCTTTGAAAACTGGCACAAGACAGGGATGCCCTCTCTCACCACTCCTATTCAACATAGTGTTGGAAGTTCTGGCTAGGGCAATCAGGCAAGAGAAAGAAATCAAGGGTATTCAGTTAGGAAAAGAAGAAGTCAAAGTGTCCCTGTTCGCAGGTGACATGATTGTATATTTAGAAAACTCCATCGTCTCAGCCCAAAATCTCCTTAAGCTGATAAGCAACTTCAGCAAAGTCTCAGGATACAAAATTAATGTACAAAAATCACAAGCATTCTTATACACCAGCAACAGACAAGCAGAGAGCCCAATCAGGAATGAACTTTCATTCACAATTGCTTCAAAGAGAATCAAATACCTAGGAATCCAACTTACAAGGGATGTAAAGGACCTCTTCAAGGAGAACTACAAACCACTGCTCCATGAAATAAAAGAGGACACAAACAAATGGAAGAACATACCATGCTCATGGATAGGAAGAATCAATATCGTGAAAATGGCCATACTGCCCAAGGTAATTTATAGATTCAATGCCATCCCCATCAAGCTACCAATGAATTTCTTCACAGAATTGGAAAAAACTGCTTTAAAGTTCATATGGAACCAAAAAAGAGCCCGCATTGCCAAGACAATCCTAAGTCAAAAGGACAAAGCTGGAGGCGTCACGCTACCTGACTTCAAACTATACTACAAGGCTACAGTAACCAAAACAGCATGGTACTGGTACCAAAACAGAGATATAGAGCAATGGAACAGAACAGAGTCCTCAGAAATAATACCACACATCTACAGCCATCTGATCTTTGACAAACCTGAGAGAAACAAGAAATGGGGAAAGGATTCCCTATTTACTAAATGGTGCTGGGAAAATTGGCTAGCCATAAGTAGAAAGCTGAAACTGGATCCTGTCCTTACTCCTTATACGAAGATTAATTCAAGATGGATTAGAGACTTAAATGTTAGACATAATACCATAAAAACTCTAGAAGAAAATCTAGGTAGTACCATTCAGGACATAGGCATGGGCAAGGACTTCATGTCTAAAACGCCAAAAGCAATGTCAGCAAAAGCCAAAATTGACAAATGGGATCTAATTAAACTAAAGAGCTTCTGCACAGCAAAAGAAACTACCATCAGAGTGAACAGGCGACCTACAGAATGGGAGAAAATTTTTGCAATCTACTCGTCTGACAAAGGACTAATATCCAGAATCTACAAAGAACTCAAACAAATATACAAGAAAAAAACAAACAACCCCATCAAAAAGTGGGGAAAGGATATGAACAGACATTTCTCAAAAGAAGACATTCATACAGCCAACAGACACATGAAAAAATGCTCATCATCACTCGCCATCAGAGAAATGCAAATCAAAACCACAATGAGATACCATCTCACATCAGTTAGAATGGCCATCATTAAAAAATCAGGAAACAACAAGTGTTGGAGAGGATGTGGAGAAATAGGAACACTTTTACACTGTTGGTGGGATTGTAAACTAGTTCAACCATTATGGAAAACAGTATGGCGATTCCTCAAGGATCTAGAACTAGAAGTACCATATGACCCAGCCATCCCACTACTGGGTATATACCCAAAGGATTATAAATTATTCTACTACAAAGACACATGCACACGTATGTTTATTGTGGCACTATTCACAATAGCAAAGACTTGGAATCAACCCAAATGTCCATCAGTGACAGACTGGATTAAGAAAATGTGGCACATATACACCATGGAATACTATGCAGCCATAAAAAAGGATGAGTTTGCGTCCTTTGTAGGGACATGGATGAAGCTGGAAACCATCATTCTTAGCAAACTATCACAAGAAGAGAAAACCAAACACCGCATGTTCTCACTCATAGGTGGGAAGTGAACAATGAGATCACTTGGACTCAGAAAGGGGAACATCACACACTGGGGCTTATCATGGGGAGGGGGGAGGGGGGAGGGATTGCATTGGGGAATTATACCTGATATAAATGATGAATTACTGGGTGCTGACGAGTTGATGGTTGCAGCACACCAACATGGCACAAGTATACATATGTAACAAACCTGCACGTTATGCACATGTACCTTGAAATTAAAGTATAATAAAAAAAAATAAAAATAATAAAACAAGAAGTATCCCATTGTAGATTTCAAGAAAACTGTGTTAGCAAACTGACCACTGAAGAGAAACGTGTAACTCTCATAGTTGCATTCACACATCACAATGCAGGTTGTCAGAAGGCTTGTTTCCAGCTTCTCTCTGAGGAAACTTCCCTTTTCACCATTGCCCTCAATGAGCTCACAAATATCACTTTGCAAAATCCACGACAACAGTCTTAGCAAACTGTTGCAAGAAGGGAAGGGTGGAACTCTGTGTGATGAAGTCACACATCAGAAAGCAATCTCCCAGAAACCTTCTCTCTAGTTATTATTGGACAATATTTCCTTTTTCACCATGGACCCCAATGGGCTCCCAAATATCACTTTGCAGTTTCCACCAAAAGAGTGTTAGCAAACTGCTTCCTGAGGACTAAGCTGTAATTCTGTGAGAAAAATTCACAGATCACAAAGCAGTTTCACAGAAAGTTTCTTTCCAGTTCTTCAGTGACGATATTTCCTTTATCAACGCAGGCCTCAATGCTATACAAAGCAGCCCTTCTCAGATTCCTCAAAGAAAGTGTTAGTGGCCTATTCCATGAAACAGAAGTGTAACTCTGTGAGTTGAATTCACGCATCACAAAGAAGTTTCTCAGAAAGTTTCTCTCCAATTTTTAACTGATTTAATTTCCGTTATCAGCGCCGACCTCAAAGCTATCCATGGCAGCCCTTCCCAGATTACTCAAAGAGAGTGTTAATGGCGTGCTCCATGAAACACAAGTGTAACTCTGTGAGCTGAATTCACACATCACCAAGAAGTTTCTAAGAAAGCTTCTTTCTAGTTTTCATCTAAAAATATTTCCTTTGTCACCGTAAGCTTCTTTGCGCTTAGAAGTATCCCATTGCAGATTTCAAGAAAACTGTGTTAGCAAACTGATCACTGAAGAGAAACGTGTAACTCTGGTAGCTGCATTCACATCACAATGCAGGTTCTCAGAAGGCTTCTTTCCAGCTTCTCTCTGAGGAAACTTCCTTTTTCAACATAGCCTCAATGAGCTCACAAATATCACTTTGCAGAATCCACGACAACAGTCTTAGCAAACTGTTGCAAGAAGGAAGGGTGGAACTCTGTGTGATGAAGTCACACATCAGAAAGCAATCTCCATGAAACCTTCTCTCTAGTTATTATTGGACGATATTTCCTTTTTCACCACGGACCCCAATGGGCTCCCAAATATCACTTTGCAGTTTCCACCAAAAGAGTGTTAGCAAACAGCTTCCTGAGGACTACGCTGTAACTCTGTGAGACAAATTCACAGATCCCAAAGCAGTTTCTCAGAAAGCTTCCTTCCAGTTCTTCAGTGACGATATTTCCTTTACCAACGCAGGGCTCAATGCTATACAAAGCAGCCCTTCTCAGATTCCTCAAAGAAAGTGTTAGTGGCCTATTCCATGAAACATAAGTGTAACTCTGTGAGTTGTATTCACGCATCACAAAGAAGTTTCTCAGAAAGCTTTTCTCCAGTTTTTAACTGAAGAAATTTCCTTTATCAGCGCAGACCTCAATGCTATCCATGGCCGCACTTCCCAGGTTCCTCAAAGAGAGTTTTAGTGGCCTGCTCCATGAAACACAAGTGTAACTCTGTGAGCTGAATTCACACATCACCAAGAAGTTTCTAAGAAAGCTTCTTTCTAGTTTTCATCTAAAAATATTTCCTTTGTCACCGTAAGCTTCTCAGCACTTAGAAGTATCCCATTGCAGATTTCAAGAAAACTGCATTAGAAAACTCACCACTGAAGAGAAACGTGTAACTCTGGTAGTTGCATTCACACATTGCAATGCAGGTTGTCAGAAGGCTTCTTTCCAGCTTCTCTCTGAGGAAACTTCCTTTTTCACCATAGCCTTCAATGAGTTCCCAAATATCACTTTGCAGAATCCACGACAACAGTCTTCGCAAACTGTTGCAAGAAGGGAAGGGTGGAACTCTGCGTGATGAAGTCACACATCAGAATGCAATCTCCCATAAAACTTCTCTGTAGGCATTATTGGACGATATTTCCTTTTTCACCATGGACCCCAATGGGTTCCCAAATGTCACTTTGCAGATTCCACCCAAAGAGTGTTAGCAAACTGCTTCCTGAGGACTAAGCTGTAACTCTGTGAGACAAATTCACTGATCACAAAGCAGTTTCTCAGAAAGCTTCTTTCTCATTTGTATCAGCGGAGATTTCCTTTGGCGCAATATTCTTCAAAGGGATCCGAAATATCAGTTCTCAGATTCCACCAAACCGGGGCTAGCCATCAGCTCCACGAAATACAACTGGAACTCAATGAGTTGAATTCACACAGCACAAAGCCGTTTCTCAGAAAGCCTCTTTATTTGGGAGCTGAGTATATTTGTGGTCTCGGAGCGCCACCGTGTGTCCTTTTGCAGATTCTGTGAAAACGCTCTTAGCAAGCTTCTCAATGAAAACCATGGGGAAACACTGTGAGCTGAATTCACCCACAACCAAGAAGTTTCTGAGTAAGCTTCCCTGCAGATTTGCTGAAGATATGTCATTATTCAGCGTGGGATACCACGATATCCAGGATGTCACTTCTGAGATTCCAGAAAATCAGTGCTAGCCAAATCCTTCATGAAAGGGTGCTGTAACACTGGGAAATGAATTCACGCTTCACAAAGCAGTTTCGCAGAAAGTTTCTTTCCAGTTTTCCACTGATGATATTTCCTTTATCAGCGCAGGCCGCAATGCTATCCAAAGCAGCCCATCTCAGATCCCTCAAAGAGAGTGTTAGTGGCCTGCTCGATGAAACTCAAGTGTAACTCTGTGATTTGAATTCACACATCAACAAGAAGTTTCTAGGAAACCTTCTTTCTAGTATTCATCTAAAAATATTTCCTTTGTCCCCGTAAGCTTCTTTGCGCTTAGAAGTATCCCATTGCAGATTTCAAGAAAACTGTGTTAGCAAACTGACCACTGAACAGAAACGTGTAACTCTGGTAGCTGCATTCACACATTGCAATGCAGGTTCTCAGAAGGCTTCTTTCCAGCTTCTCTCTGAGGAAACTTCCTTTTTCAACATAGCCTTCAATCAGCTCCGAAATATCACTTTGCAGAATCCACGACAACAGTCTTAGAAAATTGTTGCAAGAAGGGAAGGGTGGAACTCTGCGTGATGAAGTCACACATCAGGAAGCAATCTCCCAAAAACCTTCTCTCTAGTTATTATTGGACGATATTTCCTTTTTCACCAGGCCTCAATGCTATCCAAATATCACTTTGCAGATTCCACCAAAAGAGTGTTAGCAAACTGCTTCCTGAGGACTAAGCTGTAACTCTGTGAGACAAATTCACAGATCACAAAGCAGTTTCTCAGAAAGATTCTTTCCAGTTTTTCACTGATGATATTTCCTTTATCAGCGCAGGCCTCAATGCTATCCAAAGCAGCCCTTCTCAGATTCCTCAAAGAGAGTGTTAGTGGCCTGCTCCATGAAACAGAAGTGTAACTCTGTTTGCTGAATTCACGCATCACAAAGAAGTTTCTCAGAAAGTTTCTCTCCAGTTTTTAGCTGATGAAATTTCTTTTATCAGCGCAGACCTCAATGCTATCCATTGCAGCACTGCCCAGGTTCCTCAAAGAGAGTGTTAGTGACCTGCTCCATGAAACGCAAGTGTAACTCTGTGACTTGAAATCACACATCACCAAGAAGTTTCTAGGAAAGCTTCTTTCTAGTTTTCATGTAAAAATATTCCCTTTATCACCGTAAGCTTCTTTGCGCTTAGAAGTATCCCATTGCAGATTTCAAGAAAACTGTGTTAGCAAACTGACCACTGAAAAGAAACGTGTAACTCTGGTAGCTGCATTTACACATCACAATGCAGGTTCTCAGAAGGCTTCTTTCCAGCTTCTCTCTGAGGAAACTTCCTTTTTCACCATAGCCTTCAATCAGCTCCGAAATATCACTTTGCAGAATCCACGACAACAGTCTTAGCAAATTGTTGCAAGAAGGGAAGGGTGGAACTCTGCGTGATGAAGTCACACATCAGGAAGCAATCTCCCAAAAACCTTCTCTCTAGTTATTATTGGACGATATTTCCTTTTTCACCATGGACCCCAATGTACTCCCAAATATCACTTTGCAGATTCCACCAAAAGAGTGTTAGCAAACTGCTTCCTGAGGACTAAGCTGTAACTCTGTGAGACAAATTCACAGATCACAAAGCAGTTTCTCAGAAAGATTCTTTCCAGTTTTTCACTGATGATATTTCCTTTATCAGCGCAGGCCTCAATGCTATCCAAAGCAGCCCTTCTCAGACTCCTCAAAGAGAGTGTTAGTGGCCTGCTCCATGAAACACAAGTGTAACTCTGTGAGTTGAATTCACGCATCACAAGAAAATTTCTCAGAAATGTTCTCTCCAGTTTTTAATGATAAAATTTCCTTATGAGCACAGGCCTCAATGCTATCCAAAGCAGCCCTTCTCAGATTCCTCAAAGAGAGTGTTAGTGGCCTGCTCCATGAAACACAAGTGTAACTCTGTGCGTTGAATTCCCACATCACCAAGAAGTTTCTAAGAAAGCTTCTTTCTAATTTTCATCTAAAAATATTTCCTTTGTCACCATAAGCTTCTTTGCGCTTAGAAGTATCCCATTGCAGATTTCAAGAGAACTGTGTGAGCAAACTGATCACTGAAGAGAAACGTTTTACTCTGGTAGCTGCATTCACACATCGCAATGCAGGTTCTCAGAAGGCTTCTTTCCAGCTTCTCTCTGAGGAAACTTCCTTTTTCAACATAGCCCTCAATGAGCTCACAAATATCACTTTGCAGAATCCACGAAACAGTCTTAGCAAACTGTTGCAAAAGGGAAGTGTAGAACTCTGCGTGATGAAGTCACACATCAGAAAGCAATCTCCCCTAAATCGTCTCTGTAGTTATTATTGGACGATATTTCCTTTTTCACCATGGACCCCAACGGGCTCCCAAATATCACTTTGCAGAGTCCACCAAAAGAGTGTTAGCAAACTGCTTCCTGAGGACTAAGCTGTAACTCTGTGAGATAAATTCAGAGATCACAAAGCAGTTTCTCAAAAAGCTGCTTTCCAGTTCTTCACTGAAGATATTTCCTTCATAAACGCAGGCCTCAAAGCTATCCAAAGCAGCCCTTCTCAGATTCCTCAAAGAAAGTGTTAGTGGCCTATTCCATGAAACATAAGTGTAACTATGTGAGTTGAATTCACGCATCACAAAGAAGTTTCTCAGAAAGCTTCTCTCCAGTTTTTAACTGATGAAATTTCCTTTATCAACCCAGGCCTCAATGCTATCTATTGCAGCCATTCCCAGGTTCCTGAAAGAGAGTGTTAGCGGCCTGCTCCATGAAACACAAGTGTAACTCTGTGAGTTGAATTCACACATCACCAAGAAGTTTCTAAGAAAGCTTCTTTCTAATTTTCATCTAAAAGTATTTCCTTTATCACCGTAAGTTTCTTTGCGCTTAGAAGTATCCCATTGCAGATTTCAAGGAAACTGTGTTAGCAAACTGACCACTGAAGAGAAACGTGTAACTCTGGTAGCTGCATTCACACATTGCAATGCAGGTTCTCAGAAGGCTTCTCTCCAGCTTCTCTCTGAGGAAACTTCCTTTTTCACCATAGCCTTCAATCAGCTCCGAAATATCACTTTGCAGAATCCACGACAACAGTCTTAGCAAATTGTTGCAAGAAGGGAAGGGTGGAACTCTGCGTGATGAAGTCACACATCAGGAAGCAATCTCCCAAAAACCTTCTCTCTAGTTATTATTGGACGATATTTCCTTTTTCACCATGGACCCCAATGTACTCCCAAATATCACTTTGCAGATTCCACCAAAAGAGTGTTAGCAAACTGCTTCCTGAGGACTAAGCTGTAACTCTGTGAGACAAATTCACAGATCACAAAGCAGTTTCTCAGAAAGATTCTTTCCAGTTTTTCACTGATGATATTTCCTTTATCAGCGCAGGCCTCAAAGCTATCCAAAGCAGCCCTTCTCAGATTCCTCAAAGAAAGTGTTAGTGGCCTATTCCATGAAACACAAGTGTAACTCTGTGAGTTGAATTCACACATCACAAAGTTTCTCAGAAAGCTTCTCTCCAGTTTTTAACTGATGAAATTTCCTTTATCACAGGCCTCAATGCTATCTATTGCAGCCATTCCCAGTTTCCTGAAAGAGAGTGTTAGTGGCCTGCTCCATGAAACACAAGTGTAACTCTGTGAGTTGAATTCACACATCACCAAGAAGTTTCTAAGAAAGCTTCTTTCTAATTTTCATCTAAAATATTTCCTTTGTCACCATAAGCTTCTTTGCGCTTAGAAGTATCCCATTGCAGATTTCAAGAGAACTGTGTGAGCAAACTGATCACTGAAGAGAAACGTGTAACTCTGGTAGCTGCATTCACACATCACAATGCAGGTTCTCACTTTGCAGATTCCACCAAAGAGTGTTAGCAAACTGCTTCCTGAGGACTAAGCTGTAACTCTGTGAGACAAATTCACAGATCACAAAGCAGTTTCTCAGAAAGCTTCTTTCCAGTTTTCACTGATGATATTTCCTTTATCAGCAGGCCTCAAAGCTATCCAAAGCAGCCCTTCTCAGATTCCTCAAAGAAAGTGTTAGTGGCCTATTCCATGAAACACAAGTGTAACTCTGTGAGTTGAATTCACGCATCACAAGAAAATTTCTCAGAAATGTTCTCTCCAGTTTTTAATGATAAAATTTCCTTTATGAGCACAGGCCTCAATGCTATCCATAGCAGCGCTTCCCAGTTTCCTCAAAGAGAGTGTTAGTGGCCTGCTCCATGAAACACAAGTGTAACTCTGTGCGTTGAATTCCCACATCACCAAGAAGTTTCTAAGAAAGCTTCTTTCTAATTTTCATCTAAAAATATTTCCTTTGTCACCATAAGCTTCTTTGCGCTTAGAAGTATCCCATTGCAGATTTCAAGAGAACTGTGTGAGCAAACTGATCACTGAAGAGAAACGTTTTACTCTGGTAGCTGCATTCACACATCGCAATGCAGGTTCTCAGAAGGCTTCTTTCCAGCTTCTCTCTGAGGAAACTTCCTTTTTCAACATAGCCCTCAATGAGCTCACAAATATCACTTTGCAGAATCCACGAAACAGTCTTAGCAAACTGTTGCAAGAAGGAAGGTGGAACTCTGTGTGATGAAGTCACACATCAGAAAGCAATCTCCCAGAAACCTTCTCTCTAGTTATTATTGGACGATATTTCCTTTTCACCATGGACCCCAATGGCTCCCAAATATCACTTTGCAGATTCCACCAAAGAGTGTTAGCAAACTGCTTCCTGAGGACTAAGCTGTAACTCTGTGAGACAAATTCACAGATCACAAAGCAGTTTCTCAGAAAGCTTCTTTCCAGTTCTTCACTGAAGATATTTCCTTTATCAGCGCAGGCCTCAATGCTATCCAAAGCAGCCCTTCTCAGATTCCTCAAAGAGTGTTAGTGGCCTGCTCCATGAAACATAAGTGTAACTCTGTGAGTTGAATTCACACATCACAAAGAAGTTTCTCAGAAAGCTTCTCTCCAGTTTTTAACTGATGAAATTTCCTTTATCAGCAGGCCTCAATGCTATCTATTGCAGCCATTCCCAGGTTCCTCAAAGAGAGTGTTAGTGGCCTGCTCCATGAAACACAAGTGTAACTCTGTGAGTTGAATTCACACATCACCAAGAAGTTTCTAAGAAAGCTTCTTTCTAATTTTCATCTAAAATATTTCCTTTGTCACCGTAAGCTTCTTTGCGCTTAGAAGTATCCCATTGCAGATTTCAAGAAAACTGTGTTAGCAAACTGACCACTGAAGAGAAACGTGTAACTCTGGTAGCTGCATTCACACATCGCAATGCAGGTTCTCAGAAGGCTTCTTTCCAGTTCTCTCTGAGGAAACTTCCTTTTCACCATAGCCCTCAATGAGCTCCAAATATCACTTTGCAGAATCCACGAAACAGTCTTAGCAAACTGTTGCAAGAAGGAAGGGTGGAACTCTGCGTGATGAAGTCACACATCAGAAAGCAATCTCCCAAAACCTTCTCTCTAGTTATTATTGGACGATATTTCCTTTTCACCATGGACCCCAATGCTCCCAAATATCACTTTGCAGATTCCACCAAAAGAGTGTTAGCAAACTGCTTCCTGAGGACTAAGCTGTAACTCTGTGAGACAAATTCACAGATCACAAAGCAGTTTCTCAGAAAGCTTCTTTCCAGTTTTCACTGATGATATTTCCTTCATAAACGCAGGCCTCAAAGCTATCCAAAGCAGCCCTTCTCAGATTCCTCAAAGAGAGTGTTAGTGGCCTGCTCCATGAAACATAAGTGTAACTCTGTGAGTTGAATTCACACATCACAAAGAAGTTTCTCAGAAAGCTTCTCTCCAGTTTTTAACTGATGAAATTTCCTTTATCAACCCAGGCCTCAATGCTATCTATTGCAGCCATTCCCAGGTTCCTCAAAGAGAGTGTTAGTGGCCTGCTCCATGAAACACAAGTGTAACTCTGTGAGTTGAATTCACACATCACCAAGAAGTTTCTAAGAAAGCTTCTTTCTAGTTTTCATCTAAAATATTTCCTTTGTCACCGTAAGCTTCTTTGCGCTTAGAAGTATCCCATTGCAGATTTCAAGAAACTGTGTTAGCAAACTGACCACTGAAGAGAAACGTGTAACTCTGTGAGTTGCATTCACACATCGCAATGCAGGTTCTCAGAAGGCTTCTTTCCAGCTTCTCTGAGGAAACTTCCTTTTCACCATAGCCTCAATGAGCTCCCAAATATCACTTTGCAGAATCCACGACAACAGTGTTAGCAAACTGTTGCAAGAAGGAAGGTGGAACTCTGTGTGATGAAGTCACACATCAGAAAGCAATCTCCCAGAAACCTTCTCTAGTTATTATTGGACGATATTTCCTTTTCACCATGGACCCCAAAGGGCTCCCAAATATCACTTTGCAGATTCCACCAAAGAGTGTTAGCAAACTGCTTCCTGAGGACTAAGCTGTAACTCTGTGAGACAAATTCACAGATCACAAAGCAGTTTCTCAGAAAGCTTCTTTCCAGTTTTTCACTGATGATATTTCCTTTATCAGCAGGCCTCAATGCTATCCAAAGCAGCCCTTCTCAGATTCCTCAAAGAGAGTGTTAGTGGCCTGCTCCATGAAACATAAGTGTAACTCTGTGAGTTGAATTCACATCACAAAGAAGTTTCTCAGAAAGCTTCTCTCCAGTTTTTAATGATGAAATTTCCTTTATCAACCCAGGCCTCAATGCTATCCATAGCAGCGCTTCCCAGTTTCCTCAAAGAGAGTGTTAGTGGCCTGCTCCATGAAACACAAGTGTAACTCTGTGAGTTGAATTCACACATCACCAAGAAGTTTCTAAGAAAGCTTCTTTCTAATTTTCATCTAAAAGTATTTCCTTTATCACCGTAAGTTTCTTTGCGCTTAGAAGTATCCCATTGCAGATTTCAAGGAAACTGTGTTAGCAAACTGACCACTGAAGAGAAACGTGTAACTCTGGTAGCTGCATTCACACATTGCAATGCAGGTTCTCAGAAGGCTTCTCTCCAGCTTCTCTCTGAGGAAACTTCCTTTTTCACCATAGCCTTCAATCAGCTCCGAAATATCACTTTGCAGAATCCACGACAACAGTCTTAGCAAATTGTTGCAAGAAGGGAAGGGTGGAACTCTGCGTGATGAAGTCACACATCAGAAAGCAATCTCCCAGAAACCTTCTCTAGTTATTATTGGACGATATTTCCTTTTTCACCATGGACCCCAATGTACTCCCAAATATCACTTTGCAGATTCCACCAAAAGAGTGTTAGCAAACTGCTTCCTGAGGACTAAGCTGTAACTCTGTGAGACAAATTCACAGATCACAAAGCAGTTTCTCAGAAAGATTCTTTCCAGTTTTTCACTGATGATATTTCCTTTATCAGCACAGGCCTCAATGCTATCCAAAGCAGCCCTTCTCAGATTCCTCAAAGAGAGTGTTAGTGGCCTGCTCCATGAAACACAAGTGTAACTCTGTGAGTTGAATTCACGCATCACAAGAAAATTTCTCAGAAAGCTTCTCCAGTTTTTAACTGATGAAATTTCCTTTATCAGCGCAGGCCTCAATGCTATCCATAGCAGCCCTTCCCAGGTTCCTCAAAGAGAGTGTTAGTGGCCTGCTCCATGAAACACAAGTGTAACTCTGTGAGTTGAATTCACACATCACCAAGAAGTTTCTAAGAAAGCTTCATTCTAGTTTTCATCTAAAAATATTTCCTTTGTCACCGTAAGCTTCTTTGCGCTTAGAAGTATCCCATTGCAGATTTCAAGAAAACTGTGTTAGCAAACTGACCACTGAAGAGAAACGTAACTCTGGTAGTTGCATTCACACATCACAATGCAGGTTCTCAGAAGGCTTCTTTCCAGCTTCTCTGAGGAAACTTCCTTTTCACCATAGCCTTCAATCAGCTCCAAATATCACTTTGCAGAATCCACGACAACAGTGTTAGCAAACTGTTGCAAGAAGGAAGGTGGAACTCTGTGTGATGAAGTCACACATCAGAAAGCAATCTCCCAGAAACCTTCTCTAGTTATTATTGGACGATATTTCCTTTTCACCATGGACCCCAATGGCTCCCAAATATCACTTTGCAGATTCCACCAAAGAGTGTTAGCAAACTGCTTCC